>CP106732.1:148773934-149301434 GCA_025506655.1 Gossypium rotundifolium | reverse complement strand
TCTAAGCCTTTTGAAAACTTCCCATTCACGATTCTCACTGCCATTGCCATTCCCATTTCCCATTAGCTCAGAGAAAAAGTGTGATGTTTTTACTGGGAAATGGGTGCCTTATCCACAAGGTCCTTATTACAGTAACGAAACGTGTCGGCTGATCGTCGACCAACAAAACTGCATCAAGTTTGGGAGACCAGACACAGAGTTCATGAAATGGAGGTGGAAACCACATGATTGTGAGCTGCCTCTGTTTGATGCTGCTCAGTTCTTGGAGATTGTCAGAGGGAAATCAATGGCTTTTGTTGGTGATTCTGTTGGAAGGAACCAAATGGAATCACTAGTGTGCCTCTTAGCTCATGTAAGTTGGACCGGTTTGACCTCTGGTTCGGGTTTTTTATTCTTACACAACTGAAACTGTGCAACATGTGTATCTTTCAGGAAGCATATCCATTGGATATATCTCGCAACTCTTCAGCAGATGTAAACTATTTCAAGCGTTGGTTCTATGCTGATTACAATTTCACCTTAGCTGCATTTTGGTCACCGTTTTTGGTTAAATCCGGAGGTGCACACATTAATGGACATTCCATCAATGGCCTCATTAGTCTTTACCTCGATGAACCTGACGAAGCATGGACGAACGAGATCGAGAAATTTGACTACGTTATCGTATCGGTCGGACAATGGTTCTTCCGACCGCTGCTGTTCTACGAGGCTGGTCGGCTTCTTGGATGTCATATATGTAATCAAAACAACATTACAAGTGTTTCCAAGTACTATGCATACAAAATGGCATTCAGAACAGCTTTCAGAACTCTTTTAAGCCTTAAAAACTACACCGGGGTGACGTTTTTACGGACCTTTTTGGCGTCGCATTTCGAGAACGGAGATTGGGATAAGGGAGGGAACTGTCCTAGAACAAAGCCATTTACAAGCAATGAAATGAAGTTACAAGAGTTCAATAAGGAGTTTTACTGGGTTCAAGTGCAGGAATTGAGAGAAGCAGAGGAAAAAGGGAAGAAAATTGGGTTAACATTTGAGTTGATGAACACAACTGAAATCATGTGGATGAGACCAGATGGACATCCAAATGGTTATGGACATTCCATGATTAAGAATGCCAGTGTGTATGATTGTGTTCATTGGTGTTTGCCTGGCCCCATTGATACATTGAATGAGTTTTTGCTTTATTTGATGGAGAAAGATGTCCTCCTACAGTTGAAAGCAAAGTTGATGGGAAATGCCTGATCAAATTTACATTCAATATTATTATTCAAATATATATATATATATATATATATATAAGATCTGTGGATTTGAGATTATGTTTGAAATCATATCTGTAAAAGTTTATTGATTCATGATACCCATTATTCTGACCCAACTCGTTTTTCAATTTTATTTATATTTAAATTTTCATTTTACATAATTACTAAATAAATAAAAATATATTTGTAAAAAAATCATAGAAGAAATAAAATATATACATAAACAAGTTTAAATTACTGATTTCACAAATTCGGACTTGTTTGAAAAAATTTAAGACCCATATTTGTATGGTGTTAATATCATTCATAGCCCAAGCTCGATCCAATTCTACCCATGAATATCTCTCTACCTGATCCAGTACAACAATTAATCATGAAGCCAATAACAGAGCAATTGAAACGATGCAATGTACAACATGTGTGTTCTATACACAATTTTCAGGTAAAAAACAATATAATATTACAATAATAAGAATACATCGTTTTCTGTATGTGGAAAAACATTACGATTACGATTAGAGTAATCCCGATGATGTTCTTTAAAATGAAATCCTGATGAAGACCAAGATGTGTAAAGCTAAAATGTAGAGCACGAAGGCCGATCTCAGTAGCATGAGCCTTTGTTGATTCTCACTCCGGCCACCAGTGTAATAAGGAAGCTTGGGATTATAATCAACAGAAAAATCCGAAGAGGATCCCCTATCAGAAGAACCTCTTCCGAATCGATTCCGGGCAGCAGTTGCCTCAGCATTACTACTTTCTAGCTTCGTCCACAAACCACTCAACCTCTCTAGTTCTTTCTCTTTCGAATGTATTTCACCGATAAGACCCTCAGCTTGTGCCTAAAACATTTAAAATGTTCCTTTCTGAAAATGACATCATAATAGAAGCCTATGCCAACACCACAAAGACAATTTAAAACAACCTTCTTTTAGGACAATGACCAAAAAAAGAATGTTAACGTGATGGAGAATACATATTATAAAGCAACAAAAGGCCAAAAATATTGTTCCAAAGCACCTCAGTTATGATCATGAATTGCGGAGAGAAGGGCATTAAAACAACTTTTCTTTTTTGCAATAATGAAGTTAATCTTAATGGAGAAGACATATTAAAAGGAAAGCTAAACAAAACCAACATTTTTCAATTCCAAAGCACCTCAGTTATGAGCATGAACAGCAAGCAGCCTGCTTGGGGTATATGATCGATGGCTGAAAGCTTAGAGTGACTCCCAGGCCTAACCTTTTTATACATATGATTCAATCCACTTCAAATTTTATAGGATAAATTAAATAACTAACCTGCTTTGCAGCTAGTTGCTCGATTAGGCTGTGAAGTTGTTTATCTAATGCCTTCTCTCTTTGAGCTGCATAACAGAAATTGATTAGTGAAAACCTATGTTACACGGACACAGTTGTGAGTGTCAGATAAGAATATGTATCTGGCACGAGTATATTCAATTTTTTCCAAGTTTCTTTCATTTATTTAGAGGGTCCTTGAAGGATTATATCCCAATGCCTACACCTGAATATGTGTCAAACATAGATTTCTTATCTATTTATTCAATTTATCTTCCTCTTTTCTTCTTTTTTTTCTTCTCTATTCAATCATTAAAAGAATTCACTTTTCACCATTCTAACAAGATTGCAATAATGATCTAAACTATTCCCTTCAAACCTTGCCCGTGTAGGAACTACAAAATCCCATGGAAACTTCAAATCAAGAATTTAAACCAAGTTCAACCAGAGCTTAGAAAAAAGAAAAACTCTGGTATTGCTTCAGAATAATGGGTTCTTTACAGCTGATTACTTTCATTCTAGAAATGCATTAACAACACCAGGACACAAGCAAAACAATTTTTTTCCAACTTCATTTTTTACATATTCCACATATTACATCTTTTCTGCTATATCCAATAAAACATGTGGTTTTAATTTAACTGAGGAACATCAAAGTTTTATCCTTTAAGAACCAAAAAAGAAAAATTTAGAAGGGAAAAAACAACAAATTTAAAGGCATGCTGAAACACGCAATGGTTGAAAAAATATCATATGATATAACAAGGTAGAATATAGTCTCATTGAAATTTATGAGTTGTTGTGGGCTCATAAAGGAAGTACTAAAAGGTCTATGATGTAAGGTACCTGGAGAAAGCTGCTTCGATGCTTTATTCTGAATACTTTCCCATTTATTCTCTAAATCTTTAACTGTCTCTTCCATTGAGATCTGAGAATATTACGGATCTTTCATCAGCAAAACAAAATGCCAAGCAGCAGCAACTTAACTAAAGTACTTATTTTGAAAACAGGAAAAATAATTAATCCAGTGTGTAAAATCAGAAGAGAGATATAATGGACCAATTCATTTTTCTTCTTCTCTAACTTGTCTAGTATCGCAGATTTTTTTGAAGCTTCGGCGTTGGATTCATCTTCTGCACTCATTGTGGATTCAACCACAGAGTCAGCCGATTTTCTAGAATGTCTAGCATGAAAGTTAGTCTCAGCATCTTCTAGTTCAGCTCTCAGATTCTTCTCGATTTCATCCATCTCCTATAAAAGAAAATCCAAAGAAGATCTAAGATGTCATAAGAAGATAAACTGATGAAGGATTGATATATGCTAGTTAAGGGATAAATAATCCAGGGTTTTATATCAATGGGTTTAATTGCAGCCTTATGTAGATTAGGCCATTTCAAAATATGTTTAGGTTATTTCCTTTCTAAGTACTAGGTTTGAGGCTCATATTCTGGATTCTTTGTGTTATTTTTATCTTAGGTTTTAGGCTCATAACTTTCTTAATTATTTGCAAATTCATGAATATACAAGATCTCTAAGACAATGTCTTGGGAATTTGAAATTCATTCGTTTAGACTCTATCAAATGCATAATTGTATCAAATCGTAGCTAGCTTTTAGATAATGTTTAACTTCATTTCTCACAATTTCCATTAATGAATCAAATTTAAATCCATCATCTCAGAACTCATTTTTCTGAACAGCATATCTACTTGGTGCACGTGCTCTGTAAACTAAAGATACTTTAGCATGATTTTAAGGAATCCTACAATATTATTTACTCCTAAAAAGGTATTAAGTATACTTTGATGATTAACATAGCATTCATGAACGAAGCATGAAAAACAAGTTTTGGGACCTTCAGCCTGACCTTTAACTTGGAACGAAGCATATCTGCTTCCTGCACCTTCTCGTGTATTTTACCATCACAATCTGATATAGCATTTTCATATGCAGTGTTTTCTTGTTGCAACGTCTCCTCTCGCAATTGGGCCTGGTCATAAGAAGTGCCAAATGATTAGTAGGAAAAGGCAAATATATCCATGGATCAAAACGAGCTGAGAAACAAATAAGTAGCCTCAACATCAGTGCTAAAAACAATGGTATTGAGTCAAAGTCATTTTTTTCTTCACTCCTATGGTCCTATGTACATTATCCACTGACAGAGATAAGATCACAACCTAAGAAATGAAATTCTTAATGCAGCCTCTATTCTATATTATTCAATGTCACAGCTCAGAAGCTATCATCAAGCTACAGCAAATGCCAGAAAAAGAAATGCTACAAAACAGCAACAATTTTGCATAAATAAATTAATCAAAATTTCCTTAAGGAATGTATTGGACATAACAATTAGATCAAGTATGAGCAGCAGATACATGGACCTATCAAATATGAAAATGTTCAATTTATTAGTGTTGTTTTTTTCACGTATTTAGATACAATGCAAAAAATAAAAATAAAAATCGAAGAATCAGAACTTAAGAAAATAATAAGTACCCAGAAAAGAATTCAAATGAAAAACATATACCCAGATCAGAAAATGAAATTAAGAACAGAAAATAAAATCTCAATCCCCAAAAGGAAAAGGGAAAATACCTGCTCACGGGTAGAAGAGTGAGCGTTGAGTTGGAGAGCAAGGGCGGCATTGGAAGCGAGGGAGTGGGCGTGAAGATGAGGGAGGCGTTGGGAGATGTCAGGAGGAGGCAACCTGAGACGTAGATCTTGGATCAGACGGGTGAGAGAGGAAGCCTTTCGATCCAATTCTTGCACGTATTGTTGCTGCTCTGGGGAGAAAATTAACGGGATATTGTTGAAGTCATCGTCTTGGTTGCTGTTGCCGCCGTGGCCTCCGACTACGTCCGCCGCCCATGCTAACAATCCCGCCATATTTTTTTGTTCTCGAAGCTTTTCAGGCTTTCTGGTTTAGGACTGGGGTTCTCATCGCAATCCTTTTGTGTTATGTTTCTCCTGTTTGCCCCAAAATATGACAATCAATATCAATACGGGTAATCTACACGTAAGATGAGTAAGCTTTTAGTAACTTTTAACTTTTACCCATCCAACTTCACATTTTCTATTTGCATTCTCTATATTCATTCAACTTTTTTTCTCCTCTCTTCCAAACAAACGATTTTAAATTTTAAGAATTTGAGCACCGAAATCTAACAATTTTTTCCTTTAATTTTGAATTCATCCTTAAATTTACTTATTTTACTAATTTATGGGTACTAATTCACACTTGAAACTCACTAACTAATTTTTAAAAAAGTGACTTAAATAAAACTTAAAAATAGTTCTGTAACTTAAATAAAATTTTGAATAATTTAATAATTATTTTATAATTTTTGAAGTTAAATAACTAAAATATAAATTTATTAATAATTTAGTGGTCTTAACTACAATTTACTCAATATTATCTATATATAAAAATTCAAATATATATCTATATATACGAAAATGAGAACGTAAAAGTTTAAAAGAAAAATCCACTTTCCTTAAAAAACACACTGAACATTGCAATTTGAAGAGAATATTGGTTAGATAAATATAATTATAATTTTTTTGAAAAAGATGCATTAGAGTTTTCCGATTAAGAAAATCCTCACCCTTTGAGGCTAAATAAAAGAATACATTAAAATCTGCATTTATTTTTTCAATTTTATGTGAAAATTATTAAGTATAAAATACATTAAATTTTGGTAAAAAGATATTTTAGATCTTTTCAATTTCGAAAGTTAAAAGAGATTAATTTTGTTAGGAAAGAAAATTCTCCACTATTATAACAGTATTTATTTGTTTCAATAATTTTACAAAATGTTTTTAAATTAAATAATTTAAACTACAATTTGAGGAAAATAAAATAGATGAGTGGTTAAGGTTGAATAGGAGTCGATGTGTAGATAAGGTTAACCAAATCTTTGAAATTTTTACAAAAATTAATTAAGCTTCTCTAAGGAAAAATGTATTGATTAAGTCAATTAATTAATTGTTTTCGTTGTTGACATGATCCTCATTTCTTTAGTAACCATTAAAGCAACTATCATGATGGTTCACATCAATTAAAAATAATTAAAAAATATAAAAACAATAAAAAATTTGTAAAAGCCCAATTTTGTTCGAGGCCCAAACAAAAAAAAATATAAAAATGAAATAATAGTAAGTCCAATTACCAAAAAAAAAAATAAGACTCAAATTACAAGCTCAATTTTTAAAAACCTATTACTTAAATTACAAAACCCAAATAATAAAAAATTCAATGGCCCAAAACAACCCTAGCCCTGAACATCTAAACAGAAAACACGAAAAAACCCTTGCCTCTGTCGCCACCTACTCCACCAATTGCTCTGCCACCGTTGCCTGCAAAGAAAAAGGAAGAAAATACATAAACCAAACATGAGCAGTTGAAACAGTAGAAAAAAAATAAAATTGTAAATCGCCTATAAAAGCCATTGAATTGATTGTAAAATGGGTTCCCTTAAAAAAAAAAAAAGAAAATGCACAAAGAAATAGAGACAAAAAATCAAAAGAGGAAGAAATATTTAAAATAAACTATAGTTTTTTTATAAAGGTATATTTCCATTTTTCTTGTGGCATGTTTATTTCGAATATAGCATACATACATATATACATACATACATATTAAAAAATACAAAAAAAAATTATCTTTTTTGCGATCAGAGAAGAAGGAATCGAAGAGTTCCTTTGACTTTTTTCGATTTTTGAAAGACTTTTGGGGAATATTCTCCCAAATTTGGGCTCGGGAGAACGAAGGGCTAAAAAGAAAATTTTTTATTATTTTTCGACCACCGTGGATGGCGGTGCTGTCGCTGGTGGTGCCACCCGACGATCGGAGCCCACCGAAGTTACGTTGGTCTAGGGGATTTTGAGAGAAACTTAGAGAGTTTCTCAGCTTTTTTTTTTTGAAAAAGTGAAGAGAATGATTTAAAAAAAAAAAATAGCTTTTATAAGCCCTGTAAAATGCAGTCGTTTTAGGACTGATTCCAATAGCCCAAAACGGCGTCGTTTTGGCCAACCTGCATCTGACTCGACCTATAATAACCCAAAAGTCACAAACATCGAAAAAGTGTGTTATGAGCCTTCGTTTTAGTAAAACGGATTCGTAAATATTTTTAAACTAGTTGTGTATTTAAATAAGTTTTGGTAGGTGAATTAGCTAAAATTAAGAATAATTAGGAAAAATGATTAAATTGAAATAGGTGTGAAAGTTTAATTAAAGATTAAAGAAAATAAAATGGACTAAATAAACAATTATGTCAATCGCCAAATTTGAGGCGGTATAAGCATAAAATCTAAGATTAAAATCTAAGATTTTATGTCTTAAAATATATTATTATTATTATTATTATTATTATTATTATTATTATTATTATTATTATTATTAAATAAATAAATAGAGACAAATGTATGATAATGAAATCATATATGTATAAACTTGTAATATAATTATATATTTACTTATTATATAGGTAAAAGATATTTATATTATTATAATATATTATTATTAAATAATTGAAACAAAAGAAATAAAACAAAAGAAACAGAATAGGTGAGGGACGAAACTGAGAGAAAGAAGAAAGAAACGGAAAGAAAAGAATGTAGGGTTTTCAAAAGTTTAAATTCAAATTGGTAAGTCAATTTAAGTCATTTTATTGTAATTTTGAGTTTTTATGATCCTAGAACAAAATACTACTAAGTATATGCTGAAATTTTGGAAGTTATTAGAATTTTAGATACTAATTTTGTTGAGTAAAAGTGTGAATTAGAGATTGAATTAATAGAATTTCTAATTAGAATTGGGAGAATGATTAAATTATAGAATAGGATATAAATTTTGTGTAATAGGGACTAAATTGCAAGAAATTTGAAATTAGGTATTTATGATGAAAATTAGGAGTTAATTTTAAGTTTGGTTGAAAATTGAAAACAAATAATGTATGAATTGGGATGGAAAAATAGATGATTTTGGTTAAGGATTAAATTGGAATTAAGGTAGAAGTTAAATAGGAAATTCAAGTATTTGATGTGAATAATTGTTGTATTAATAATTGTAAATTATTTTAATTTTAATTTTCATAGCTAACATCGAACCGGAGACATCGACTCAGAAGGGAAAGAAAAAGATTGTCGGAGAGTAACTCGGGAGAAATTCTGGTTTGTACTATAATTTAAATTATTTATAATTAAATGCTAAATTTTAATTAATGTGTATGATAAGTGAAATTTAAGGTAAGTATTGATATTTGAGTTGAATGTGAATTGGATTGAATAATGAATATATATGTGTAATTGAATTGTATATTGATTGGAAGTTGGAAAATGATTTGATTTGAATCAAAGTATGATTATATGCGATTATTTGAAATATGTATTGATTAGATGTTGAAAAGTGATTTTAATACCCTATTAACTAGTCGGGCTAAGTCGGATATAGTTGGCATGCCATAGGATTGGAAGTGTTCAGGGTTACTTCGACTTCGAGTCGATGAGACACTAGGTGTCATTATATTACTTCGGATAGATTCGATGAGGTACTGGGTACCAACTTACTTCGACATGGCCGATGAGACACTGGGTGTCAACTTATTACTTCGAACTATCCGATGAGGCACTGGGTGCCATATTGGTGTGTTTGATTAGATCCGTGTATCCGTCAAAGTCTGAATCACGTTAATAGGAGTAAATGAATAATTTTGATAATATAAATTTTATTGAATGATTTTATATATGAAATGGAAGAAATATTGATATGAAATGTAGGAATGGAATGAATTTTGAGACAATGAAATATTGTATGAATTCAATTGGATACAAGTTTGAAAAGTTACTATTATTATTAAATAAATTGATTTAATATGTATCAGTTATTAAAAGGATAAAAGTATAAATTGAATAAGTATGCTTATTTGCATGATTTATAAATTTGAATTATAGTAATACCACTGAGTATAATATACTCAACGTACAGTTGTTTTCCGTGCCCAGGTTAGTAGAAGCCAAACAATTCGGTCCAGCATCCAGAGCCGATCCCAACCTCAGAAACTTGGTGATGTTTATATTTCTTTTTGGTAAAAGTGGCATGTACCTAGGTTATGTATATGTGTCATGGTGGATTTTGGTTGTAATAGATGACATATGTTACTTTGAATAGACATATGAAAGAATAAGAAGATAAAATGGCACATATGATACTAAACTTTGAAATGGAAATAGAATGAAATTTCTAAACTAATCTTAATGTTGCTTGTGAATGTTTAGTGAATAGATTATCAGGTTGATGTCTTGATATGTTTTAAATGTAATTGTATATAAATTTGTAATGGTTGTGATATTGGTTTGAATTGGGTATGTTTTAGGTTTTCAAGGTTGGTTAGATGATTATAAAGGAGTTATATTGAGCTCACACGGTCCAGTCTACACGGTATAAGACCTGTATTTGAAAAAAAAAATTTAGAATTTCACGAAAAATTTCTCGAGCACTCGATTTAGTCCCGATTCACTTCTAACACATATTTTGGGCCTCGAGGGTCCATAAAAGGAACATTATGAATGTTTTTCAACATGTATGTTATTTATTTGTATAGGGTTCGTAATATTTCTAAAAGGTCCGGTAATGCTCCGTAACCCTGTTTCGGTAATGGTTTAGGGTTAAGGGGGTGTCACACGACCTAAGGCCTTAGGATCCGCGTGTTTTTGGACTGGGGTATAATTGCAACCCCAGTCCTTCCGCTTTTCAAGCGGTTTGCAATTGGGTCTTAATCTTTTTTTATTTTTTTAGAAATTACCACATGATTTTTGTGTGCTTCAATTTAATCCCCAGTTCGTTGATCTGGAAAGGACACGTGTCCTGGGGATGGGGTTAATTTCTTATTTAGTCCCCGCTTGTTTTTGCGCATTTGATTTTAATCCTTTACTCTCTTTTTTATTGTTTAATTTGTTTATTTTATTATGATTTTTACTTTAAATTTTGTTTAGATTCTGATTCAGTCCCTTACTTTTGATCTTTTATATTTTATTTTTCTTTGTATTTATTTATTTATATTTATACATTTATTGGTTTTTCTATTTTTATTTTTTCTTCTCACTAATATTATATTATTTTATCTATTATTATTATTTATTTATGTACTTTATTACAAATTGTACCCTTAATTTCATTTATATTTTAATTTGATCCTCGGTTTATTTAACTTCAAAATTTTTTAAAACAAACTATTTTATTTATTATTTTATTTATTCATTTATTTCTTCATCTTTTTAGTGATTAAAATTCATTTATTCACATTCCTTTTATGTATTATTATTATTATTATTATTATTATTATTATTATTATTATTATTATTATTATTATTATTATTATTTTCCTCTTTTATTTTATTATTTAATTAGTATTAGAATTAGTAACTACAATATGATTACTGTCATTGTTTATTTGTTGTTTTATTATTATGGTATGTCATCATCACTTATTAGTATGATTTTTGTTTTTGTATATTAATATTTCGTTTATGCGCGCTATTATTTTATTATTGCTACAACCATGCCACAAATCGTGTTTAAATATATTTACTCGTTTTTATAATGTACTCGAATAAACCAAAATATTTAAGTGTTACATTAATTTTTGCTCAACGCATAAAAATAAATTTTCAAAATAAGATAATGTTTCGTATTTGGAGATTCGAGAAGTCGTACCCTAACTTACGGGATTTTAATTTTTCTCGTTGAACCTAAATGACCGAATATTCTTTTAAAATTTAAATACATGTGATTTAAATAAAAAAATAAAAGACAAGCTTATTCTCGAGGATTCAAGGTGTCGTATCCTAACTTACGGGATGTGACATTTTGTTATCTCGAGACGAGAGGGTCTTCAATATTCGTTTCAATTTAGTTAAGAATTTTTTTAAGTAAAATTAACATTAATACAAAGATGGATCATATTTTAAACTCTTCCCAAATTTTCAACTTTCGATACTAAGACATGAAGTAATCAATTAGGTACCAAATTTGGGAGTTACGAGGGTGCTAGTCCTTCCTCGTACATAACCGACTCCCGAACCCGTTTTCCTAAATTTTGTAGACCAAAATCTCTGTTTTAGTAAATCAAAACTGTTTATTAAAACGATCAAATTACGAAGTGACCTGATCACACCTCATTAAAAATAATTGGTGGCGACTCTCATTTTTTTTTTAAATAAAAGTCGATTTCAAAAAGATTGGTTTTGACAAAATTTATTAAAAATTTAAATATATAATAAATTTAGATAAATAAATGTTCAGATTCAAATAAACTTAAATCTCAATTTACTTGTATTCATCCTAATTGTTAATGTCTTTTATAGTTTTTTTTCTATGGAAATATCATGATTCACTATATGGTATGGCCCCATCGCCATTACTAATCGAGCATTTCACATTGTTAATTCTATTTAGGCCTTGCCTCACCATGCCTGTCCCTTTGTCGAATTTCTTGCCTACAAATCCAAGTCTCTTAGCATTAAAAGTCAACATGCTTCTTTGGTTATCCTCTTTTTCACCTGTATTCAATTTTTAGATATTTAACTCATCAACATTATTATCTTCCTTTAATTTTATCTAACCCCAAATCTTGATCTCCTAAGCTATTTTTGGTTGAGTTTCCAAGTTTCGGAAGTCTTTACCTCCCAAGTTGTCGTTGCACCTTACACACACTAATTGACTGTCAATCTTACATATTGCCCATTTTCTTCTTAACCTTCAATATCTTCCTATACTATCAGTGAATGACATCCTTATATAACATGACTATGACAATCACATTCTAAGCAAACATTCTATAAGCCATCATATTCAACTCTTTAAAGGTTACCATCATTTTGAATTTTTTAAACAACTACGCATCTTAAACCCACACAAATCGTCATCCTCAAGAATCTCCATCTTGTACCATCATCAGTATTGTAATCTATCTTGATGACTTCCGCGATTGTATCTCTTATCACTTTAAGGATACATTGTTTATACATAACACCAAACAATCCCGATAAATGAATCCAAACAAATACATTATAGGGAAAATTTTATGACATAAAAAATAAATGAGTTCGTGATTGAACAGTAAAACATTGTCCCTACACCACCAATACCTTTTCGGTAAAACTTTTGTGTAATATTCTAATAGTTGAAACTTAACCATATAATAGTCATTTTCTATATTCATTTGTTATTTTATTTGCAAAGGATCCCATAACGTATATATCTTATTCGACAGTGCATTTAATAAAATTTTTATGCCCAATAACTTACATGATCATTGACTTAAACATGATTTTCCCCATTAGTGTACAAACTTTTAAAAAACTAGATAGAGAGGATTCATTAAAAATTCTCCGTTGATGTCATCATCATCCATCCCCTTTGAAGGTTTTTCCATGTTGCTCAATTTACCCATTAAACTTATCTCTCAAAAAAATTTGTTCCCCCATAATGACAATGACAGAGACAACTTTGTTAGTCATTTTATCCTTTTTTTTTTTTTTTGTAATACTTCTCTTTCCCTCTTTTGAGAAATTTATTCTGTACAGTTTGTTCAATGTTTTCTATTGAAAGACCAAAAAAATAACATACAACTGTAGGATTTAAAGTAAGTTTTTACTATTTTAACTTTAAAAAAAAAAAAGAAAGGGGGCTTAAATGCTTGCATCTATTCCTCCTTATCATCGATGTCAAAATAAGGAACTTGGCCTTTTCACATCAATCTTCATATTAACCTATAAAATATAAAAAATATATATATATATTTGCTTTGGTTGGTCACTTCTTAAAAAATTGTTCAAAGAAATCACGTGAACAAGTTGCAATATATCACAATTTTGTTAAAAGACAACTAGTTACTAGCGATTAATATCAATTTATCTTTACTTGTAGGCTCAGTTTAAAGAGTATGTTTGGAATAAAAAATATTTTTGAGGTAAAAATATTTTTAAATAAGATATTTTTAAAAAAATATATTTTTTAAAAATATTGCTAAACTAAAGATATTGAGTGTAACTCTTTCTCTCCTCCCAAACCAAGTCTTAATCGGCTCGGAAGCCTATATCGTATAATGAAAAGCGGAAAATAAAAATTTAATTTAAAGAAAATAAAGTTCCTTGGCTTGAAATTGAAGTTAGAAGCAGACCAACTTCCATCATTAGCTCAACAAACCTCTAAACCTTCCTGCTGAGTAAAAAGTGATGTATATAATTAAATAAAATATTAATTTAATTAAAATGATATATAGTTATCTGATCCGCAAATAATATAAAATAAATGTATTTAAAAATACAAAGTTCTGATGATGTGATTTTGTTTATTGTAACACAGCATATTCATTATTCAACACAAACATGGGCGGTTGGAAGTGAGAACTGGGATCTTAAATTATTCCATTTTTCGCACCGCTGACTTATTAGTATTCATCATTTTTATTATATCATAGAGTAAATAATTTCATGTTCTAAATTCCTTTTCTTTTTGATGAGTAGTTTTTTTTATAGTTTAATTTCCTTTTTATATTTCACTTAAGGAGGTAACTTTTCAAAATAATTTATAATTTTATTTCATTTAATACACATGATTTCATTAAAGGATAGATACAAAATTTTATAATTTTGACGAATTTTAAATAGATAATAAATATTTAAATAAATTTGTGTAAAGAGTGTTTATTTTTCAAATATTCTGAAATTTTAGTTAAAAATATGTTGCGTGAACATTAAAAAGCATATAAATAAGTATATTAAAACATTAAAAATTCATGTTAGTTAAAACATAAAAGTAAAGGAAATTACTCAAAAAAAAAAGCAAAATTGAAAATGAAAGGGATAAATAGGCAAAAATTATTTTTAAAATAAAATTTGGTTTTAAATTTTGAAATTTAATTATTTAAATATATCATTTTAAATATTTGATTATTCAAATTTATTTTTTTGCATAATATTATTTAATATAATATAAATATATAAAACATTTTTAATTTATTTGAAATAATGATAATATCTTATTAATATATAAATTACTTAATTAAGAAAATACTTCTTTTAAAAATGTGATAAATAAATTTTAATTTTTTATGTTAAAACCAAAATTTAAAATAGATAATATATAAATATTTAAGCTAAATCAAATGGATAAAATATCTAATTAACTACTATTTAATTTTTTTTAGAAAATCTGATCATCTAATTAAATATTTAATATAATAATTATTTTAAAGACCATTTTAAATCTAATAATATATTCATCATAAAACTAAGGGTCTATTTGATTGCTGTAAAATGTTTTCCGGAAAATGATTTACGGAAAATAATTTACTTTTCCGAAAATGATTTCTTGAAAATATTTTACGGTGTTTGGGTAAAATATTTTACATTGTTTGATGATTTCTTGAAAATATTTTTCGGAAAAGTTTTTTTACATATATTAATAAATTTTATTTACATATTAATAAATTTTATATTTTAAATTGTTTTTACATATATTGCAATGATTTATTTATAAATAAATAAATCAAATTAAATATATAATAATACTCAATTAGTAAGCTACATTATTAACCGTCATAAATTGAAAACAACCAAAGTCAAATAAATTATTTGTAATTGTGTTAAAAAATAAAAACAAGGATTGAATAATTATAAATTTTCAAACCACAATTTACTAGAAATTAAATAATATTATCCAAATGCATAATTAATAGTACACCACATAATAACAATATTGTCCAAGTGCATAACTAAATATTACACCACATAAAAGTATCAATATCTTCAACCTTGAGAAAATTTTTGAAGCCAAATTTTTTTATTCTTCTTACTTTTAACTAAAAAAGATTTGGCATCGGATTCGTGACTCACTAAATAATCAAACACTGAACACAAGAAGTCATCATCAAATCCTTCGTCCTCCATCGACATCACTTGTTCGTAAAGCTATGGTGTCTTATCCGCAGTAAATTGTTCCAAAGCATTAGCAATTTTACCAAGTTGTTCACCCACAAATTTAACTTGTTCATCAAAGACACTGTCTTGAACATTTTTCTTTTACGTTTGGATGTGCCAGATGAAGATACATTTGTTCTTACCTCTTGACCTCTTCATTGTCGCATGATCTACGAGCTTTGAATCTTGATTATCATCATCCAAATCTATGTCAAGAAATGTTCGCAAAACTCCCCATTGCCATATCTTTGCCAACAACCAAAGCCATTTCATCATAATGATCAATGCTTTTATTCAAAATGGTTCATACTTCTTGTGCTGTTGGATATTATACACAATTAGAATAACAAGTAAAAACATTTGAAATATACTTAACATATATATACATATATTACCATCATCTTGCATCATATGCCGCTTCTATCACATGTAATCATTTTCATGTTATCATCCCATCCAAACCACTTTCACCTCGAATTTTACATATAATCGCCATTGGTTTTTAGGTCCTCAAATGATTTTCCACATGCTTTGCATCGCATTGGACTTGGAATCTTTTAGAAATAGCTTCGACAACTCGATTAATAGAAACTGCTTTGAAAGTATTAGAAGGCTTGTTTCTTTTCTGGGCCTCCTCTGCTAGAATTTCAAGAAAAATATGTTCCATCGGTTTTGTCCATCTGAATTGCTTGGAGGTCCCTTCTTTGTTGTCCTTGCCCATTCTACATTAGTAATTGTCATTGTTAATCATTTCAATATCCAACAAGCTTAAAACATAATAAATATCTAACAATTCAAGACATAATAATTTCAAAATCCAACAAACTAAAATTTCAATATCATTATACAACCAACATTATCAGAAAAATAATAATTCTAATACTAAAACATACATGACATAGAAACAATAACCTTAAGCCCTAAACCCACCTAATATTTCTAGTTATATAATCAGTCCACATAGTTTGTGCAATTTCGTCTCTCTTAGCAGACCATTCTCTTGCTTCTTCTCTTTCTTCTCGCTCCGTAAGAGTTAGTATTATCAAATCAGACTCAGACTCCTCGTATAATCCTTAATTAAGTAAATCACTAGGATCAACTCCCATTATATGATTATGAATGATACAACAAGCCAAAACTATATCTACTTGAGTTTGAAAATTCCAAAATGGTTCAGCATCTAATACACGAAACCGTTTCTTCAAAATCCCAAAAACACGTTCAACAGTGATTCGTAATGATGAATGACGAAGAGTAAAAATTTCCTTTGCATTCTCAGGCCCTTGAGCACTAAACTCTTTTAAATGATATCGGACACCACGATATGGCGTAATATATCCATTTCGGATGCCATATCCAAGATCGACAATATAATATTTACCTACAATTTTACAAAACATAATTAATAATAATAAATTATGAGCTTACTAGAACTATTTGGCATTTAATGATAATTATTACCTTCAAATTCTTAATCCTCTTGGGCGTGAAAGTGCATCACTTAAAATACGAGAATCATGTGCACTACCTTCCCAACCAGCTAGAATATAGGAAAATTTCAAATCAAATCTAATGGTAGCCAATACATTTTGTGTCGTCCCCCTTACGCCACTTAAATCTTCCTTGAATGCTAAGTGGAATGGATGCACGAATATGAGTTCCATCTAATGCTCCAATACAATCTTTAAAATAAGGATAAAATCTTGGATTGTTTCGATTTCACTAGAGTTGACTCATCGTAATCAATAACTAGTTTATACAATTTCAAAATAGCTCTCAATACAACCCTAAAGTAACGGTGAACTGTCATGGTTGATCTATAATATCTAGATCCAATCACTCGAAACCTTACATTATGACCAATTATATGTAAAAATATAACTACTTGCTCCCTAATAGTGACAGATTTAGTTGATTCTAACAAATTATTCCTACTAAAAATATCACACAAATTAAAAAAGGCGATCGGTCTCATCCTTATCACATTAATACAATGTTGGTCACCACTATATAAAATACTGTTAATATAATTTTCTCTTTCATAATCTCGATTCACACGAGGGTGAGAAGCAATTTCCTTCCTAGTTTTTAATATTTTAATCCAAAGAGCCCTAAAAGCTAAACTGAAGCTACGACTCTGACAATTGCATTTTGAGCTTGATTATGATCCATCTTCACAAAATAATGCCACAAAAATATTTGATCACTACAAAAAAGATGCAAGATTTTCATAAGATCACATATATGAAAGGTTATCATGACTAAAGTGCATACATACATATCAAGCTAATTATAATTGTATTAATAATTTTTTTGAGCACACATATATGCATAAGACAATAGTTTGATTAACATTTAGCACATAATTATTCAATAAATAATACAATGGTGATGAAATCAAAAACAAAGAAATAGGTAAAAGAAAAAGATACAGGTGGGTTAAGTAATTGTGTAGAAATCCAAGGTCATATGGCTAAATTAGACCACATTATTAACTCCTCACCTCTCTTTTACATTTGAAATCAGAAACTAGGAAATTTCAATCCGATTTTATTGGAAAACCAAAAGTTCGAAACTCCAAAAGTTTGATTCTTATCTACACTACAATTTCAATCCAATTTTGGAAGTCCAAATGCTTCAGAAGAAAGACAGTGATGAGAGATCATCACTAAGCAACAAAAATGATTTTGACAAAGCTCGAAGAGGAAACGAGGCTTCAATAACCGATGAAGACCGATACTTGAAATGACTTGATTCATGGCCACCAAGCTCCGTAATCTATGTTTGTTTATGGAGCCTCAATCGACTAATACAAACACAGTTGATTGAACTCAGTTTATCCTTGGAAGCATCAAAAAGGCCATTCATTTGGGTTATTAGAGGAGGGTATAAAAAGGAAGAAATGGAGAAATGGCTAAAAGAAGATGGATTCGAGGATCGAATCAAAGGACGAGGACTCTTGATACGGGGCTGGGCGCCACAAGTTTTGATCTTATCCCACCCATCGATCGGAAGCAATGGAGAGTTTAATGGATGGAGGAGATGAAGGAGAAGATAGAAGGAAAATGGCAAAAAAGGCTTGTAAGGGGTCCAGCAGTTGATAGATTCAAAAAGGCAGCAGGTAAGACAGAAAGAAATTTCAGCAAATTTTCCATTACCCAAATCTTTTTCTTGCTTTCTAAATGCAGAAAAATTCAGTTTTAAAGCTCAGTTATTCAAGACTGGAAAGAACATGACTTTATGGTGCAATAGATAAAAAAAAGAGAGAGGTGATTTTGGTTATCACCATTGTTATAATTATTTAGGAATTGCATGTCATTTGGGTAAAAAGGCTAGAATAATGGCTATTGCTGTAATATCCTGAAATAGGGGTTATTTGTGATTGTATTGTTTTGCATGAGTACGGATTTGTCGTGTTGTTAAATGAGATGTTCTAGGGTTTAGGAATAAGCCAAGAGTAGGCTCGAGCTGTAGGAAAATTTTTGTTTTTAAGCTTTAAGTTAGAAGGAGCTGAAGGAGTTAGGGGTTAAGTGAAATTTATGGGGGAAATTAAGCACAAGAGGAGTTAGTAACATAGTGGAAGTGGCGCATGAGTAGTTGCTTGAGGGGAAAGGTTCGAATAGCATGGAGCACATTTTGGGGGACTTTATTTTTTGCACCTTTACATTAAGTGTCGGCCAAGCTCTATGTTTGGTAAGTTGGACCTTAAATTTTATGGCAAGATTGCTAATAGTTTAGGTAAGTCTGAACTTGGGGAAAGGAATCATTGTAATTAAAGGATGATAAGGGGACATAAGGCTTGGTTTAAGGATGAGGTTTTGGGAACTTTTTAATGAACAACTAGTCCATGTATTTGGATGACTTTGGGGCCTAGGGGGGAGTGACCGAATTTTGTGAAGGACTTGGTATGTTGGTAGCTTTTTGGTCATATTTCTTAGCAATTGTGCATCATTTTCTTTTCTCTCCAAAATCACTCTCCTTAGCCGAATGTGTTAGTGAGCAATAGGTAAGCTTTTGTTTTGGTTTTGGCTTTTATTTTGACCAATTAGTATTGTTTTCTTCTCTTCTCAAATTTTTTTTCTCTTTGTGCCGAAAATATACTACCATTGAAAGGAGGCATTTTTCTTTCATCTTGTTCTTTTTTCTTCCTTGGTCGAATCTCTTTTTCCCCATCTTTTTTTTTCTTTTTCATTTTTGCTCAATGCTGAAAGTGCCCATCTCCTCCCTTTCATCTTTTTCTTTTTCTTCTCTCAAACTCTTGTACCAAAATCCTCTCCACCTTCCTTTGCTGAAATCCCTCTTTTCTATTTCACTTTCTTTTTCTTTCTTTTTCCCCACTCTAACCGAATCTTCCTCCATCTTTTAACACTATTACCGAATCTTCTTTCTTTCTTCTAGTTTAATTTGGCCGAATATCAAACAAGGGTGGATCTTCTTTGGGTTCTTCTCTATTCGGTTTTAAAGAAGGGTAAGTGTTATTAGCCAAAACTCCATTCTTACTTTCTTTTTCTCTCTATTGACTCTCATAGGACAAAAGTCAAATTTTGATATTTGTTAACAAGATTTTTAATCATCTCCTAAATTTTCGAGACTTTGGAAGCAGTCGATCTAAGCCTCTATTCTCTGACAATCGATTTTGGTAAGTCAAGTGGTAAGGATATATGTTGGTTCATCATTCTTTAAGTGGTGGAAAAGTCGAAGGCTATTGAGATTTAAAGGTTATTATTGGCCGAATGGTCTATGTATTAATCTAAGTGTTGGCCGAATATAGGGCAAGGAGATCTAGTGCTGTAGATCGGGTCTTCGGGATTTAGTGCTTGCGTTAGTAACAGGTGTGTAACTTACACACTTTATAACTTAGTAAATATACATTAATAACCTAATATGTGATAAATCAAAAACTGTGTAGATCCTGATATGATACCTTATAGGTATGAGCAAAGATACGGGTAAGTCCGTTTCGATATGATTTGCTATATGATGCTTAATATCATGATCTGTGATATATTTGTTATATGCATAATATTTGAGCATGATGGCATGATTTGTACATGTGATGTATTGATGTGGGTGATATGAGAGGAGGGGGAAGATTTGATATCCGTGTCTTTGGGACACCAGAGGTTTGGCACCTCCATTGGTTTGGTACCACAGATTATTTTGTGACTTTAGGTCACAGAGGTTTGGCACCTCATAGCGACTCGTCCCAGTGGCTTAGCACCACAGTGGGTTGGCCCCACATTTGATATTACGGGATTGTCGCCAGTGATTTGGTATCACAACGTGGGTTGGCCCCACAGATGGATTATTCGTGACTTTGGGTCACCAGTGGTTTGGCACCACATTATTAATGGATATCGTGACTTTGGGTCACCAGTGGTTTGACACCACCAGTGGTTTGGTACCACACGGGGTAGAAAAAGAGTTATGGATGGCTAGGTTGGGTGCATTATCTATATTACTTGGTTATGAATTGTGTAAGTATATTGCATTAACCGGGGGAAGGATTTATGCACTGAGTCTTGGTGACTCACCTTCTCCCTTATCTTTTCAGGTGATTCGTAGATTGCGGATGAGGAGCCGGATAGGACTCGAGGTGGCCATTCAATAAATAAACTCAGTTTTATATGGACTTTGCTTTGAGTACTTTATTTCATTTAAATTCGATTTCATTTATTTGGGTTTGTAATAAGGACTTTTAAGTTTATGCTTTTGGACTATTTATATGCTTTGGATTTATTTTAAACATGGCTAAGTAAATTACTTGACAAATTTTAATAATATGAACGCAATGGTTTTCAAAAACTTTACCATCGGGTAATACAATTCATTTAATAACAAATGACAATTTAAATGTTTTCGATAATTTAAGTGATTTCCAAATTTAAGTTTTCACACTCAAATGCAAACGGTTTTCAAAGCAATCATTCGGTTTTTTTCTTAAAATATATATATACGTTTTTCTAACTTATGGATCGACAACTAAATTTTAGAGATTGATTTTTTTTCGGGATTTCGAAGTATACTATCGATTTTTAACTAATCATGCACCTGATTTTTACAAACATTAGACATCTAAAAGAATTTTCTCTAAAACCAAACTGTCAACTCGATTTTCTTCAAAATGTTTTCCCCTGTGACATACCAGATTCGGTCGTGGTGTATTGATTGGGTTTGGGGTGATACAATTTTGGTATCAGAGCCAAGTTCAAAGGCTCGACTGTGGGCCCGAGGCCCAAAATGTTTTAAAATATGGTTTTAAAATGTTTTGTTTGAAATTATATGATTTGAAAGGCATGGCACCGAGTCTTCGGCACCAATCCGCCCAGGTAAGTACCCCTAGCCTTTGGTTGTGATTTTTGGATGTTATAAACTTTGAATGACTAGTGGTAGTGGACTACCTTAGAGACTGAAATTTATAGGATTTTATGGATTCGCGAAAACAAAACTCTTTAAAAAAAAAATTATTCATAAAGCGTGCTTTAAAGATAGTGGAATAATGACTAAAGCATAAAACTTTTAAATCAGATAATCGAGACTTTTAGACATGAGCACTCGAGGTCGAGGTCGTAATATCGTGAGACGCAGTCGAGGTAGGATGGTCGTGTCGAGCCATTGAGGTCTGGTCGAGGTCGAAAAATGAGATATCAAAGACCACCACCTATTGTAGGTGGTGAGTTCGAGAGCAAGCAGGGGATGACGCAGATGTCTCAAAGCGATCTCATGAGTTCTTGAGAGAGGTAGTCAAGTAGGTGGAGGTGTGGGAGCTCGTAAATCAGACCGAATGACTCGAGCCAATGGAGCTGAGGTATTTCGAGGTGTTTCTGGTGTGGCTCCCAATACGGCTGAATATTGGTTAGAGGCGACAGAGCGAATCATGGATGACTTGGATCTGAATACTAAGTAAAAGTTGAAAGGGATAGTGTCGCTTCTTCGGGATGAGTCATACCGATGAGTGGCTCACGGTCGGGATGTCTTTGCATGGAAGATCTCACTTGGGACTATTTTAAAGCAGCGTATCAGAAGAAATATGTTGGGTCTAGTTACATTGATGCGCAGCGGAAGGCATTTCTAAGGTTGGTTCAGGGGAGCAAGTCTGTATCAGAGTATGAGGCAGCATTTTTAAGATTGAGTCGGTATGCTAGAGGTATCGTGGTTACGGAGCACGAGCGATGTGTCAGGTTCGAGGACGGATTGAGAGATGAGTTGAGATTGCTGATTGCTCCACAGCAGGAGCGAGAGTTTGCTGTGCTAGTTGAAAAGGCTAAGATAGCCGAAGGGATAAAGGAATTTGTAAGGCAGAATCACAATAGGAATAAACATAAGAGAGGTTTTGGATCATTTGTGTCGGCCGATAATTCTCAAAAAAGGGCTAGGCAGAGTGGTAGAACCAATCGAGAGGCACATATCGCTAATCGGGACCCGTGTACTGTAATCGGTATAGGAAATCTCATTGGGGCGAATGTTAGACCGGTGGAAAAGGATGTTTTGAGTGTGGCTCACTGGATCATTGTGTGAGAGACTGTCCACATAAGCTGGCCAGGAATCAGTCTGAGGGTCAGGATCGTGCTCAATTTAGAAATGAGGGACCGCCACCGCAGAGGGTCGTGGTAAGTAGAGAGAGGTAGTGGTTCGGTGGGCCGCTGAACAGAAGGCGGAGGTGCGAGCAATACCGAGGTAAGACAACTGGGTTAGTATATGCGACAAGGCGTCGATAGGAGGCGACATCTGGGACATCATCACCGGTACATTTTTAATCTTTGGTTTACCATATACTGCTTTGATAGATGTGGGTTCGACGCATTCGTATGTTGCTAGTAGCGTAGTAGAGATCATGAACTTAGATTCTGAGACTACTTCTAGGGAGATGATAGTACTTAGCCCTCTAGGTCACTCTGTAGAAGTGAATAAGCTATATAGGGATGTACCCTAGAACTTCAAGGGTAGTGTTTGTAGTCGATCCGATGGAACTACCGTTTGGGGAGTTCGATCTGATTCTTTGGATGGACTGGTTGGTCAAATACCAGGCAAGTTTGGATTGCGCTGCTAAGCGTATGGTTTTGAAGACAACTGAGGGTAAAGAGGTAGTTATGATAGGTAATAGAAGAGATTATCTATCCAACGTGGTATCTGCGTTGAAAGTCGGAAGTTGGTCGGGAAGGGCTTTGAGGCATTTATGGTTCATGTGTGTACGTTGAAGGCTAAGGAGTCTCTTTGTAGGGAATGTCCGAACGATAAGGGAATATCTTCGACGTATTTCGGAAGAACTTTCGGACCGCTTAGGATCGTGAAGTCAAATTTGGAATAGATACATTACATCGCGCAAAGGTGTCTATCGCCCGTATAGGATGGCGCCAAGGAATTGGTAGAATTGAAGGCTCAAATTCGGAGTTGTTGGATAGAGGTTTTATCCGACCAAGTGTTTCACCTTGGGAGCAGGTACTCTTTGTCAAGAAAAGGATGGTACGATGCGGATGTGTATAGACTATCGCCATTGAACAAGCTGACGATCAAAAACAAGTATCCATTACCAAGGATAAATGACTTGTTTGATCAGCTTAAGGGGGCAGCGATTTTCTCCAAGATTGATTTAAGGTCTGCGTATCATCGCCTAAAGGTGAAAGAGGCGATATCCATAAGACAGATTTAGACTTTCGGTATGGGCACTACGAGTTTTGGTAATCTTGTTTAGGTTGACTAACGCTACCGACAAAGATTCATGGACATGATGAAACGGGTATTTTAGCAGTATTTGGATCAGTTTGTTGTGGTATTTATAGACGATATCTTGGTATACTCAATGTCGGAAGAGGAGCATGATGCGATTTGTGAGTAGTGTTGCAGATCCTAAGGAAAATCACTATATGCCAAATTTAGTAAGTCGAGTTTTGGCTTTGGGAGGTGACTTTCTTGGTCACGAGTATCACCGAGGATTAGAGTGGATCCTCGCAAGATTGAGGCGATGTTGATTGGAAGCCGCCAAGTCGTGGCGGTAAATTCGTAGTTTTTGGTCCGCAGGTATTACCAAGATTTGTAGAGGATTTTCTTTGATCACAAGACCAATGACCAAGTTGTTGAGGAAATGAGTTCTATTTGTATGGACTGAGAAGCAGCAAGGAAGTTTCGACAAGTTGAAGAAGATTCTAATCAAGCTCCGATTTAATTTAGCTTTGAAAGTGCAAGGAATTCACGGTTTGCTGTGATGCATCACATACTGGCTTGAGATGTGTGCTGATGCAGGAAGGAAAGGTAGTAGCTTACGCATCTCGACAGTTGAGACCACATGAGGTTAACTATCCGACGCATGACTTGAAATTAGCTGCAGTGGTTTTCACTTTGAAGATTTGGAGACACTATTTGTACGGAGAGAAGTCGATAGTCTACACAGATCACAAGAGTCTAAAGTATCTTTTGACTCAAAAGGATTTGAATTTGAGGCAGCGCAGATGGATTGAGTTGTTGAAGGACTACGACTGTTCGATTAAGTATCATCAGGGCAAGGCTAACGTGGTAGCGAGCACGTTGAGCCGTAAGGTTGTATCGGACTTAAAGCAATGTTTGCCCATCTTAGCTTGTATGTGATGGGAGTCTCATTGGCGAAGCGCAAGTTAAGCCGACTTGGTTTAAGCGATTAAGGATAAATAGTTAGAGGATGATGGTTTGAATGATCGGAGATTGCAGGTTCAGAATGGTGGTTTAGAGGATTATAATTTGTACAGTGATGGAGTATTGTGTTTTCAAGGGAGAGCTTGTATGCCGAAGGATGTTGAGTTGAGGCAGAGGATTTTTCAGGACGACATAGTAGCCCATACGCTATGCATCCTAGAGGTAGCAAGATGTATCAGGATTTAAGAGAGCAGTTTTGGTGACCAGAACTGAAGTGGGAGGTAACTGAGTTTGTCAAGAATATCGACGTGTCGGTGGTCAAGGTGAACATCGCCATCGTTTGGGTTACTTCAGCCGGTGAAGATTCCACAATGGAAGTGAAAAAAGGATCACTATGGACTTTGTCAGTGGATTACCCCTTACACCTAGTAAGAAGGACTCAGTTTGGGTGATTGTGGATCGTTTGACTAAGTCACTCATTTCATTCCGGTAAGGGTGGATTACTCGCTTGGTTAGCTAAGTTGTATGTGCGGAGATAGTGAGGTTGCATGGTGTGCGATGTCGATCATCTCTGGACAGAGATCCTAGATTTACGCCAAGGTTTTGGAGAGCATTACATCGAGCTTTGGGTGCGCGGTTGGATTTCAATACGCATTTCATCCACAATCGAGGCGGTCGGAAAGTGGTTATCTGATTTTAGAGGATATCTTTGAGAGGTTGTGTTTTAGACTTTAGAGGCAATGGAAAGAGTTTTTACCATTAATGAGTTCGCATACAACAATAGTTATCGAGCAAGCATTAAGATGGCACCATATGAGGCGTTGTATGGTAGGAAGTGTCGTACACCTACTTGCCGGACGAGAGTTGGGTGGCGTCGGATGTTAGGACCGAGTTGGTTCTTTGAGGCCGATGACAAGGTAAAGTTTATTCAAGCTCATTTAAAGGAAGCTTTTGACAAAGTGTAAGTCATACGCCGATCTCAAGCGGAGGATATAGAGTTTGCGTGGGTGACCGTGTCTTTTGAAGGTCTCGCTATGGAAGAAAGTGTTAAGATTTGGGGAAAAGGCAAGTT
Source organism: Gossypium rotundifolium (assembly GCA_025506655.1). Classification (NCBI taxonomy): domain Eukaryota; kingdom Viridiplantae; phylum Streptophyta; class Magnoliopsida; order Malvales; family Malvaceae; genus Gossypium; species Gossypium rotundifolium. The sequence goes on along the minus strand of CP106732.1, from coordinate 149,275,216 downwards.
AAGTCCAAGGTTTATTAGGTAGTATAATGTGTTGAGACGAGTAGGACCAAGAGCCTATCATTTCGAGTTACCGGTTGAGTTGAGTCAGATACACGATGTGTTTCATGTCTCCATGCTTAGACGCTATCGTTCTAATCCATCGCATGTTGTGGCAGTGGAGGAATTAGAAGTGAGTCCAAATTTGACGGTGGAAAAAGAACCAGTGTAGATTCTAGATCGAGATGTGAAAGTGTTGTGCAGGAAGTTAGTTCCATTAGTGAAGGTATTATGGCGAAACCATGGTGTGGAAGAAGCTACGTGGGAACCGGAGGATGTGATGAGACAAAGAAGACCTCAACTCTTTTGACCGTGTAATTTCGAGGTCAAAATTATTTTAAGGGGTGGAATTATAATATCCTGAAATAGGGGTTATTTGTGATTGTATTGTTTTGCATGAGTACGAATTTGTCGTATTGTTAAATGAGATGTTCTAGGGTTTAGGAATAAGCTAAGAGTAGGCTCGAGCTGTAGGAAAATTTTTGTTTTTAAGCTTTAAGTTAGAGGGAGCTGAAGGAGTTAGGGGTTAAGTGAAATTTATGGGGGAAATTAAACACAAGAGGAGCTAGTAACATAGTGGAAGTGGCGCATGAGTAGTTCCTTGAGGGGAAAGGTTCGAATAGCATGGAGCATATTTTAGGGGACTTTATTTTTTGCATCTTTACATCAAGTGTCGGCCAAGCTCTATGTTTGGTAAGTTGGACCTTAAATTTTATGGCAAGTTTGCTAATAGTTTAGGTAAGTCCGAACTTGGGAAAGGAATCATTGTAATTAAGGGATGATAAGGGACATAAGGCTTGGTTTAAGGATGAGGTTTTGGAAACTTTTAATGGACAACTAGTCCATGTATTTGGACAATTTTGGGGCCTAGGGGGGAGGACCGAATTTTGTGAAGGACTTGGTAGGTTGGTAGCTTTTGGTCATATTCCTTAGCAATTGTGCATCATTTTCTTTTCTCCAAAATCACTCTCCCTAGCCGAATGTGTTAGTGAGCAATAGGTAAGCTTTTGTTTTGGTTTTGGCTTTTATTTTGACCAATTGGTATTGTTTTCTCCTCTCAAATTCTTTTCTCTTTGTGCCGAAAATATACTACCATTGAAAGGAGGCATTTTTCTTTCATCTTGTTCTTTTTCTTCCTTGGTCAGAATCTCTTTTCCCCATCTTTTTTTTTTTTTCATTTTGCTCAAAGTCGAAAGTGCCCATCTCCTTCCTTTCATCTTTTTCTTTTCTTCTCTCAAACTCTTGTGCCAAAATCCTCTCCACCTTCCTTTGTCAAATCCTCTCTTCCATTTCACTTTCTTTTTCTTTCTTTTTCCCTACTCTAACCGAATCTTCCTCCATCATTTAACACTATTGCCGAATCTTCTTTCTTTCTTCTAGTTTAATTTGGCCGAATATCAAACAAGGGTGGATCTTCTTTGGGTTCTTCTCTATTCGATTTTAAAGAAGGGTAAATGTTCTTGGCCAAAACTCCATTCTTACTTTCTTTTTCTCTCTATTGACTCTCATAGGACGAAAGTCAAATTTCGGTATTTGTTAACAAGATTTTTAATTATCTCCTAAATTTTCGGGACTTTGGAAGTAGTCGATGTAAGCCTCTATTCTCTGACAATCGATTTTGGTAAGTCAAGTGGTAAGGATATATGTTGGTTCATCATTCTTTAAGTGGTGGAAAAGTCGAAGGCTATTGAGATTTAAAGGTTATTATTGGCCGAATGGTCTATGTATTAATCTAAGTGTTGGCCGAATGTAGGGCAAGGAGATCTAGTGCTGTAGATCGAGTCTTCGGGATTTAGTGCTTGCGTTAGTAACAGGTGTGTAACTTACACACTTTATAACTTAGTAAATATACATTAATAACCTACTATGTGATAAACCGAAGACTGTGTAGATCCTGATATGATACCTTATGGGTATGAGCAAAGATACGGTAAGTCCGTTTGATATGATTTGCTATATGATGCTTAATATCATGATCTGTGATATATTTGTTATATGCATAATATTTGAGCATGATGGCATGATTTGTACATGTGATGTATTGATGTGGGTGATATGAGAGGAGGGGAAAGATTTGATATCCGTGTCTTTGGGACACCGAGGTTTGGCACCTCCAAGTGGTTTGGTACCATGATTATTTTGTGACTTTGGGTCACCGAGGTTTGGCACCTCATAGCGACTCATCCCAGTGGCTTAGCATCACAGTGGGTTGGCCCCACATTTGATATTACGGGATTGTCACCAGTGATTTGATATCACAACGTGGATTGGCCCCACAGATGGATTATTCGTGACTTTGGGTCACCAAAGTGGTTTGGCACCACATTATTAATGGATATCGTGACTTTGGGTCACGGTGGTTTGGCACCACCGGTGGTTTGGTACCACACGGGTAGAAAAGAAGTTATGGATGGCTAGGTGGGTGCATTATCTATATTACTTGGTTATGAATTGTGTAAGTATGTTGCATTAATCGGGAAGGATTTATGCATCGAGTCTTGGTGACTCACCTTCTCCCTTATCTTTTCGGTGATTCGTAGATCGCGGATGAGGAGCCGGATAGGACTCGGTGGCCATTCAATAAATAAACTCAGCTTTTATATGGACTTTGCTTTGGGTACTTTATTTCATTTAAATTCGGTTTCATTTATTTGGGTTTGTAATAAGGACTTTTAAGTTTATGCTTTTAGACTATTTATATGATTTGGATTTATTTTAAACATGGCTAAGTAAATTACTTGACAAATTTTAATAATATGAACGCAATGGTTTTCAAAAACTTTACCATCGGGTAATACAATTCATTTAATAACAAATGTCAATTTAAATGTTTTCGACAATTTAAGTGATTTCCAAATTTAAGTTTTCACACTCAAATGCAAACGGTTTTCAAAGCAATCATTCGGTTTTTTTTTCTTAAAATATATATATACGTTTTTCTAACCTATGGATCGATAACTAAATTTTAGAGATTGATTTTTTTTTCGGGATTTCAAAGTATACTATCGGTTTTTAACTAATCATGCACTTGATTTTTACAAACATTAGACATCTAAAAGAATTTTCTCTAAAACCAAACCGTCAACTCGATTTTCTTCAAAATGTTTTCCCCGTGACATACCAGATTCGGTCGTGGTGTATTGACCGGGTTTGGGGTGTTACAATTGCCGATTCTCTGTCCCCTGCAATTACTAGATGGGTCGAGAGTCCACCTTAGATTTCGTATTTCAACTAAAGAAAGATATTGGAGCGACTCTTACTCAACATCAACTTTTGATTTTAGCTGCAGATGGGAGCTTAGCTAAGGAACCAGAGAAAATCTTTTGAATAACGACCAAATGTGGTAACCGGGCAGTGACTGAAGTATTTAAGCCTGTAGCTAGCAAGTCCAGATTCTACTTAGTCTTTTAATAATTTTACTTCTGTTATTTAGGCTTCTTGTTGGACCTACCTAATTTGAAAGATATTTTTACAGTTTAACAAAACAGAGACGAAATACTTGGGGTCTATATGGAGTGAATGTAACACCCCAAACTTGGCCCAAACACTATAGCCGGATCTGGCATGTCACTAAAAAGATTCTATAAAAGATGTCAAAATTTTCGGGAAATATTTTTTTCCTTGTATTCAATCTTTTGTTCGGAAGAACTTAATAACGTGATAAGTTTAACTATGTTATAAATTTCTTTTGTTGTTTTATGAATTAAAACAAAAATCTTAATATATGCCTTAATTTAATTAAAGTTTAAGTGCTGGCAAGAATGAAAGCCCAAAATAAAACCCAAAGCAGTAGTATTATAGTCTAGTGGCCCATGGCCTTATTACAACAGATTTAAAACCCATTAAATAAAAATATAAAATAATAGATTAGAGTCTTTTTTGTGAATCCAAATGTTCTTTTGCATGGCCACCTTGCTCTCCTCTCTAGTCTTGGTCCGCTGTACTAGGTGCTACACCAAATTGTTAAAATAATAGGTGAGTCGCAAAACTCAGTGCAACCCTCGTGCACCATTAGAATGGGCCTTAGTCCACGAGATCAAAATATAAGACATAATTTAGCAGATAACATACATAAAACCCAACCCAATCCTAGGTTTCCATCCGCTACACGCCACCCTTACCTGCCGATCACACCATTGAGGATTTCTACAATCAACCCACACCGCTACACACCATCGATGGCAGTCATGCTGCAGTTAGCTACTCATCGTCAAGTTGTGACATAGTCACCAGGCTGAAATGGCATAAGCCACCAGAAACAGAGTTGTGACAGAGTCACCAGGCTGAAATGGCATAAGCTACCAGAAACAGATTACTTCCTATTTTCATCAATTACCCAACCCCAAGCATACAGAGAAATCGACATACAAAGCATATTACTGAAGAAGGACAGAAATCACTACCTGATGATTAGCCTTTACCCTCATCAGGTTTTCAATCATAATGCCGGGATTTCGGCATCTAATAGAGTATAACAGATTTATACATATTTATATATATATATATATTAGCACTTAATCTAATAGTGTGAAAGGTTACACACCTGATTATTGTCGATACCCTTGCTAAACCAATCTACAACTTTGCTCAAAAAGCCAGAAATATGTGAAAATAGGGCTTCTCCTATTTTCAACCATGGTTAGTGTTCTACCCGATTTTATGTATTTAAAAATAAACAATTCTCCTCACCTAAACTGATTAGATCCCGGAAGTAGGATAGTTTGAACGCTACCGGTGAAAAACCTTGACGATTGAGATCTCCTTTAAATCCTGATGTGCCGCAAAAGAAAAAGAACCCAGGATTAGTTTTCAAATGTCCATTCGGCTAAGGTTTCTAAAAGCCGGAGAAATTTTGAAATCTCAAAATCGACACTTACCTATTGTCTCCTTCAAGATTCGGCACAAGTAAACTCCACTGAAAAAAATTTGGCAACTTCAGAAGGTGAGATCTTAGTGATTTCGGCTTTTTATGAAAATCCCGGAAGGATGAACTGCTATGGTTTCGGCTAAAAAGAAAAGTGAAAGGAGAGCAAAGAGAGACTTGAAGATTCAGCTAGAGTTTCAGAAAAAGATGAGAAAGGGATCTGTTAGATGTTTTGGCCAACTGAAGAAAAGAAAAGAGAGGGAGAATAGAGTAGAAATTTCAGCAGAGAAAAGAGAAAGAAGAGAGCTTTAACAAAGAAATTTTGGCACCCCTACATATAGAAAACCGATTCTTCCCTTAGAGATTGATTTTCGGCTAACAACGCAACATATGATAGCTCCTATCTTTTTTTTCCTTATCTTAATCATATCTCCTCAAAATAGCCTTAATTATCACCAACTCCTCTTTCCAATATCTGCTTATTATCCTCACAATTTAAACATAATAAAATTCCTAAAAAATTTACCTTGTGTCGTCCCCTCCTAGTCCCCATTCAAGTGCTGAAATGTGGCCCTAGGCTTGGGCTTTAACCAACCAAAAATTTGGGCCCTTTTCCATCTACTAAAAATGCCACTTATAGCTTCCCCATCGAGCCCCTAGTTCTTTGGGCCGCAAGCCCAATATGTCAATTTAATTATTAAAACTTTATTTAAACCTAACTATGTCTAAACAGAATATTTAAAACAAGGCCTCAGCCCAACTTTGAGCCCCATCTGTACCTCAAATTCTCAAATTAATATTTTAAGCAATCACTACACAAAAATGCACAAGCCCATAAATTTATGATGTTACAGTTCTACCCCCTTAAAATAAATTTCGACCTCGAAATTTACCTGATCAAAAGAGATGGGGATACAGCTATCGTATAACATCCTCTGGCTCCCGTCGCCTCTTCTGCGCCGTGATTTCGCCACAAAACTTTGACCAAAGGGACGGACTTTTTTCTCAACACTTTTACGTCTCGATCCAAGATTTGCACGGGTTCCTCCTCAAAAGATAAATCTGGCCTTACTTTAATCTCTTCCACCGGCACCACATGCGATAGGTCAAAACGATAACGTCTTAGCATCGAGACATGAAACACGTTATGTATCTGCTCCAACTCTAAAGGCAACTCCAAGCGATAAGCCACTGGCCCCATGCGTTCTAATACCCGATAAGGCCCAATAAATCGAGGACTTAGCTTACCCTTCCGTCCAAACCTCATTACCTTCTTCCATGGGGATACCTTCAAAAAGACTTGGTCTCCCATCGCAAATTCCATCTCCTTCCGCTTTAGATCCGCATAAGACTTCGCCGATCGACGCTTCCTTCAATCGAGCTCAGATTAACTTAACTTTCTCCTCCATTTCTGAAACTAGTTCTAGACCCAACACCTGTCGTTCACCCAACTTCGTCCAACAAGTAGGGGCACGACATCTCCTTCCATATAACGCTTCGTACGGCGCCATCTGAATACTAGCTTGATAACTATTATTGTATGCAAATTCTGCCAAAGGTAAATACTCCTCCCAACTACCCCTAAAATCGATGATGCAACCCCTTAGCATATCCTCCACCGTGAAATCTAAGTCATCTATTATGCGCTCAGTTGCTTCCATCCAATACTCACCGTGTTAGGGCCACATGAAATTCCCTAAACACTTCTGCCCCATTGGCCCTAAGCCGCTCAAGACTGATTTCAGGCTCTTGTGTCCATGCCTACTCCAAGAACTCTTTCGAGAACCCGCAGATTGCCTGTGATACCACATCATCTCCGGTCGCCTGATCCCGTAACTCTCCCTCCACAAATTGACGGATCCAGATCTCACTTCTCGATCCGTTGCGGACCCTACCGGCTCGCATAAAGTAATCCTACCCTACAAGGCCCACGCCATGGACGCCCTCTACCTCTTGTACTCATTCTTCCGATCGACATTTATCTGATTAAGAGTTTTATGAATCATTAATTCGTTCCACTGATTAACCACAAACAATCTTATGAATAGTAGTTTTAAGAGTAGTTCTTTTGAATTTCCATTCACAATTCAGTCTCACGTTCGTATCATCTAGTTCTAGGAAACACGTACATTCAATCAACATACAAAGAACATTCATGAACTTACATTAATCAAATAAAGGTGTTTTCGTTGTTTCACTACCTAGGGGTAATTTTGTAATTTATCCTATAGGGGTATTTTTGTAATTTTTCCAAAATAGGGTTCCTTAGTGATTTTGTGAAATAAGGGTAGTTCAAAAATTTAAGGGTATTTCGGTAATTTTGGAAATCTAGAGGTATTTCAGTAATTTTGACATTTAGGTGGTATTTCAGTCATTTTAAAATCCGGGGATATTTCGATAATTTTGAAATCCAGGGGTATTTTGGTCATTTTGCACATCAGGGGTAGTTTGGTAACTTTTACAAATCAAGGGTGTTTTCAAAATTTTTCAAAATTTTACAAAACTAAGAGAGTATCTTGGAGAATTTGATTTTTTTAAAAATAAAATATAGTAGTGTTCAGGTGTTTTTGGTTGTTGTCATGTTGTGTGAGTTTTTTTTTTCTAAGGAAAAATTTCGTTGATTTTGCATGATTAGGGTGAACGGTCACTATGCACCAGGTAAGATTCTAGTGAAGAGGAGGTGAGTCGCTAGGACTGCTTAAATACCAAGCTCTCCCGAATCCACTCCTATCGTATGCCTGTTGCCACACCTATCTCATTAAGGTGAAGCAATACTACACACTGTAAGGTTCCAAATGAAGAGGAGGTAAGTCACTAGGATCGCTTAAATACCGTGCTCTTGGGACCCAATCCTGACATGCGTATGTTTGTTGCTACACCCTAGTCTTGCGACTGCTCACGGGTTTGTTTAGTGAGTTTAAGTCTTATGATATTTAAGAAGTAGTTTAAGCTAAGGCTAAGGTCCATCGATTCTAACTAAAGTAATCTCGTCCCATAAGCCCATCAAGCCCACATATAAATATCATACAATGGTTCGTAATACTTACAGCGGACTTGGTAGGAGACGCAGTGCCATGCCGAAAAACCCATAATTGTAACATTTATAAAACGTGCATACTAAAACTGTTTTAGAAAATGTTTTGAGTTTAAAACCCCAGAGCCGAAGTTTTGAACTGGCTCGATACTAATCAGTAACACCCCAAACTCGCCCAAACACTATAGCCGGATCGGCATGTCACTAAAAGATTACGTAAAAGATGTTGAAATTTTCGGAAATATTTTTTCCTTGTATTCAATCTTTTGTTGGAAGAACTTAATAACGTGATAAGTTTAACTAAGTTATAAATTGCTTTTGTTGTTTTATGAATTAAAACCAAAATCTTAATATATGCCTTAGTTTAATTAAAGTTTAAGTGCTGGCGATAAGGAAAGCCCAAAATAAAACCCAAAAAGCAGTATTATAGTCTAAGTGGCCCATGGCCTTATTACAACGAGATTTAAAATCCATTAAATAAAAATATAAAATAATAGATTAAAGTCTTTTGTTGAATCCAAATGTTCTTTTGCATGGCCACCTTGCTCTCCTCTCCACTGATGCATTGCACTAGGTGCTACCCTAAATTGTTAAAATAATAGGGTGAGTCATGAAACTTAGTGTGCAACCTCGTGCACCATTAGATTGGGCCTTAGTCCACAAATCAAAATATAAGACATAATATAGCATATAACATACATAAAACCCAACCCAATCCTAGGTTTCCATCCGCTACACGCCAATTTTACCTGCCGATCACACCATTGGGGATTTCTACAATCAACCCACACTGCTACACACCATCGATGGCGGTCATCTTGCAGCTTAGTGCTCATCGTCAAGTTGTGACATAGTCAATAAAGTGAAATGGCATAAGCCACCGAAACAAAGTTGTGACAGTCACTATTTGAAATAGCATAAGCCACCGTAAAGTAGTACTTCCCTTTTCATCAATTACCTAACCCCAAGCATACAGAGAAATCGACATACAGAGCATATTACTGAAGAAGGACAGAAATCACTAACATGATGATTAGCCTTTACCCTCATCGGGTTTTCAATCATAATGCCGGGATTTCGGCATCTAATAGAGTATAACAGATTTATACATATTTATATATATATTAGCACTCAATCTAATAGTGTGAAAGGTTACACACCTGATTATTGTCGATACCCTTGCTAAACCAATCTACAACTTTGCTCAAAAAGCCGAAAATATGTGAAAATAGGGCCTCTCCTTTATTCGGCCATGGTTAGTGTTCTACCCGATTTTATGTATTTAAAAATAAACAATTCTCCTCACCTAAACTGATTAGATCCCGGAAGTAGGATGGTTTGAACGCTGGGTGAAAAACCTTGACAATTGAGATCTCCTTTAAATCCATGTGTCATGAAAAGAAAAAGAACCCGGATTAGTTTCTAAATGGCCATTCATTAAGGTTTCTAAAAGCCGGAGAAATATTGGAATCTCAAAATCGACACTTACCTATTGTCTCCTTCAAGATTCGGCACAAGCAAACTCTACTGAAGAAAATTCGGCAACTTCAGAAGGTGAGATCTTAGTGATTTCGGCTTTTATGAAAATCCCGGAAGGATGAACTAATATGGTTTTAGCTAAAAAGAAAAGTGAAAGGAGAGCAAAGAGAGACTTGAAGATTCGGCTAGAGTGTCAGAAAAAGATGAGAAAGGGGTCTGTCAGAGGTTTCGGCCAACTGAAGAATAGAAAAGAGAGGGAGAATAGAGTAGAAATGTCGGCAGAGAAAAGAGAAAAGATGATAGCTTTAACAGCAAATTTTGGCACCCCTGCATATAGAAAACCGATTCCTCCCTTAGCAGAGATTGATTTTCTGCCAACACTGCAACATATGATAGCTCCTATCTTTTTTTTCTTATCTTAATCATTATCTCCTCAAAATAGCCTTAATTATCACCAACTCCTTTTCCAATATCCGCTATTATCCTCACAATTTAAACATAATAAAATTCCTAAAAAATTGCCTTGTGCCGTCCCCTCCTAGTCCCCATTCAAGTGTCGAAATGTGGCCCTAAGCTTGGGCTTTAAGCAACCAAAAATTTGGGCCCTTTTCCATCTACTAAAAACGCCACTTATAGCTTCCCTCATCGAGCCCCTAGTTGTCGGGCCACAAGCCCAATATGTCAATTTAATTATTAAAACTTTATTTAAACTTAAGTATGTCTAAACAAAATATTTAAAACAAGGCCTCAGCCCAACTTTGAGCCCCATCTGTACCTCAAATTCTCAAATTAATATTTTAAGCAATCACTCCACAAAAATGCACAAGCCCATAAATTTAGGATGTTACAGTGAAGGATGTGATTCCAATGATTTTTGTGTATGGGTTTGGGATTTGAGGGAGGTTTCTTGAGTGTCTTCAATTGCAGCAAGTTGAGAAAGTGATAAAAGGTGAAACCCTTAAAATTAAACCCCTAACACATCCGACTTCAAAACTTGCGAAACCCAAACCAAACTCGAAAGGGAATACAAACATGCGAAACCCCAGAGGTTGCAATCAAGAATGTGAGTAGAAATTTACCTTCAATGAATCAAAGAAAGAAGACGAAGCGTAGATGATGAACCAAAGAGAGAAGATGAGGCGGAGATGATGAACCAAAGAGAGAAATTCTTCCTTAGGGTGAAGAGAGTGAAGAGAGAGTTTGGAAAATGTCTTACCGCTTAGAAATTGGTAAGACGTTTTCCTAAATTATGAAATGAATTTACCGTGTTTTGGAAAATGTTTTCCTTAGAATTCATTTTCCAAGCAAACAAACATCAGAAATGGGAAAAATGTTTTCCAAAAACATTTTCCCTATCAAATGAATTCTAATTGAAATGCGAAAAAGGAAAAGCTACTAAATGAGTGTTTATATCCCAACATGGCTTTGGAAGATACTCTTCTTTTGTCTTTACATAGTTTTTCCAACTCATAGGTAAAATTCATTCCAATAAGTTTCGTCTATATTTGATGTATTGATTCATTAGTTGAAAATAAGATGATACATCATCATCTATGTTAAAAAAAAAATATTGAAAGATTTGAAAAAAATATAAATATTTAAATTTAAAATTTAAAATTTAAAATTTAGAAATTTAAATTTAAAATTTAAAACTCGAAACGAAAGAAAAAATAATTATAATTAATATTTAATTATATTTAATAAAGCTAATGTTATTTATTTAATCTATTTTTCAATGTTTTTATTTTACGAATAATAATATATTATTTTATTATTAATTGATGGTACATGTGTCCTATATTAAATATAATTCTTAAAGTTGTAATATTTGAAATCTCCCAGCTTAAATTATAATATAACAATAATTAAAATTGTACATTTTATTTATTTATTTATTTTAAATTGTCCACATAAAAATATTTAAAATTAATTAAAATAATATAAGTTAGCCTTTGCTAAAGCTTTAAAAAGATTTCGATATCTTTTCTTTAAAATATATTTAAAAATATAATAATCAATTGGTTGGAAAAACCTGACCAATAACGAAGCTCAAACTTAAAAAATCATTGTTAAGTATTATGAATAAAAAACATAAATATTTGATTTCCACCAATTGAAATTTTTAATCAAATTATGCTATTAGACCCTATACCTTGCATAAACTGTAAATTTAGTATTTATATTTTAATTTGATTAATTTTAATCCTTATATTTTTCGAGTTTTGAATTTTTGTTCGGACCAAACAGTAGTAGTTAAATATGTTTGATTAAAATTTTGTATTATGCACAAAATTGTAGATTTACTCTATTTGAATCATTTTTAATTACTATATTTTTTAATTCTAAAATTTTAGTCTTAATTAATGAAAATTAATGAAAATAGTAAATTGATTAATGCAATAATATATTTATCTTAATAAATTTTGAAAATAAAAAATTTTACATCGTGAATTTAACAACTACCATTTGATCAAGACTAAAACTTCAAAATAGTACAAGGACTGAAAATGACTAAATTAAAATAAAAGAACTAAATTCATATTTTAGGTATACTAGAAGGACTAATATCAAAATTTAACCATTTCTTTTTGAAAAGGGCGATAATGGGGCCAAGAAAAGAATGGTGTGGATACAGGGTTTGATGATGGTTGAGGGCAGGGGCATTAAGCCTGAAAAAAAAAAAAAAAGGAGAGAATATTAAGCAAACAGCTAAGAAAGAGACAGTGCATGGCTAGGCTCTCATACATGTGATGAAAGACACGATTGACTCACTATTTCACTCCCTATTCCAAGTTGCCCCCACGTTTCCTCTGCACCATTTGTGGGCTCTCTTCTCTTCTTCTCTCCCCAAAACACGCTCTCTCTCTTTCCCTCCCTCTCTACACATTTCCTTCAAAAAAAAAAAAAAGCAAGGGACAGCCTTTTACTTTTTTCTTTTGAACTTTTCTTTTGTTTTCTTGCTACTAATCAACACCTCCATCTCGGGAGCTTTTCAAGATTCCAATTTTCTTCACTTCTTGGAGAGCTAGGTAAGCATTTCTTTTCTTTCCAGCTTCTTGGGTTTTTTCCCTCAGTGTTCATCCATATGGTAATCTTGCATTTTGCTTATTGACAGTTGCTTTTGTCGTTCTGTGGAAGTGAGAACTCAGTTTACTGATGTGAATTTTTGAGATTGGCAATCTGGGTTTTGCTTTTTGGAGGATTTTAAACTCTGGGTTTTCCTCATTTCTTGTTTAAGCTTGGGTTTTTAGAGGTTGTTGGAGTACGGAATTGACTTGATTGGGTTTTATTTCTTTTGCCTGAGACTGACTTGTTGAGACATTTTCTATTGCCAATTTTTTGGAGTTTTATTTATATTTTAGCTACGGAAGTTTGAATACACGTTTGAAGGCTTGAATTTTGGCATTTTGTGTTGTGGAAAAGATGAGTGATTAGTGTTGGAGAATAATAGGAGACTTGAATTTTTTAAAATGGATATGAAAGTGTAGGGAATATATTAGGCTTGATCATTTATACAAATATGACTTCAGTTTTACCTTCTGTAATTCCACCAACTTCTAATGATATCCCACCGCCACCGTCGTCTCCTACCTTGTCCTCTAATTCCTCAACCACTTCGCCTTCCCCTACTTCATCTCAGCCTAATCAAACTACTGATCCCCCACCATCACCCTCAAATTCCTCAACTCCGCCCCCTGAATCCTCTCCAGCTGTCCCTACAGCTCCTCCTCCATCACCACCTCCGTCTCCACCACCGGCATTGACTCCACCACCGGTTTCACCTCCACCATCAACTCCAGCTTCACCTCCTCCGTCCCCTCCAGCTTCCCCACCTCCATCACTGCCGACATCTCCGCCACCTTCAGCTCCTGATGCTCCTCCGCCCTCCGATAATTCACCACCCTCTCCGGTTTTATCTCCACCAACACAATCCAGTGCTTCTCCTCCTCCACAAGCTGCACAGCCACCTCCTGTTGCAGCTTCACCTCCACCTGCTGTCATTTTAAGTTCACCACCACCCCCTGATAATGTTCCAACACCGCCTGCCTCAAAGTCTCCACCTTCACCATCAGCAACACCACCTCCGGAAAGCTCTTCCTCGCCTACTAGGCTTACACCTCCACCACCCAGTTCTAAGACTGCTCCCGCTCCTGCCACAACTTCTCCCTCAACACCCACATTATCATCCCCTCCTCCTTCAGTTCCATCTACCTTCTCACCACCTACAATTTCATCTCCGGAAACCCCAAATACTACTGGAAGTCCTAGTTCATTGCCCTCAATTCCAACAGAGAAACCAACTGCAAGGTCAACTAATGGTACCAATGGATCTGAAAATGTGGCATCCTCTGGTAAGAGTGGTTTAGGCACAGTAGGGTCTGTGGCAATCGGCATTGGTGTTGGGTTTATAGTGCTCAGTCTTCTTGTGATGGCTGTGTGGTTTGCAAAAAAACGAAAAAGGAAGAGTGCTGGAACAAAAATTGGGTACGCCATGCCTTCTCCATTTGCCTCTTCTCAAAATTCAGGTATATGGTTGAAACATTGCTTATCTACAAGAGTTTATGCATATTATGTGTAAACATGCCATGTTATTGAGAAGTGAAATCTACCCTTTTTATCTTAAATTATCACTTGCCAAAGATTTAAAGTCGATATAGGATAAATCTTGTTTCCGGCTTGTGCAAATTATGTTTCAATTCCTTTTGGATATTACTTCAATTACGCCCTATAATGTACTTGCATTGCACCGCAGATTCAGCCTTTTTGAGGCCCCAGTCTCCACTTAAACTGGTGGTAGGAAGTGGTTCTAGTGGTGGTTTTTATTCACCGTCAGACCCTGGTGGGGTTAATAGTTCCAGGTCATGGTTTACATATGAAGAGCTAATCCAGGCAACAGATGGATTTTCGGAATGTAATCTTTTGGGTGAAGGTGGATTTGGTTGTGTATACAAAGGTATCCTTACAGATGGTAGAGAAGTGGCTGTAAAGCAACTAAAAATTGGTGGTGGGCAGGGAGAGCGGGAGTTCAGAGCAGAAGTTGAGATCATTAGCCGAGTACATCATCGCCATTTGGTTTCACTCGTCGGGTACTGTATATCTGAGCATCAAAGATTGCTTGTCTATGATTATGTCCCGAACAATACCCTTCATTACCATCTCCATGGTAAGACATCTTCTGTGCATTCTCTGGTTATGATGAAGTTGGATATAGTTTTAAGTTCAAAGGTCAAAATAGTTTGCACGAATATTAATATGGTTCAATTTAAATTGATATCATGGATATTTATACCAACTCGGTGAGAGGATTCCTGTCTTTTAGCTTCTTTGGATTTGAACCACTTGAGCATCTGTACTTAAGTTGGGAAGCTCCATATTTTCCTGACTAGCACTTTCATACACACAATCATCCCCTATACAGATTGGATTGAAGATAATGTTTTAGTTTTGTGCGCTTTTATGGAATTTTGTAGGTAGAGGCAGGCCGGTTATGGATTGGGCTCTTCGAGTCAAGGTTGCTGCCGGAGCTGCTCGCGGGATAGCTTACCTCCATGAAGACTGTAATCTTTTGTTCTTTCTTCTTTTCTTTGTCGTACTTTGAAACCCTGACATATGCTGCAAACCATCTAATAATATGAAGAAAAAACAACAGTAGATTAAACACCTAAACCATTGATTTGATATGCTATAAAAGTTATATGTACTTCAAATCCTATAAAATTGATATGTTCCTTTGATCAGGTCATCCTCGCATCATTCATAGGGACATCAAGTCATCAAATATTCTTCTTGACAGGAATTTTGAGGCTCAGGTATTCCCTTTTCTTCAAATATAAAGTTTTACCAGCATCATTATTTTGATCTTGAATTGCTTCTTGACAATGCTTATAAATAACATAACAAGTTTGTTAACTCGAGACTTATGCACCACTTTTAGAATTTACAAATTGTACTCTTCCTTAGGACCTGCATTGGGGATTTCTTTTGTCAAATCTAAGTTTCTGTCTCGCAATTCAGGTTTCGGATTTTGGGCTTGCAAAATTAGCATTGGATTCAAATACCCATGTAACCACACGTGTGATGGGAACCTTTGGGTAAGTTAGCATTGGACATTGTTTGATAAATTGAAAAATTAATGACTGATTCTCAATCGTTAAAATCATACTATATTACTGGAAATTAAATACTGAATATTCAGGTTTTTCTGATAAATGGATTTGTTCTTTTTTAGATATATGGCTCCAGAGTATGCAACAAGTGGCAAGTTAACTGAAAAATCCGATGTTTATTCCTTTGGTGTTGTTCTCTTGGAGTTAATTACCGGGCGCAAACCTGTTGATGATTCTCAGCCGTTAGGTGACGAGAGCCTGGTTGAATGGGTAAAAGGCTATTCCGCTATGTTTTGTTGTGTTTTCAAAAGTTTTTTCTTGTTTTAACATGCCTTTTGCTTTGGCTTTCTTCGTAAGTTTTAGCTTATACTGTTAGAATCTTCAAGAAATTTGATTTTCGTCTGAATAAAATCTGAAGTTGCAGTCTAATATTGTATGACCTTGATTGTTTGTTCATAACAGAACCTGTGGCAATGTTCCAATTTCAAACATATAATATGATTCAAACTTGTTACTCAGGCTCGACCTTTGCTTGCTGAAGCAATTGAACATCAAGACTTTGATACATTGGTGGATCCGAGGCTGGAAAAGAACTACATGGGTCATGAAATGTTTCGAATGATTGAGGCAGCTGCTGCTTGTGTGCGACATTCAGCTGCTAAAAGGCCTAGAATGAGTCAGGTAAATAGATTTAAGTACTAAGGAACTATTTTGAGAATCATTAGAGGGTCATGTCTTATACTCATGTCAGAATATATGTTGGATCATACTAGTACTCAAAACAAAATGGGGAATCCGAGTAACAAAAGTACGAAACTTGCGTGTTTATGTGTGTTCTTCCACATTTATTTCTTAGGTGGTGAGAGCTCTAGACTCACTGGACGAGTCATCGGATCTCACAAACGGAATGAAACCTGGCCAAAGTGAAGTCTACGATTCAGCACAACAATCTGCACAAATCAGAATGTTCCAAAGGCTAGCATTTGGCAGTCAAGACTACAGTTCGAGTTTCTTTAATCAGTCTCAAAGCAGTTGGAGTCGAGACGATGGTAGTCAAGGTAGCTGGAAGAGTCGAGATAATCGGAATCCAAGTGGCGGCTGGAGTCGAGAACAAAGGGATAGAGATTACAGGAATCTGAGTGGTGGCTGGAGTCGAGAACAAAGGGACAGAGAGTATGGGAAACCGAGCGGTGGCTGGGGCCAAGAACAAAGGGATCGGAACACCTTGATGCCTTGAATGCACCTCTAATGTAAAGCAAATCAGATGAGTTTCAATGCTTTACCGTTACATGGTAATTGAATTGCCATTAGATGAGAGAGTTTAAAGGGGATGTCTTGACTCTAAATTTTGGATAAGATTCATTGATTATGATCATTGGATCAGATCATTTGATGTGTAATATTGTTAATTTTTAACCCTTTTTTCCCTCTTTTTCCTCCTTATATTTTTCCCTGTAATAATGCATTTATTTTCTAATGTTTTAGAACTATTCATATATAATTCTCCTTGTATTTATATTTATTAACAATTCAATATAAGTTTCTTTTATTGGAATGTAAATTTAATTAGCACATTATCCGTTGGTTTATTTACTTGTAATATAAGATTTTATTATTTGGTCCACATAATTTGTGTTTCTTTTATTATTTTATTATTATATAAATGAATGAGTAAATAAGTAGTTAGAGATCAAAACAGCAAGAAATAAGAAATATATATTTATATTTTTACTAAAATATGTTATTTGTTGCCAGTAAGGAATATTTAATCAAATTGATTTTATAAAATGTTAAAATTGTCATAAAATAATATTTCATAAAACGTCAATATATAAAAATTTTAAAATTAAAAATATATGATTCATTAGTATTTAGGATAAATCTAAAAATTTATTTTATATACAATATAATACATAAACTTCAGAATTTATATAATTTTATATATGAAAATATGATTTAATTTAAGTCAAATATCTATATAACATCAATCATCCATACTCCCTTATCTAAAAAGAAACCATTTAATGTGATTTTTGTAACATCATTTTATGCTCATTTATTGAATATATAAATAATTATAATTATCTAATATAGAATAAATTGGTCTATTTACTTAGATGCGTACAATTAAATTAAAATCAAATTTCCATGTAGGCATTTGAGCTACAATATAAAGCTTCATATGTATAATTACATCAAATCTAAGTTTATGTATCAATAAAAAGTTAGTATTGGCATTACTCCTAGTTTATTAGCTCAAAGTAATCTTCGAAATCAAAACTAAGAAATATTATTTTAAAATTTTACATTATTCTTGAATTAAATGTGCTTAAAGATAAACCACATCGCTCACACATACTAATCCTGAGAGTGAATTATTCTGAAATTTCCCAAATGAGTTCCATGAGATGGAAATCAGTGGGAGTTCAATTTGGGATGAAATTGAAATTTTGAAAATTTTATCTTGAAATATCTGAATTAAAAAAATCATATTATAATTTCAGAAAAATTTAAATTTTTTTTCCGAAAATAACCATAAGATTAAAATCTCCACGAAAGGGCTGCAGCATCAACAATTAAACAACTCAAAAACAGCTCTTAATATTATTGATAAAAGGTAAATTTGAAAAGAGCATAACTTAATGGCAAGGAATCAACAGAAGATATAGAAAGGCCAAGTAGCCATTAAATGTAGCAGCATCCATCAAAGTAAAAAGACATGATTATTGTACCCTACCCCAAAACAAACTACTTCTTTGGTCCGATCCGGCTCGATATAGCAAGCAAAACAAAACAAACATAGCTCTTTCCTTTGTACCACAGAGAAACAGAAGGCAAGGTATATACATGCCTCAGGGTTTCCACAGGATGGTGGTTTCTGCAATCATGGACGTGACAGCGTATGGATCCATGTTTGAAGCTGGCCTCCGGTCTTCGAAATAACCTTTTCCGGCTTCCTCTGTGTCTCGACCAACACGAATCGATGCGCCACGGTTTGCAACACCCTATTCAGCCATTGCATATTGTACATTGAATAAAGGAATAAGAAATTAGAATTTTCCAATTGAATCAATGGAATGCGTGGCAGTGTATACCCATATGAAAGTGTTCATGTCGGCAGTCTCATGTCGACCAGTGAGGCGGCGCTCATTGCCTTCTCCATAGGCAGCAATGTGTTGTGTGTGCCTCGCCCCAAGCTTTTCAATTGCTTTCTTGATAACCTCATAGCCTCCATCACATCTCATCGACTTTGTACTGTTACATACATACATACATGACACACAATTAGTTCTTGGAATAAATTTGGAAAAATCTATTAAAATATACCTGTAATTGGTGTGAGCACCGGCACCATTCCAGTCTCCCTGTGATCATTAGTATTAACGTGTATGAGTTAATCTTCAAGTTCATTAAAATAGAGCTAAAGTAAAAGCAAAGGGAAGCAAAGGATTCAAACCTGAATAGGCTTGGGATCAAATGAGAGCACCACTCCAGCAATCTCAGTGATCCTCTGTAATTCAGAAACTAGAATATTAAGATCAAAAGAAGTGAAAGTGTTCTCAAGTGAAGGGGTAGTGCTTCATTACCTCCAAAACGTAACGCGCAACCCATAACTCATCTCCGGCAGAGATGCCAACTGTTGGGCCAACTTGAAATTCCCACTTTAAGCCATCAAGAAAAGAAGATTCAGCATAACAAACGAATATAAATATATTTGGATTTAGGCCAAAAGGTTATAGTACCTGTCCTGGCATGACTTCTCCATTGATGCCACTGATACTGATTCCAGCATATAAACAAGCTTTGTAATGAGAATCCACAATGTCACGGCCAAAGGCTTTGTCGACGCCAACACCACAATAGTAAGGTCCCTGTCATGAAAGTAAGATTATATTTATCACCCACTGCTGCTTCTTCTATAAAACAAGCAATTGGAAAAAGAAAGAAATGATTACCTGAGGTCCAGGAAAGCCACCCACAGGCCATCCAATTGGCCATTTAACATCTTTCTGCAACAAGGTGTACTCTTGCTCTATTCCATACCTGTTTTGCTCTCATAAATTATATGCAAAATCAACACAAATATATATATATGTATGTACTAAATCACACATTTAAGTAGTTCAAAGAAAGAAAAGAACAAAAGGGAAATACCAGGGTTCTTCGG
Organism: Gossypium rotundifolium; assembly: GCA_025506655.1. Lineage (NCBI taxonomy): Eukaryota > Viridiplantae > Streptophyta > Magnoliopsida > Malvales > Malvaceae > Gossypium > Gossypium rotundifolium. Next base: position 149,255,528 of record CP106732.1, on the reverse strand, counting down.
CGACAACATCAGGATGGCTAAAAATCTTAGCAGCAGCGCATCTCTTGTTTGTGGGAATTGGATCACCAGCTGGAGTATAAGCATTGCACATAACCTAACAAAAAATAATCACAGTTTAATATGTAAGTTAGCACTAAGCCGTTTTAAGATTTATCTTATTTGGATTCGAGTGCGGATGGATGAGTCCAATATTCTTTTAAAAATTTCATACCATTGAAAATCGGATTTCATGATAAGGAAATTTATATTTTAATTAAAATTTTTAGAGCAAGCGGTTCAATCTGGATATATTTACTAAAAAGAACTTTTACTTTTTATATCTATTTTATATTATTTTAATTAAAATATTTATTTTCACATGAATTTATGAAATTATAAATTTATTTATTTATTTCAACTTCTTAATTGTTTAAGATTTTAGAAAAATTACAAGTGTAGAGCATGTATGGAATAATAAATAACATAGATGAGACACAACTTACAAGAATATTGTTGCCCCTTCTGAATGGATCTTTAAATATAGCTTGAGGACTATTCCATTTAATTGTAGATATACACACAAAAACAAAAAGAAAAAAAATCCATCAATATATCTAATAAAAAGTACGAAAACATTTAAAAGAGAAAAAGGAGCAAAAAGTTATACTATAAGATGACTTCACTGTCTTCGCCAGAGGCTTGACCAGTGCTCGAACCGTCATAATTCCACTTTGGAAGCTTTGAAGGATCGCTAACAGGCCCAGAAAGTGTCTATATATGCATGTATATAAGCATATCATGTTATTACAATGTAAATTAAATTACCTGAAAAATCAAATGTTCAAATCAATTACCCTTGCTTTGCTTCTGAGATCGATGCCTGATCCACCCACCCTGTTCAACCATGTCAAAAGGGAAAAAAAGCTTCCATTAGTAACAAAAACCAGATCAGAAGTTGCCATTCCAAACACTTTTTAACCTAATATTCAGTATTCAAAAGCAAGATTTAAAGCAGTCAGCTATGTAGTTTAGTGTAACTGTGTAAGAAGAGAAGAAAAGGTTTTGGATTCTTTCGAGTTATAAAGAGCATTTCTAATTATATAGACCCTTTTATTTACTTAACAGAGAAACCTTGTTGTAAGCAAAAAAAATGAACACTCTGTTTTGATTATGTTACCAAGCAAAACAGAGGATGTAGAACGCGCACACATTGAAGAGCACACTGAGTTAGGCATGTTTGGGAAGAAAGAAAGAAATTGTGGAAGGAATAGGAGAGTAGGGGCTGACCATATGTATTCGGCAATGATTTTGTCAGTGCAGTCTGAGAGATTAAGGTTAACGAGATCTGTAAGAGGCGACATATTCTTCAAAAGAATAATAAAACAAGTTTTAAAACGAACAGATTGAAAATAGACACTAGGACGTGAAAACAGTGGCAGGTTGCGTTGCCTTTTGTAGTGGCGATTCTTGTTTGAGTTCACAACTCTATTCTTAAAAGGGTTATAATTTTTTATGTCGAGTATTACTCCGAAATTTGACAAATAGTTTTTTACTTAAACTTTATTTATTTGTTTCAATCAAAATCTAATTAATTTAAATTATTTTATTATTATTTAATTTATAATTATAACCTTAAAAAATTACAACTATTATAGATTAAAACTTATAATATTTTTAGAGAATTTTGTGTTTATGTTTTGATGGTTTTTATTTTCAATTTTTGAGTCATCTTTTGTACTCTTCGTTCTTTTTTTATTATAATAATATTATCTTTGTCCGTAATTTTTATCTTTTTAGAGAAATTTTACACGCTAAATTATGTGTTTAATTTCTTAATTTCTTCTGCTGTTGTTTAATTGAATTAATCTCAACATTTTATTTTCTTTTATAGAAAAGAGAAGTTAGTACAGAGTAGCCAGTTAATATATAAGACTAGATCATCATGAAAGATAGTAAATTGAATTTGGACTAAAAAACATAAAGTAATTATAATTTTAGAACCAATTTTGTTTATTATTATCCATTTAATAATGATTATGTTTACAGCAGTAGAGTTATGGAGCAAACCGAAATAGATTATTTTAATACTAGTATGGTTTCTGTTATACCCATCATTGACAATATGTGGTAAAGCTTTAGAAAATTCCTAAATGATGTCTTGTAAGGAGCAGTTTACATATGATCTTCCATAAAGAATGATTCACAACCAATTATTTGTGTCTCGAGTCAATCTAGAGACAGTTTGCTTCACACTCTCGCTAGGATCGTAAAAGTATAATTGTCTTATATGATCTCAAAGATGAAAATATTAGAGTAAGACCATACAATATACTCCATGACGATAATTAACTTATAAGGGTTGTTGGGTAACCCAACACAAAGGATACTTATTTGAGTAGGTTGAAAGGGCAAGGTGTTTTCAATTTTTAAAAATGAAAGTCAAATAAAGGCAGATTAAATATTGGCAATTGAATGTATAAATTATTAATAATCGCAACAATATGATTTATAAAAGAAGAAAGTTAATAATCACAATACTATGTGCTGATGAACTGTTAAATTATATATTATTGTTAATTTAACTTTTATATATATTTTTATTAAATGGATGTATATTTGTTATATCTGTGAATAAGTGTTGTAAATCATTTCCATTCATCTATTAAAATACGTATTTCTTTTTATTTTTCTATTCCTTGTTATTTGCTATCTTCTTTATTTATTTCACGACAAATCTCATTATATTATATTATATAGTTTGAGCTAATAATAGAGTTTGAAAAAAAAATTATTTAACAAGTTTATTATTTCTAAGTCAATAATATTATCATAATGTAGCATTTTCGTTACGCTTTCATTAATTTGATTCTTAAATTATAGTTAAAATATTATTTTGATATTTTAAAACTTTTCAAGCTAAAATTTATAATTTATTTTTAAAATTTTTTAAAAATTTTGAAATTATAATTATATGAATAAATTTAAAAGTCTTAATTTTTAAAAAAGATGAATGATTGTTAAAAGAATTTCAAATTTTTTCTCATATAGATGAGAGCATTAATCATATTTTACTATAAGGTAATGTATATTTTAGTCCTTGAATTTGATAATTTGTACCTGGTTGGTATCTAAACTTATTTTGGACGTAACTAATACCTAAACTTGAAAATCATTAACCAAATTGGTACTTTTCTTGGGTATATAGACACTGTTAAATTTTGTATTGGCAACTAATAAAATATTGTCATCTGTGTTCAAATTTTGTTAAAATATATTGTTGATACAAAGTACAAAAAGGGAGGAGAGTAAGGAGTAGTTATTGGTGGTTTTATGGAAGTTGGTTCATCTAAAGACGCGGAGAGCTGGAAAGAAACAAAAGGACTGATTAACTGAGAGAGAAAGGATTTGCTCAGAGTAACTTTAGGGTTGAAAAGTTGATATCTTCTTCATTGTCGAAAAGGTATTTATAGAAGAGGTCTTCTTGCTCACTACCTTGACGTGGCAGGTTGTTATAAGGAAAGTTTCCATTATGCAAAAGTGAATGACGTGCATCGTGGGGCCCATTCCGTCATGCACTCAATCAATATGAGGATGTTACGTCTAAATGGGCCTCTTATTGCATTAAGAATGTGTTCACACTTGAAGAGTGTTCACACCTAAAAGCGAGTGCCTCGAAAATGAGTGCTCATCTCATTATCTAGGAGTGGATAGGCTTGTCAGGAATGCTTATCTAGGAAAAGGCCTTGAAAACAAAATGATGTCGCTTTTTTGGTCAGGACGGATGGTCAACCAAGACATTGCCTCAGGTGGAGTCAAAGGGGAGGCCAACACCTTCTATCCTGTTGACACATGTTCAGGTGGCGGAGGGATGTAACATATATTTTAATACAACTTTTAGAAGTTCAAAAAATAAAAATAAAAACCTAATTTTTTTATTCAAATGTATAATGAACCTAGACAAATAAATGTCTAGATTTAGACGAATCTTGACATCCATTTGTCAAATTCATTATGGATGTACATTTTTTTATTTTATATTTTATAATTTCAAAAATAATATAAACATATTTTTTATTTCACGCATAATGAATCTAGACAAATGGATGTCTAAATTCCAATCAATCTAGACATCTTTTTTCCAAGTGCATTTTAGTAATTTTATATTTTCATAATTTAATAAATAATAATATTAAAACCTTGATATTTTTAGAAAAAATTAAAATATGTTTATCTTTTTTTTTTTTTTGTGTGTGTGTGCTTTAACCTTTAGTGTATGATAAATTTAATGCTAGATAAAATAGATAAACGAATGATAACAATTGTGTTTTCCCCGACAATATCTCACATTGATGTCTTAATGAAATCAACACCACCTAAAGAGGCTAAATGACGAGTGTTGAGAGAAAGCATGGGCTCGTTTGTATAATGCGACACTGCAATTTTCTCTCTATTGTTATTTTAGTAAAAAATATAAAAGACAAAAAACGTGAAAGAAAATATGTTGGAAGCACATTATAATCTGCTGCGTTGTTCAAATTATATAGCTAAAAACATAATAGAAAATATATTTTGCTAATTTCCAGCCACATCCTAACTAACTTCTAAAATCATGCCACAAACTAAAAAATCCCGAAATACTTGGTCTACAAACCTATTATTCAGCAAGCCTAAGACACTGTACCAGTCCAAAAACGACCCTAATTGGAAAGGTGATTTCGGGACCACGAATCTAAATTTCAAAATGTTTTAATTATTAATTTGATATCAATGTTGTGTGATTAAGCATATGTTATAATATCGTAGGTTAATTCGGGTGTTTTAATGAACTATTTTAAGTGAAGGACTAAAATGGAACAAATATGAAAGATAACTATGTTGAGATTGGAAGGGCCTAATTGAATTGTCCTTTTTATGTAGGTTTTGCATGGTAAATTGTCCAAATTGAAATAAATGGACGGCATCATGATGGATGCATATATTAAATTTATTTATTTTAGTTAGTGGCATTAAACTTACATTTTTTAATTGATTTAAAATAAATAAATTAAATGATAAAATAAGTAGTGGAGAGTCATCTCCTACCTTTAGCCTTTGAGTGCCGAAATTGGAAGGAAGAAAAGAGAAGTTTATGCTTTATCATTCGGTTCTTGCATGCTCCCATAAGATTAGCTTTTGAACTTCATTTTCTTAAATTCTTGCATTTTTAACTTCATTTCTTTGAGTATTACCGAACCCATGTCAAAGATTTTGATATTTAGACATGCTATAGGTTCGGCCATAAGTGATTAAATTTGGGTTTGCTATGCTTTATGAATGGATATAATGTATGTTTAAACTCAATATGTTTGAGTAGAAATTTTTAAATGAGATGAAGAATAGTGGTATTAAACTTGTTAAATAATTAGTATGAATCTATATGGTTATTAGGTAGGTTCGGCTATGAGGAAAATATGTGCAATTATGTGTAAAATTGGGAGAAACTTTTATGTTTGGACTAAATTGAGTATTATATGGAACTTTAATGAGCTAGGGAACAATCGGCCTTAACTCATTAGTAAATAAATTGGCATGATTTTGAATAATTATAAACTTTGTATATATTTGTGTAACATGTGATATATCAAGGACGAATTTATAATTGTCCCTTATTCGTTTATGGCTAAATCGAGTAGAAAAGTATTGAATGAGATCAAATTTAAATTATTTAGATCAAATACAAAAGGGAAAGGCTTTGGATCGGGGGAAAATGAAATTGGACGAGTAGCCGGGACACTCGAATTCATCAACTCTCAAGGTAAGTTTATAAGCAATTAGGTTCAATCGAATAATGTTTTGAAATGAGAATTATAATCTTGTTAATGAATTATTCGGGAATTGCCGAATGAAGCAAGGGAGTGTTAAGATACATTAGTTGAATGGAGTCTATTATATGCATGTAAGTATGTGTATCTATTGTCTAGTTGAATTGAGCATATTGAAATTTGTTCTTCTTTAATTGCCGAATTTGATGTGGATTGGGGTTAACATTCATGATAGTTGAACTTGTGGATAAATGCTATGTGATTTTCGGTAGTATTGGTTTGGATAAATAATTATGATATGAATAGTAGTTAAATATGGATTTTGGAAATAAGTGATGGAATGGAATAGTTATTTTAACATATATAGATAGATGTGGCCGAATGGGATATAAGGTGATAAAAGATAGAATTTGTTTGGATCTTTAATTGTATGTGTATTTGTATGAATGGAAATAAAATCCTATGCATATATACTACTGATGAGAAAATGGGTTGAAAAGCACTGTGTGTGCGAAATATAATCACCGAGCACTGTGTGTGTGAAATCGGTCAGAAGGCACTGTGTGTGCGGAAATTTATTACCGAGCATTGTGTGTGCGAGATCGATTGCATGGCACTTTGTGTGCGGATTATTAGATTTCCTCAAGAATAGAGGTAATTATTAAAGGTAAATAAAAGTGTCAGGTAAGTTGTTTAAATACGGCTATAAAGCATATGACTATATGGTTACTACTTTTTCTTTTGTTTATTATGGGATTGAGTGAGCATGGGATTGATGAATGTTAATCTAGTTTATGTGGATAGGATGAATTATTAAATCTTTAGTTGAAAACTAAAGAATAATGGTGAAATGCTTAATTGTGTATTTTACCTTTTTGCTTAAAACTTACTAAGCTATTTAAGCTTACTTGAAGTGTTGGTTTCATGGTGTTTTAGGTCTTTAAAGTCGCAGCTCGAACTCGGGAATCCTTGTCGAAGTCAAGCACACTATTGAAATTTTTGGTACTTTTGAAATAAACTTTAAGTAAATGGCATGTATAGGCTAAACTACAAATGTTAAACATATCTTTTGAATGGGATGTTAAAATACCATGCGAAAATGGCTTTTACTTCTTCTATGAATTAAGTGAAGATAGTAAGTTAGTGTATATATATATGTGTTCATGAGAAATTTTGGTTGAAAGCTACTTAATTTGAATGAGTATGTACGATTGATAATGGATGGAATGAGATTAGGTGAAATGGTTGGAATTAGTCTAACTGGGTAGTAAAGATGATAATATTGTTTGGCTTGGTATATGTTCTCAATTGGAGGAATTCAGATGTGATTAAGTTTCTATGGTGTTGTTTGAGTTGAATCGTTTGCTTATCATGATGAATGTATATATATGTGCATTATAAATTCAGCTTGAAGTATATTACCTTATGACTATATGAAATTGGTTTAAGTAGCATGCTTGTTCGGTTATGAAATAAATTCTTGAATGTGGTTGAGATGGTTAATGAAATTTCTAGGTTGATGGAAAATTTGAAATGATGAGCCATTTATCAAAGTTGCTAATTAGGTTCTTTTATCATATCATGACTTGAATAATTGTATAAAAGTTTTGAGTAAGCTAAACTTGCTTTTATTAAAAATGTACATGGGTTAAGATTTATAGTATGTATCGTGGAGTGTATACCTATTTTATGCATTTAGGTATTCGGCATTTTATATTGAGATGTTCAGATATATGGTAGTTTTATAAAGGATAAACGTTGATGTTCATATATGTTTTAAATCCGCTATTAATTAAACTTAATCGGGGAAAGTATAAGTTGTTCATGAATTCAAATTAAAATGAGTGAAAATATGTATGTTAAGTAGATCATGTGAAATAATGTGAAATTAGCTCAAGTTTAATATATTGAATGCCATGTTTTGATATTAATAAGTGTAAGGCCTGTAACCCTAATCGGGTGACTGATTCGGGTTAAGGGTGTTACAGACACATTCTCAACACTCCTCCTTGCCTTAGTAATTGCAGAGGCCTAATTTGTTTCTTAAAACTTTAAACATTAACTTTTGGAAGAGCATTGGTTAACATATCTGCAATTTGATCTTCAGCCTTTTAATAAACCAACTTGATTTCACCAATCTTCTGTTCTTCTCTCAAATGATACAACTTGATCTTGAAATGCTTTGTTCTTCCATGAAAAACAAGATCATTTGAAATAGCAATAGCAGTTTGATTATCTACATAAATCTTTGTTGGCTCTATTTGCTTCATGAATATATCTGCAAGTATTTTTCTAATCCAAATTGCTTTGTTCACTATAGCATTTGTTGCAACATACTCTGCTTTTGCTATTCTTTGAGCTATCACATCTTGCTTCACCTCCATGCCCCAAAAATAGGACATCAAACCAAAGTCTGTCATCTCAAATGCTTCAAACATTTTACCTTTAAACTCTTCCACCAAATTCTTGTTGCTTTCTGTTACAAGAAGATCATCAACATAAACAGAAACTATAATTAAATTAGCATTTGTTTGCTTCACATATAGTGTAGCTTCACTTGGACTTTTAACAAATCCAAGGTTTTGAATATATTCATCAATCTTGTTGTACTAGGCCCTAGGAGCCTGTTTAAGATCGTATAAGGTCATGTTTAACATGTAGACTTTCTCCTTGTAACACCATTAACTCTATCCGCCACCGAAACAAGGTTACGGAGCATTACCGGACAAACAAAATATTAAACCAATCAAATCATACATTAATACAAACATAATCAAATTTCATTCAAATACATCCATAATGTCCCTTAATCGAGCCCTTGAGGCCTTAAAAATACTATAAAAACTATCCGACACTGAATCGAAAATTTTTGGAAATTTTAGGACAAAGTTGAAAATTTTGGATTGCAGGGGTGACACGGCCATGTGGCCAGGCCGTGTGACTCACACGGCTGAGACACACGCCCGTGTCTCAAGCCGTGTGGGTATTCAAAATAAGGACACACGGCCATGTCCCAGCCCGTGTCTGTACCTGTGTAACTCACTGACTTGGGTCACACGGCCAAGCGACACGCCCGTGTGCCAGGTCGTGTGCTAGGTCATGTAATAGCCTGACTTGTATGCCTTGAACCTACAGGGGACACACGACCGTGTTGCATGGCCGTGTGTCACACATGGCTGAGACACAAGCCCGTGTCTCAAGTTGTGTGGCTTCAAAATGAACCTTTAAACACAAGTTTACCATTTCAAATTGCTTGGACCTTAAGAAACTCAAATGCTAACCAAAATACCAAATCAAAATGACATTAATCGGGTCAAAAACACATCAAAACCAACCTAATATATGCCTAACCAATGTACCTTCATTGGTACTACAATTATATACAACTTAATCTCAAAATACACATTAATTTAATTCATCAACTCATTCAAGCAATACCAAATCAAAATACCTAACAAAGTTACCACAACCAAAACAAATCAAATATATGTAAGCCACACATACTAGCATAACAACTATACCTCATTCTCATACCATTTGTAAATTGGTTATTTGCACAAAATATCATTCATAACATTTACATAACCCAAACATTAACCAAAATAGCACAAGAGCCTATACATGCCATATAATCCAAATTTAACATTTCAAAAACTACCGAGATAAACTGGATAGTGTGACTTGAGTGCCGATCTGATCGTCCAACCTTCCAAAAATCTACAATGACATTAAACAACACAAGTAAGCTTAATGAAGCTTAGTATGTTCGACGAGTTAAACGATAAATCTTACCAGTCTAACTATAATAATTCAAAAAATAAAAATCAACAAAAAGAACTCCCTGTCATTCACAACTTCAATCGATAAATACATTCGTATTCAAATCAATACAAAAATAAATAACAGGTCTTTCAAATTCATTAAACAAGTTACCTTACTGAGATTTTCCATTCGAAGAACGACTAATGGGTAAGAGTATTGTCGAAACTATTTTTAAGTTTTTTTAAAAAAATGGGGATCGACTTTAAAAACGAAAATGGAGTCGCCACCAATCCTTTTTTGTTTAGGTGTGATCGGATCACCTTATAAAATATTTTATTTCAAAACATTGATTTTGCCTACGAAATTCAAGAAAACGGGTTCGGGAGTCGGTTATGTACGAGGAAGTATTAGCACCCTCATAAAGCCCAAAATTGGTACCGAATTGATTAGTTATTGTCCTAATGTCGAAAATTCGAAAAGATTTGAAAACATGATTTCTTTAGAAACTTGAACAATATGGATTAGAACTTGAGATTCCTTAGTTCCGAAAGAATACAAACATCACATCCAGCACGTTAGGACATGATGTTTTAAACCCTCGTAGCCAACATCATCTCATGATTTACAAAATTCATTAAAAGGATATTTAATTATTTAGTCAAACGGAAAATCAAAACCCAACACGTTAGGGCACTCTTTCCCAAATTTCTAAACACAAAACATTGCCTTATTTAAGAAAAACTTTTGGATAAAATGTAGTAATTAAAGGAGATAGATATTTTAAACAAAGATTTAAAAAAAATATTTAGTTATTACAAAAGTGCAATTTACTAAAGTTAAATGTCATATTAACAATTAGCACTAACATAAACAATTAAGTAAAAGAATGACAAGCAATAATAATAATGTTAAGGTAAATAAAGATAATAATTTTTTAAAAAAAACAATCAAAATAAAAAATATAGAGTAGATAATAACAATTTAAAAAGAATCTATGAAAAATTAAAAAAATTATTCATAAGATTAAATTCATATATAAAAATAATAATATTAGGTAAATAATATACTCAAAACAATTAATGAGTATTATAACAATTTTTAAAAAAAATAAAAAAGTATAAAAATGATATGGATAAATAAAAAAAGTTAAAAAAAACACATAAGTTAACCTAACTCCCGCAATATGAGGATTTAACGAAATTCCTCCACCAAAATCTAACTCGAACGGAAGCAACTCAAAAAGAAATGAAGATGAGCGAAGAACAAAATAAGAACAAACCACAGAAAATAAGAACGCAAAAGAGAGAGAAATTTGAGTGAATGCTTTCAAGAATTTTTATTACTCAAAACTCAAGTGTGTTTTACAATGAAGGGAGAGACCTCTATTTGTAGTTGAGCCTCCCCAAATCCAACGGTACAAATCAATTACATCAACGGCTAATATTAAAAGGTATCTACAAATTAAATCTCTTAGATTACAAAATCATATCTTCTAAGATTGCATACCATATCTTCTAAGATTGCATATCAAATCTAAGATTGGCATATCATATCTAAGATTGCATACCATATCTTCTAGGATTGCATATCATATCTAAGATTGCATACCATATCTTCTAGGATTGCATATCATATCTAAGATTGCATATCCTTGAAGATTGTGTTCCCATATACATCAAGCTTGTAGATGGACCTTCAATCTTTTAATGGGTCATTCCAATCGGGCCAAATGATATATTTTGGACTAGACTTGGACTTTGTTTTATTATTTTGGGTTATTATTTTTTGTATGGGCCCGGGCTAAATTGGCCTATTACAGTTGCCCCTCTTTGCTCATTGTCATGAAACGAGAATAGAGCAAAGACAATAGAAGGTCCAAATTTGCCCGGTCTTTGCTGAGCCTTGACTTCTTCAAATGGCTTCTCACTCTACTGCAACTTCAACGGTATTGGAATTTCATCTTGATTTCAGTAAGTCTGATGGCTTCAATCTGCTTCACTGCAACTTTAGGAAGGCAGTATCCGCTATTTTTTAATCTGCTCCACTACAACTTCAGGAATGACATATCTGCTATTTTTATCTTCTCCACTGTAAACTCAGAGAGACCAGACTAATGTCTTCGATCTGCTTCCTACAACTTTAGGAATGCCAGATCTGCTATTTTCAATATGCTCTACTGCAAACTCAGGGAGATAAGATCTATAATTTTTAGTCTGCTCCCTTGCTACATCAGGAAGATAAGACTATAATCTTCAGCCTGCTCCCTTGCTACATCATGAAGATAAGGCTAGTGGCTAAAATCTGCTCCCTTGCTACATCAGGAAGATAAGATTCACCAAATTCGATCTGCTCTGCTACCGCTTAAGGAGATAAGATCTACAATCTCTAGTCTGCCCCACTACTATCTCGAGGGACAAAATTTGAACTTTTCAGTCTACTTCCTTACTATCTCAAAAAGACTTCAATCTTCAGTCTACTCCACTATCATCTCGAGAGAACAAAATCTGAACTTTTCAATTTGCTTTCTTACTATCTCAAGAAGACTTCAATCTTCAGTCTGCTCCACTACCATCTCGAGGGAACAAAATCTGAACTTTCCAACTTGCTTTCTTACTATCTCAGGAAGACTTCAATCTTCAGTCTACTCAATTACCATCTCGAGGGAACAAAATCTGAACTTTCCAATTTGCTTCCTTACTATCTCAAGAAGACTTAAATATTCAATTTGCTCCACTACTATCTCTAGGGAACAAAATCTGAACTTTCCAATTTGCTTCCTTACTATCTCAGGAAGACTTTAATCTTCAGTCTGCTCCATTACCATCTCGAGGAAACAAAATCTGAACTTTTCAATTTTCTTCCTTACTATCTCATGAAGACTTCAATCTTCAGTCTGCTCCATTACCATCTCGAGGGAACAAAATCTGAACTTTCCAATTTGCTTCCTTACTATCTTCAAGAAGACTTCAATCTTCAGTCTGCTCCACTACCATCTCGAAGGAACAACATCTGAGCTTTCCAATTTGCTTCCTTACTATCTCAGGAAGATTTCAATCTTCAGTCTGCTCTACTACCATCTCGAGGGAGATAAGACTGATGGCTTAAATCTACTCCGCTACTTCATGGAGATAAAGTTCGCCATTCGATATTATTCCACTATTGCTTAAGGTGACAAGATCTACAATCTTCGACCTATTCCTATGCTGGTCAAGGAGATAGGACTGGTGAATTCACCGATGTTGCTACACCGTCCTCTAGGGGACATGTCCTGTAGACTCATATGTATTATGGACGACATTTGCATCAATGCAGAATGTCATAAAAATGATCCCATTTTTTAATGTATAATGATTAGGATACAATGATCAGATTGAATCAATTGATGTATCATTAAAAGCACCAAAAATATCCTATTCCCTGTAAAATAGTAAAAAAAACACAATAAAGGGGAAGTAGGGTTGGATCCTCAGGGATCAGATTATACGGATGCTTGTTTCTCGAAATCCTGGGCAGAATCATGCCCAAGAAAACCTGCGTTCCTGAAAAAATAAAAATAACAGAATTAAAAGTTTGATTTGGGAAAATAAAAAAATAGAATTTAAAACGAATTAAAATTACGAGAATAAATTACGAAAATTAAAATGAGGAAAATAAAAAGAAAGAGTTTTAGAGAAAGTTTCTTATGTGGAGAGATTCCAGCCTCCAGTTGCCTCGATCCGTCTTGGGTTCAATCCTTGGCTTTTAGATGATCCTTCTCAACTCGAATAAGCCAGTTATAGTGGAAGAGGACGCCTATGACCACCAGCTCCAAGGATTTAGACTTCAATTTAGTGGAACCTGACTCTAGCTAATAATCACTCTTGTGGGATCATCTATGCTAGATCAACGTTTCTCAATGGCGAATCCTACACCATTTTGTCTCTTGGGCTCGCCAACCTCTGACGCAGTAAGTTAACGAACCGACTGTGCAACCTTCTCAAAATATACAAAGTGGCCGTTCCTTGCAGACGTTGAAAAGATTACTTTTTAAGGGACATGGACGGAAGTATCAGCCCCGTAGTGTGGAAAAACGATGAATACCCTGTTGAGAAGGCTAAGTACGGATTCTAAACCTCAAAAACCCTTTTTGGGGATTTTCGACAACCTTTGGCTAGATGGGTTTTAGTGGCTCATGGTTGTGGTGGAAAAGAAAATAGATATATAAATTGAGGTTTTATTAAAAATAAATATGAAAGAACAAAGACTTATGGGGAGAGTGTTACAGAAAAAGATGAACCACCAAACTGAGTCACTTCATCCCCTATTTATAGTGCTAAGATAGATAGACTAGTCCTATTTAAATTTCTAAAGATAATTACAAATAATCAAAGATAAATAAAATAAATCCTAAATTGAATAATCCTTAATAATTATCTTAATATTAATTATCCTAATATAAACAAAGTAGAGTCTAATAGAATAAAACTCTTCTTTTTACATTTCAGCCCTTGTGTCCTCCATGCTTGCACTTTTGGCACCAACTTTTCCTTTTGTCGCACATTGGCCAATTTTATCTTTGATTTCATGCTTTTGGCCCTTAATTTTGCTTTTGCCTCCAATTTAGTCCCTACAAGATAAAAGACCATAAAAAGCCCAAATTAGTAGAATCATACTCAAAATAAATATGCAATTAGCACATAAAAATATGACGTTCTAGAGTATTATCACTAATGCTCCTAACTAAATGATATTAGGGATGACATTTGCATGAATGCAGAATGTCATGAGAATGATCTCCTACTTTTTTTCTTTTTTTTTTTTTTTATGTACAACGATTAGGACACAATGATCGAAATGAATCAAATGCTCCTAATTGGAAGTGTATGGATGATATTTACATAAATGCATGAGAATGATCCCTTTTTAATGTTTGGGTTGTCATTGCTCATAGTTCATCAAGGTTCTATCACTGATGCGTTACTCTGTTTTCTCTTTCAGCTAGTATCTTTGATAGAAAACCCAAAGAAACGATCATGTTCTGCTCAGCAAACTTGTCCCACTATAATTTCAGAGTCCCTTCCACTGTACCTTCTGGGACATAAAGTTTGTACCTCACACTGCAACTTTAGGGGGAATAACATTTGGTTTCTTCCATCCATCCTATTACCATTTGGAGGTATGAAATTTGTATCAATTTGATCTGTTACACCATTCCCTGGGTATAATGACTCAATGTATGTGCCTCAAATTTGATGAATGCAAGGTATCATTTTTTTTCCCAAGAATGATCCCCTTTTACACCTGGGTTACCCAATAAAAATCTGAAGAGATAATCATCTTTCAATATTTCCAACCCTTAGGCTTGGTGAGTTCTAAACAAAAGTCCTGTTTTAGATTCTCATATTATTTAGAAGCTTCCAGAGTAATATGCGAAAATCCTTTTGTGAAAGTATTATTAGTTCATTAATCGTTATTTCAATATAAAATGCTTGAAAAAGATCACAACAATGGACGTGAAAGAAATTAATCAGGAGCATAGCTCGAAACAAATAAGTTAATCAAAGATAATCAAGGTAATAAAAGAAAATTGATTGATGTATCTTAAAAAGATAAAGTAAGCAAAGATAGCTAAGGCTATAAAAGAAAATTGATTGGGGTGTATCCTTGAAAAGAAAAGAAAAAATTAATTAAAGATAGCAAATTTAAAAATGGATAAGATAGAAGATTGGTGCCCTAGATATCACAGCATAAGCTTCTCTGTACAAACTTTGAGGACCATTTTGAGCTCAATACGTGTTTAGAAGATCCGAAGTACTTTGTCAATACCCAAAGACGTATCATACTTTTTCATTGTTAATTCAGCCATAGCAAGACTACCACATGTCCTATCTTTGATCGAAATTTGAGCCACCCTTTTCGGGTTTTCGGCTCAAAACCCCTTTGGTCTCAAAGTGCCCTTTGTGGGTTTTCGCTTTGGCCTCTCTTTCTTTTTCTTTTTTCTTTCTTTTTTTTTTTTGAATTTGAACTTAAAGTGCCCTTTCGGGTTTTCACCTTGGCCTTTTCCCTTTCAGGTAAAATACTTCTTGAATGAACCTGAATTCACCAGATTGGGCAAGTCTTTGACATTCATCTCGATCAATATCAATGCTCCTCCAGAACAGGCCTTCTCTACAACATAAGGTCCTTCCCAGTTTGGCATCTACTTTTCTCTGAAATCCTTTTGTAAAATAAAGATCAGGTTCCCCTCGTGGAATTCTCTAGGATAAACATCTTTGTCGTAAGCTTCCATCATCTGACCATGATGAATAACTTTTAACCTTTTCTTCGATTAGGTTCAATTGGCAAAAATGCTTTCATTCCATAAGCCAATGGGTAAGATATTGCCCCGAAAAAAGTCTTGGCCAACGCTCGATAATCATAGAAGATAAATAGTAACTTCTTTATGCCAATCTTTACAAATCTCAGTCATCTTTTCTACAATCCTTTTTTTTAGCTGCCTTTGTTGCTCTATAATATGGAGTCTAATCTTTGAACAGACTACAAAATTTTGACTTTGTCCTTTTTGGCATTCTTTGTTGATGCCTGGTTTTTTTTTTTTTTTTGCTTCGACCTTGTAACATTGGCATATGAAGCTACTCACATCCTCTTAGTAAAGTAAACGATGATCACGACGATGAATCGATATTTTTGACAAGATTAGCCCCATAATATCATGCCCCACATATAGAAAAGTTTGTGAAGAAAATGGAAGTGTCACATAAATCTCGTCTTCTTCAATTCAGTATTTGCGATATAACTGATGCAATCCCCTTTCATGGTAGACCAACAGTGCCCGATCCTCATGTTTAGCCCATGTCTTAGTAGCCTAGGCATGTCCTGATATGATCGTGCGAAAACATCTTTGAATTCTCAAAAATAACTCAATGATGTCTTGCCTTGTTTCTGTGGTGAGCTGGGCTTCGATCTTCACCCTTTTCCTAGGCTCATAATATCCACTGACCCTTTGTAGAGTAGGGCCTGTTTTTCATCTTGTTCTACCATTCTTAACAAATCAGAAGATAGGTCACAATCTCTGTCATCTTCAAAGTCCCGAGATCCTTCTAGACACATATCTTACTCGAAAGGAGACTTTGAGTCAGTAGCAGTGTTACTCTCATCTTTGATATCTAGAGACCTATTGTAGGTTCGGAGGAAAGATTACAAAAAATAAATGATTGAAAGAATGAAAGAATACTTAAAAGAAAGTCCAAAGAACCAACAAAAGAAAAAAACTAAGAATAATTGTTTGTACAGTATCAAATGAAAAGAAATAAAGAATATTTACTCAAAAAGATGCATTTATTAAAATAATAACTTCAAACACGAGCCTATTTCACAAAAGGATTCTTATTGCTTCTAGGCTTAAGGCAACAACCGTGTTTTGAATATTACTCTAGGTTAGCTCTAAAAAAATAAGGATCTCTTCCACAGTCCCATTATTCAAAATACTCCCAAGTATGTAAGGGTAGATGCTTGGAAAAATCCAATTCTTTCTTGAGATACGTCGATTTCCCAATATTAGGTCTTACACTAAAGCTCCAACTCGATGCATTCTTGAATCTCAAAGATCTCACCCTTTTATCTAGATGGTTGGGTGACAGATTTTTTGCCCCAAAGGGATCATCGAATTTGATAGCACCCATTTTGACAAGTCTTTCGATCATTTTTTTGAAAGCGGTGTAGTTCTCAATCGAGTGTCATGTGATTCCCGCATGGTATTCGCATTGAGTGTTTGTGTCGTACCATTCAGGGTATGGCAGTTGTATAGGTTTTAGGTAAAAAGGGATACTACATGTGCATCAAATAAAATTTGGTACAGCTCCCTATACGTGATTGGGATGGGTGAGAATTGAGATTTTTCTGAGTTCGATCCTGGATTGGGTTCTTGCCTTGAGGAGACTTGATGTTGTTAGGTCTGATAGTAACAAGTACCATTTTTGGATATGCGTCTGGTTGAGTCTGGATGCTTATTGGAGTAAAACCTGGGGTATAGACGAGGTCTTCATTATCATCTCTGTTGTTGACTACTAGGCCTTTCCTCTCTTCAAGTCCTTCAACTAGTAAATGACTTAACTGGCCAATCACATTCTTTTGGAATTCCCACATGTCTTGTTGAATTTTGGTCAATTGCCCCTACATCTATATTTGCATTTGCTCTATTCTCTCCTTGTTCCATGTTTTCCAGGTTGACTGAAATATTTTTACCTAATTAGGGTCTTTTTGTAAAAGTCTAATGCAAATGATGCAATGTAATACAAATGCATGAAATGCAATGCAAAGGAATGAAATGCAAAAAGAGAGGCGTTGATTCTTAATTCAATTCCATTAGAAAAACTTTTCTAGAAAATAAATTTCTTTACACAAAATGGATTACATATGCGGCTTTGTCCTCATAGTCCAAGTGAAGACATCAATTCTTTTCTTCGTATCCGGATGTTATGGTCGTGCCCCATGAACTTTCCCAATAAATGCCTCTTCTAGCTCCTTGTTGCTTAATCCAGGCCGTGACTCTTCACTCACTTATTTCCATAAAGCTCATTAGCCTCTTCAAGAAAGCCAAGACATGGTGATTCTCGAATAGTCTTTGTCAGCTTGAATCATTGGGCAATAAAATCTTGTATTCCTTCATGGACTATCAGTCTTCTCTTGTCATGTTTACTTGGACCATATTCGGACGACCGTATTATAATCCACTTTATCAAGAAATCTATTTTCTTATGAAAAACTCTTCTATTTAGCAATTGAATTTGAATCAACACCTCTTTTCTATGATGTGAATGCAATGCAATCAAACAAAAGAAAACACTTTAGTACAAGAGAAATAAATAACAAAATAGGGTACCTATCTGGGTGACCACTAGGGTTCAATATAACTCTATCTAGGGTTGGCTTTTAAGGATCACTATATGTGGCTTAGTTCTAAAGGGTGGATACTTGAACCAGCAGATTCCTCAATCCTCACCCATTATAGGCTCATTGGATCAAGTTCAGTTCAGGGGAATACATTTCCTATGGCCATGCGGAGGTGAAAACCTCACGAAGACACGGATGTATCCTAGAAGCAGTCCACTAGCCCATGCAGAGTGAAAACCTCACGAAGGCATAGTTTCTTACTCCTACTTAAAAGGGATGACCACAACGGTCGTGCAATACAATGCAAAGATATTTTAAAAAATTTGAACCACATGCAATAAAAAGGATCATAGTTTTTTCAAATAAATTTGGACAAAAAGATAGGAAATAATCAATTTTACGGCTTGACTCTCTTATTGGTCCCTAGTGGAGTCGCCAAGCTATCGAAACCATTTTTAAGTTTTTTAAAAAATAAGGATCGACTTTAAAAACAAAAAGAGTCGCCACCAATCCCTTTTTGCTTAGGTGTGATCGGATCACCTTATAAAACATTTTATTTCAAAACATTGATTTTGGCCTATGAAATTCAAGAAAACGGGTTCGGGAGTCGGTTACGTACGAGGAAGGATTAGCACCATCATAACGCCCAAAATTGGTACCGAATTGATTAGTTATTGTTCTAATGTCGAAAATTCGAAAAGATTTGAAAACATGATTTCTTTGAAAACATGATTTCTTTAAAAACTTGAACAATTTGAATTGGAACTTGAGATACCTTAGTTCCGAAAGAATACAAACATCACATCCAGCACGTTAGGATATGATGTTTTAAACCCAACATCATCATGATTTACAAAATTCATTAAAAGGAATTTAGTTATTTAGTCAAACGGAAAATCGAAACCCAGCACGTTAGGGCACTATTTTCCGAATTTCTAAACATAAAACATTGCCTTATTTAAGAAAAACTTTTGAATAAAATGTAGTAATTAAAGGAGATAGATATTTTTAAACAAAGATTTAAAAAAAAACATTTAGTTATTACAAAAGTGCAATTTACTAAAGTTATAGGTCATATTAACAATTAGCACTAACATAAACTATTAAGTAAAAGAATGACAAGCAATAATAATGTTAAGGTAAAGAAAGAAAATGGGAAAAATTTTTTAAAAAATGAACAATCAAAATAAAAAAAATATAGAGTAGATAATAGCAATTTTAAAAGAATTTATGAAAAATTTTAAAAAATTATTCACAAGATTAAATTCATATATAAAAAATAATATAAGGTAAATAATATACTCAAAACAATTAATGAGTATTATAAAAATTTTTAAAAAATAAAAAAGTATAAAATGATATGGATAAATAAAAAGTTAAAAAACGCATAAGTTAACCTAACTCTTGTAATATGAGGATTAAACGAAATTCCTCCACCAAAATCTAACTCAAGCGGAAGCAACTCAAAAAGAAACGAAGATGAACGAAGAACAAAATAAGAACAAGCCACAGAAAATAAGAACGCAAAAGTGAGAGAAATTTGAGTGAACGCTCTTAAGAATTTTTATTACTCAAAACTCAAGTGTGTTTTACAATGAAGAGAGAGGCCTCTATTTATAGTTGAGTCTCCCCAAATCCAACGGTACAGATCAATTACATCAACGGCTAAGATTAAAAGGTATCTACAAATTAAATCTCTAAGATACAAAATCATATCTTCTAAGATTGAATACCATATCTTCTAAGATTGCATATCATATCTAAGATTTGCATATCATATCTAAGATTGCATACCATATCTTATAGGATTACATATCATATCTAAGATTGCATACCATATATTCTAGGATTGCATATCATATCTAAGATTGCATATCCTTGAAGATTGTGTTCCCATATACGTCAAGCTTGTAAATGGACCTTCAATCTTTTAATGGGTCATTCCGATCGGGCCAAATGATATATTTTGGACTGGACTTGGACTTTGTTTCATTATTTTGGGTTTGTTATTATTTGTATGGTCTCGGGTTAAATTGGCCTATTACAAGTACATCGTCAACAGAAGCTCATAAGAGCTGGTCCTCCGATACGCCAACAGAAGCTCGAAAGTTGAAGAGAAGCTCGTAAGAGCTGATCTACCCAATCACGCCAAACAGAAAGTAAAACACGAGAGTTTACAACAAATGCTGAACCCCGATTTACTTGAGTAAAATTTTGATATCTCCCTCCAATACCATCTCCACTCCAAACCCCCCCGTCATACACCAAATCACAAATGTACTCAAATCCCGCGTTCAATTCAAACCGAATATCCAATTCAATATTATAATTCAAGCAATAATTCATTTAAAACAATAGAATATATACTTTATACCAATCATTAATTTATACAAATGTTAAATTTTAACCGTACGACTTACCTGGACTAAATTGTGGTAATTGCAGAAGTTTAAGGATTATTTCGCTATTTTTCCTTTCCCACGAGTATCTACGAGATCATGATCTAAAATATAAAATTACTCATTTATTAGCATATATTTAATTTCCAATCCATTTTACAATTAATACCTTTTTTTAATTTGTACAATTACCCTAAATTTTTCAATTTTTACAATTTAATCCCTTAATTAGTTAATCTAACAAATTAACCTGATTTTCTCAAATAAATAATTTATCCAAATGTTTTAGTCCCTCAAACAGCCCCTAATAAACCTAAAATTCACTATCAAACCCTAATATTTTGACATTTTCACAATTTAATCTTAAAATCAAAATTTAACAAAAATCACTTTACAAATTCATCACACAACACAATCAAAGTTCCAAATACATGACATTCATCAAAATCATCCAATATGAAACAATGAAAACTTCCAAAATTTTGAATAGAATAAAAAATGAAGGTACGGGCTAGCTGGACTTAGTTGCAACAATCTCAAAAATATAAAAATTATAATAAATGGGTAAGAATTGAACTCACATTCAAGCTTCTATGCTAAGAATTGAACTCACATGCAAGCTTCTATGCTCAACAAATTCTCCAAGCTATTTCTATGGTGTTTCGGCAATGGAAAAAGAAGAAATGAAGAAAACCTATTTCTTCTAATTTGTTTTATTTAATTTCCATTTATTTACAATTATGCCATTAAAACCTTATTAATCTATCATTTTAATTTCTCTTGCCGTCCAACACTATCCATTAGGGACCAATTATTATATTAGTCCCTCCACATGTAATTACTAAGCTATTTAATCATTTAATTGAACTAATTATTAACTTTTGCACCTTTTTAAATTTAGTCATTTTTCTTTAATTAACTATCTAAACGTTAATATTTCTAAACCAAATTTTAATCTGATTTAATAAGTTTATAAATATTCTAAAAATAATAATTACGAGTTGATATGACAGAAATTTGTGGTCCTAAAACCATTGTTCCGTCACCACTGAAAATCGAGTTGTTACACTCCTCATGCCATGTGACTTGGAATCCCTCAAGCTGCTCTACATAGATTTTTTTTCTTGAAGATAACCATTTAAAAATGCAGATTTTACATCCAACTAATAAATCTTCCACCTCATTCGTGCGGCCAAAGCAAGTAACATCCTGATTGTATCCAAGCATGCCATAGGAGCAAAAATTTCTAAAAAATCCACTCCAAACACTTGATTGTACCCCTTTACAACTGTTGGACAAAACACGTTAGTGAATAAAAATATAAATATAAATAAAGATATTTATATATAATAAAATAAATTGAATAATTTATATTTAAATTATTAGATACAAAAAACCAATAAATAACATAACGAAAATCAAAAATCAAAAAGAAGAATCGAGTTTTACTAGATGTTGAGGCCTATTTTACACAGTTTACTTAAGACAGATTTGGCCGCTCCTACGGTACTTGGAGAAGCATTGGTCAAATGTCTCCCAGGATAACCAACACAATGATCAAAGCAGTAGCACCTCTACAATGATCAATTAACAAATGTTGTCTTTTTTATCACCGAAACATTGGAAAATATGGAGAGGAAAATAGTAGGATTTTTTAAAGTAAAATAAACTTGGTGTGGGAGAGTTTGATTCAATAAAATTTTTTGAAGAAGTCTTAGCCTTTTATAGGCATTCAATATGGAGGAATTTTGGAAATATCCATGAAATAAGGATACAAAATCTGCATTAAAGGAGCAATTAAATCCATTTGATTAAAATCAAATCAAATTGATTGGAATCAAATAAAATTAGAATATGTGTCCTTTTAAACAAGTTGTATGAAGGTTTTGAATTTAGAAAGTACGTTTGTGCATGCCCAATATACTTGGATAAGGTGGGATCACCCTCTAAATATAGAAGATTTGGTGACCACCGAAAAGGTTTGGAAGTATTGCCTCGAAGAAAGGAGTCCAAATGGTTTCAAGGTAGATGATGTCAGGAGAACCATAAATGTATATAGGTTAGTATTTTGTGAAGAAGCCTAGCCTTGAAGATGATTTGGGGTTTGGTTATATTGTAAATTACATTGATAATACTCTAGAATAACGTATTTTTATGTATTAATTATGTGTTTATTCTGAGTATGATCCTGCTAATTTGAGCTATTTATGATCTTTTATCTCGTAAGGACTAAATTGGAGGCAAAAGCAAAATTAAGGGCCAAAAGCGTGAATTTATAGATAAAATGGACCAATATGCGACACAGGGAAAAGTTGGTGCCAAAAGTGCAAGCATGGAGGACACAAAGGTTGAAATGCAAAAAGAAGATATTTTATTCTATCAAATTCTATTTTAATTATATTAGGATAATTAATATTAAGATAATTATTAAGGATTATCTAATTTTAGAATTTTATTTTATTTATCTTCAATTAAATGTATTTATCTTTTGGGAGTTTAAGTAGGATTAGACTATCTCCCCTAGCTATAAATAGGGGGTGAAGTGACTCAAAATGCATCCATCTTTTTCTGTAAACACTCTCCCCTCAAAAGTCTAGGCTTTTGTTCTTTCCATATTTTCTTTCAATAAAATTTCCTTTTCCATTTTTATAATTATTTTCCTTTACACCACAACCATGAACCACTAAACCCATCTAGCTGAAGATTGTCGAATTCCTCAAAAAGGTTCTTGAGGCTTAGAATCCATACTTAATCTTTTCGCCAAGTATTCATCGTTTCTCAACACTACGGGGTTGACACTTCCGTCCATGTCCCTTAAGAAGTAAACTTTTCAACATATGCAAAGGCGGTCGCTTTGTATGTTTTGGAAGGATTGCACCGTCAGTTCGTTAACTTACTGCGTCAGAGGTTGGTAAGCCCAAGAGATAAATGGTGTGGGATTCGCCATTGAGAAGCGTTGATCTAGCATAGACGATCCCACAAAAACGATTGCAAGATAGAGTCAGGTTCCCTAAATTCGTAAGTCTAAATTCTTGGAGCTGGTGGCCGTAGGCGTCCTCTTCCACTATAATTGGCTTACTTGGGTTGAGAAGGGTCATTTAAAAGCCGAGGATTGAACCCAAGGCGGAACGAGACAACCGGAGGCTAGAATCTAGCCACATAAGAAACTTACTCTTCCCTAAACTCTTTTTATTCTCATATTCCTCATTTTATTTTTCGTAATTTATTTAATTTAATTTCGTAATTTCAATTTACTTTAAATTCTGTTTTTTTATTTTTTCAGACCGAAATTATTAATTCTATTTTTTTTTATTTTTCAGTCACGTAAGTTTTCTTGGTTAAGAAATTGTCCAGGATTTCAAGAAACGAGCATTCGTACAATCCAGTCCCTGAGGATTTGACCCTACTTTCCTTTTTATCGTTATTTTACTATTTTACAAGAAATATGATATTTTGGTGCTTTCAACGACGCATCATACACATAAGTGAATAGTAACATAGAAAATAACTCTATAAAGATGATTTGGTGAGCATTAATGGTTCTAATAAAGTTGCTGACATTGTTGTTGTTGCTGGTGCAAGCATTGCTAAAGCTTGCGATGAAGTAATGGAAGTTAGCGAACATGAGATTCCTTTTTTATCATTATGGCGAGCAACACAAACATCCTTGTGATAGATTTAACTTGTTTAGATGACAATGATGTACTAGATGTAACCTCTTTGAATGTTTATTATGGTGATACTAAAGGATACCATGGACTTTAGACTAATAGTTTTGGTGTGTGTTAAGATTTGGTAGCTCATAAACCTTGTTTCATTGAACTAATGTTGTTTATTTTATTCTTTTGTGAAAAGTTCAAGTTCATCCCCAAGTGCATACTTGTGATCCTCGTCTGTTGAAAACCCAATGAATATTCTTTATTTGGCCAAAAATTTAACCTCAACAACCTGGCCTAAACGTAAGACCCGAATTCGGGTGATTACATCGGCCACTGAGATGGCCTAGTACGATCGAGGTTTATAAAATAGTTAATTTAAAAAAAATATTTATTTTAGAAGAAAATTTAGTTTATTTTCAGAAAAGCTTGCGAGTTATAAAAAAACGTTTTAGTTGAACTTTTCTAATAATTTTCCATTTATTTATTACTCCCAATTTTTAATTTTAATCTAGCAGCGGAAAATTGATTTTTACTTGGTTTCAATAAAACTATATTTCACTCCTTAATTGAGTAAAAATCATATTTTAAAATTAAGATAAATGTTATACATGCTAAACAAACCCTAAAAATGAGTCTCATGCCACAAAATAAATAAAATAATGCAAGTCCAACATAACAGAAATTATAAAAATAAGCCTAATAATACTACCATAAAAATAAAACATTTTCGAGCCCTTCATATGCTGCGTCCACATCCTAACCTGGTGGGTTATCTGTAAAGATGGAAAAAAAATGGGAGTGAGCTATGAAGCTCAGTGTGAGTTCAATCACCAGAAAACTAGTGCAAGTAGTAGACAAAATATACAGAATATCAATTCATAGAATACACCACAATTAATTAACAATACTGAATATCGGTAAATCAAATCAATCCATCAACATAATATCTCAATGTTCAAAGCCATGTATATGTCTTATGAATGCAATGCAATTTTAATTAATCAGAATAGGTTCTCCCCAATTCGCTACAAAACACAATAGGAGTTTCCTAGAACTCCTCTACCTTTAAACCACGGTGTGGATGAACAACTAATGTTGCAGATGAACTGCTAGTACGAGGTGGATAAACCACAAATAATAAAAAAGGTGGATAAATCACTAGGGTTTTTGATGAAAAGTTTTTGCAAACAAGCTACCAGTAGGTTCTGGATGCACAACACTTCAACAGATTAAAGCTGCTAATACAGTGTGGATAAACCACTAATCGGTGCAGACAAGCTGCTAATACTTCCTCCGTTCAAATCGTCCCACCCCATGCAATGCAACATGACATGCTATAATAGATCAATTTGGTAGTAATAACATGCTTATAACAAATATATATAGTAGCAATTATCATGCTTATAACAGATTATGATAGTAGAAATAAACTTGCTTAACATGTATTAACAGTAGCAGTAGGCATGTACGTCATGCAATCAGTAACAACTCCACTACACAACACAGTAGAAGTTCCCTAGAACTCCTCTACCTTTAAACCACGGTGTGGATGAACCACTAATATTGCAAATGAACTGCTAGAATGATGTGGATAAACCACCGGGGTTTTTGATAAAAAGTTTTTGCAGACAAGCTGCGAGTAGGTTCTGGATGCACAATACTTTTACAGATTAAAGCTACTAATACGGTGTGGATAAACCACTAATCGGTGTAGACAAGCTGCTAATACTTCCTCCGTTCAAATCGTCCCACCCCATGCAATGCAACATGACTTGCTATAATAGATCAATATGGTAGCAATAACATGCTTATAACAAATATATATAGTAGCAATTATCATACTTATAACAGATTATGATAGTAGCAATAAACTTGCTTAACATGTATTTGGTTTAACAGTAGCAATAGGCATGTACGTCATGCAATCAGTAACAACTCCGCTACACAACACAGTAGGAGTTCCCTAGAACTCCTCTACCTTTAAACCACGGTGTGGATGAACCACTAATATTGCAAATGAACTGCTAGTACGATGTGGATAAACCATTAATAATAAAAAGGGTGGATAAACCACCAGGGTTTTTAATAAAAAGTTTTTGCAGACAAGCTACCAGTAGGTTTTGGATGCACAATACTGTTATAGATTAAAGCTACTAATACGGTGTGGATAAACCACTAATTGGTGTAGACAAACTGCTAATACTTCTTACGTTCAAATCGTCCCACCCCATGCAATGCAACATGACATGCTATAACAGATCAATATGGTAGTAAAAACATGCTTATAAAAAATATATATAGTAGCAATTATCATGCTTATAACAGATTATGATAGTAGCAATAAACTTGCTTAAAACATGTATTTGGTTTAACAGTAGCAGTAGGCATGTACGTCATGTAATCAGTAACAATTCCGCTACACAACACAGTAAGAGTTCCCTAGAACTCCTCTACCTTTAAGCCACGGTGTGGATGAACCACTAATGTTGCAAATGAACTGCTAGTACGATGTGGATAAACCACCGGGGTTTTTGATAAAAAGTTTTTGCAGACAAGCTACCACTAGGTTCTGGATGCACAATACTTTTACAGATTAAAGCTGCTAATACGGTGTGGATAAACCACTAATTGGTGCAGACAAACTACTAATACTTTTTCCGTTCAAATCGTCCCACCCCATGTAATGCAACATGACATACTATAATAGATCAATATGGTAACAATAACATGCTTATAACAAATATATATAGTAGCAATTATCATGTTTATAAAAGATTATGATAGTAGTAATAAATTTGCTTAACATGTATTTGGTTTAACAGTAGCAGAAGGCATGTACGTCATGCAATCAGTAACACAATGGTACGAAAACATTATTAATTCATCAGAATTACAATGACAAGAAACATGTAATATTTTCATATCATGCACATACAAGTAATAATTCAATCAATCGATCATATTCATATTCATATTTTCAAGGACTTAATTGAATGAAATAAAACACTAAAAATAGTTCGAGGATTCAATTAGGGACTAAACCGAACAAATCATATAATTTCGAGTCAAAGCTGTAATTTGTAAAGTAGGGACAAAAGCGTAAATTTTGAAAATAGAGAAAAAGCGTAAAATATGAAGAATAGGTCTAAAATTATAAAATTTGAAAAGCAAGGGGAAAAGCAGTAAAATTTGAAAAAATAGTGTCAAAACTATAAATTTTGTAAAGCAGGGGACAAGCGACCGTGTGGCTGGACCGTGTGAAGGGAATACATGGTCGTGTGGCTGGACCGTGTAAAGGGAGTAGATGGTTGTGTTGCTAGGTCGTGTAACAGACTAAGGCCATGTGAAAATTGCAAATCAACCTATAGGGGAGGCACGACCGTGTAGAGGGTCCTAGGCCTTGTGAAAATTGAAAACCCTAGGGTTTCAGGGGATTATAATCATGTGAGAGGTCGTCTGTTCCACACATGTGGCCTACGTGCCCGTGTGGCACTATTTGAGGCACGATTTGCCCTGATTCTCTTGTAAAATAACACACACCTTTCATTGGAAGTCGAAACGACGTCTATTGTGATTAAATCTAGTTTGAGTCACCTAAGACGGGTCCTTCAAATGATATTTACAGAAGAATTAATGGTTTATTTCAAGATTTATGGAAGTTTTCGACAAAAACCAAGAAAGATCGTTTAATCAATCATAGAATTGTCGTTAGATAGAAATTCTATAAGGATTCGATATTAAACTTATAGATTGAGTCTTACTTACAGCTTCTTGGAAAAGTTTAAAGGTATTTCGAGCGGTAATTATGAATCTGATAGAAAACATTTCAAACGAAATCAATTTCAATTCGAGAAAACAAAAGTAATTTTAAGCAATAGAATAAAAATTTATTGAAAATTAAAGGGTGGAGGAGGCTCAAATCTTGGTCACTTAAAGGGCTAATGCCTTAACCATTGGGCGAGAAAAATGGAAGAGGTGTGGTTTGATCCTAAGACTTCTAAAGGATGTACAAGCTACTTAACCATCAAGTCTAAGTATTATTTCTTACTTTTCATTACAACTAACCCTTTTATTTTGGGGTATGACAAAAGACATTTCGGTGATAAAGGGTCCAAGAGCAATGAACTTAGTAAGGTTGCTAATCTAGTTGCTAAAAAACTATTGCCAACCAGGCTGTGATAGCGAAGAGACTAGTTTTGAGAGGAATGGCTCATTACAAGAAACAAGGAAGTCTCAATAGAGTAAAAAAAAGACTCGTATGGCGAGGAAGAGTCATGTCGAAAAAAATAGAAGGACCTCATTCATCAACAAAAAATCTTATGAGGACAAGGTGATTGAAAAGTCCAAAGGTGCTCCATCTATCGCTAGCTTTTATGCTTTTCAAGTTACTCGTAATCATTGACAAAATCTCCCTATCGTGCCTTGCACCTTTGGTACCGTCAGCAGTGGTCCTAATGCTACTCCTCCACCTAGGGTTTACTTCACATTGGTAGGTAACCCTCCTCAAAGATTTTAAAGGTTGGAAGTATAAAATTCCTTTAAGTGAATTCCATTTTTCTCCTACCGATGTGATCGCTAATTGGGAGAGGAGTTTGCCTTAAGCTTCAACAGAGGTTTTATATCCAAGCTAAGCTTCAGGAAGTGATGTTGCTCACCTTACTATAAGCGAGTGATGAGGGTACCAAGTTCACGTAGGGGGAGATGTAGTTAATCATGCATGGTTTAAGGAGGGCCTTTGTCGGAAGAGGAAATGACCACACTCCAATTGTGAAAAAAAAAAAATCTTGTGATCCTAACTAAATTAATGTTCCATTGACTTATAAC
Source organism: Gossypium rotundifolium (assembly GCA_025506655.1). Classification (NCBI taxonomy): domain Eukaryota; kingdom Viridiplantae; phylum Streptophyta; class Magnoliopsida; order Malvales; family Malvaceae; genus Gossypium; species Gossypium rotundifolium. Next base: position 149,226,233 of record CP106732.1, on the reverse strand, counting down.
ACCAACTCATTTAATAGTTTAAATAGTAATACAAATGCAATAATATATAAATGATAGTTGTTGGGTAATACTTATTTAATTATGTTGAAATGGCAAATTGTTTTTATTTTATTCTTTAAAATGAAAGTCAAATCCCAATAATATTTTCTTTGGGAGACTAAATATTGCAAATTGAATATATACCATAAAATTAGTTTGTTGTGAAGATTTTGCTCAGTCTAATCCTGGCGTCTCATTCCATGCATCTTCTATTAAATTATTATTGATTATTTTAATTAAAAGAGAGAAGACTTTGCAAATAATAGAATTTAGAATCTCAATTAATAAAAGTTTAATTATAGTGTAAGTACTAAATTTTGTAAAACAATTATGAGTTTATTTTTAAAAAATTTTAAAAATTTAAAAAATTTAAAAAATTTTATTTTAACCCTAAACTTTCTTAAAATTACATTTTAGCCTCAAAACTTTTCAAAATTACATTTTACCCCTCATCTTTCTCAAAATTACACTTCAATCCCAACAATTTTATGCATTTTGAGTTCAATCCTTACATCGGAAAATCTCCAAAATCCTGCAGATTTCGCAAGACCACCCCCCGATTTTTTGGCCACCACCTAAGGGATGGCCTCCTTCCCCTAGCCACCAAGCACTGCAAAAACACACTATAAAAGGGATTTTCCCAAAATCAAACCCCAACAACATCAAAAACCAAAAGAAAGAAAAAGAGAAAAAGAAGAAGGAAGAGGAAGAAGAAGAGAAGAGGGAGAGAAGGCTCACCACCGACGGGGGAATCGGTCGTCGACACATGGCGGTGGGCTAGGAGGAGAAGAAGAAGAAGAAGAGGGAAGAAGAATAAGAAAGAAGAAGAAAGAAAAAAAGAAAGAAAAAGAAAAAGAAAAAGAAAGAAAAAAGAAAAAAGAAAGAAAAGAAAAAAAAAGAAGAAAAAAGAAAAAAAAGGAGCCGAGTCGTGTAAATCATCCGATCAGGCCATAATTTTGGGTGTTTCGGTAATTTTTCTTTGCCCGCTTTTAATTTAATTTTTATTTTAATAATATCTTGTTTTAATATTATTAATATTTTTAGCATTTTTTTATTATATTTTATTTTATTTTTAATTTTAATAATTTTAATAAATAAGGCAACGAATCGATTTAACATTAGTCGTTGATTTCATCGCTATGTTGGGTGAATATCATCGGTTCGTGTTAAATACGATCACGCCTTTTAAAAATAAAAAATCTAAAAAATAAAATAAAATTTTGAGCTTCAAAACTTTTGTGTTTTTAGAAAATTGTCGTATTTTCTAAATTTTCGTGTTTTAAAAAATTAATGTTTTCAAAAATTCTCGTATTTCAAAAATTCTCGTGTTTTAAAAGTTTTAGTGTTTTCAAAATTTTCAGATTTCAAAATTTTCATATTTTCAAAATTTCGTGTTTCAAAAAATTCTCGTGTTTTCAAAGTTTTCGTATTTTCAAAAAAAATCATGTTTTTAAAACAAAAAAATTCTTGTGTTTTAAAATTTCAGGTGTTTTAAAAATTTCGTGTTTTCAAAAAAATTCGTGTTTCAAAAATTCTCGTGTTTTCAACGTTTCAGTATTTCAAAAAATTCTTGTGTCTCAAAATTTTCGTGTTTTTCAAAATTAGTGTTTCAAAAATTTCGTATTTTCAAAAAATCTCGTGTTTTAAAAATTTTCTTGTTTTTAAAAAAAATTAGAGTTTTAAAAATTAGTGTTTCAAAATTTCCGTATTTTCAAAAGTTTCGTTTTTCAAAAATTCTCGTGTTTTCAAAAGTTTTCGTATTTCAAAAATTTTTGTGTTTTAAAAATTCTCGGTCTCAAAAAATTTTCTCCAATTTTAAAATTTTCTTGTTTCCAAAAAAATTCGCGTTTCAAAATTTTCGTATTTTCAAAATTTTCATATTTTCAAAAATCCTCGTTTTCAAAAATTTTCGTGTTTTTAAAAAAATTTCGTGCTGCAAAAATTTCGAATTTTCAGAATTTTCATGTTTTCAAAAAAAAATTATTGTGTTCCAATCAGATCACGATTAAATATTAAATTGAACTTGTATTTTTGAAAATTAAGACAATGCGCGTTTAACGAGATACCAATTTTGGGCGTCATGAGGTGCTAATACCTTCCTCGCTGCATAACCGACTCGGAACCCTATTTTTCTCTAGAATTTTGACGCAGACTTAAACCCGGCCTTTTTAAGAAAATTAAAAAATGATTTTTCTTTAAAAAAATGATTTATTAGGTGTCCGATCACACCTAGAAAAAAAAGATCGGTGGCGACTCCTTTTTTTAAATGAAATTGAAACTCCATTTTCAAATTTTTAATAATTTCCTCAATTAGCGCCCAAGCAAATTTTAGGTCGCTACAGCTGGCGACTCTACTGTGGACATTTTTTTTAGAGTCAAGTCTGGAATTAAACGCGCGTTGTCAAAATTTTTAAAACTCTTGTTTAAATTAATACTTAGTCGTGATCCTTAAATTTCGTTTTTTTGAAAAGTCATGCATTTGCATCATGTTGTAAATATTTTTCTAACTTGTTTTATCTTTTTGTTTTTCAGCGCTAAGTTTTTACGGTTTTAGTTTTTAGTTTTAAAATAAAAGCGAAAAGGTTTGTGAGTTTCTCCCATGCCTTGTGCACTTGCATTTTTGCATAACATGAGCTCTCTACCCGGCTCCCGTCCGCTAAGTGCAAGTAAACGCTATGCCTTCGTGAGTTAACTCGTCCCTCCGCACAGGCTAGTGAATACTTTCGGGTTACATATGACTTATGCTTTCGTGAGTTAACTCGTCCCTCCGCATAGGCATAAGTAAATGTAATCCCTCGAATTGAGCTCGTGAGCCTATGATGGGCGATAACCGAGACTCCGTACTAGCCTTAGTAGGCGATAGTACGGACAATTCGAGTACCTTTTTAGAACCATAACCGCATATAGTGAATCGTATGAGCCATCCGATTAGAGCCGTGCCGAAACTTCGTCCGTCGAATAGTCACCAAAATAAGTACATAGGAGAAACGCCTCTTACTTTTTATTTCTTTACATATATATTTGTTTTGCAAGAGAATTAGGTCATTTAATAGAATTGGATCGGGTAGATTATCGATGAGCATGTGGGGTAAGTTTATTTTGTAAATATGATGGGGTAAAAAAAAGTAGGTCAGTTTCACCAAAACGCAAAATTAAATATCTTAATTTGTTAGATTTTCCATAGTTTTTCTCTGTTTATATTTGTTGTAATTACTAACCAATGTTATTTGTCTTCATCTTTATTTTTTATCATGCATCATAGGCATCTTGTTAGGAAGGTGTTGATTAGAGATTGGTTGCCAAAAGCGGGTTTTTGATGGAGGAGTCAATTACACAAGTGACCGAGAAAACGCGCAGTGGTTCGAGACCGGTCTTTGAAAACCCGAAAGCAAAAGGAGCAGTTTAAAGAAGGATGTATTTCTAACCTTCCGAGCATGTGACCATGAATGTTCGTCGGAATAACCTCAAGACTTGACTAGGATCTCGAAACAAGTGGGACTTAGACACTAGGGGCATCTTCTTTGAAAAGTACGGGATATAGCTCACTTAATCGCCGTCAACGTGAGCGAACAATTGATTCAAGCCATGGTTAAATTCGGGACCCGACTTATCAATGTTTTACTTTCAACCGAGGAAGATATGACTCGACCATAGAAGAGTATGCCGCCTTGCTTCGTTGACAATGCACAATTCAACAAGATATATGTGAAAGAGCCCAAACCAATGACCTTCAAGAAAAAGCTAATGAAGTTGACAGAATGGGTGATACATGGGCTGAAAAATAGATAAAGAAAAGAACGAAGTCGGTTGTATTCCATGGTTTTCTCTGCGAGACTTAGTTCAAAAGCATCCAGATATTGTGAAGAGAGTGAATCATTTGCTTTAGCCATTTACGGATTAATTGTCTTCCCAAAAGTTCTTGGGCATATAGAAGTTGCGGTAGTGGATTTCTTTGAAAAGTTGAGGCAAGGAATCAACCCCGTCCCAATTATCTTAGCTAAGACTTTTAGATCTCTAAATTGTTGTAGGAGAAAAGGGAAGGGCGTTTTATCGAATGTGCACTGACTACTTAATGTTTGGATTCGAGCCACTACGGAAAGTGGGCTTACACCTTTCCACATGTTTTCGAAAACATCGCTCCATTGGAAGCTTACCTTGAGAAAAATTGGCGAAGGATGTCACCGAAACGATCTTGGGTTTCAGCTTTTTCGAACCTCCGCCGAAGATATAACTTGGAGAGCACCATGGATCCGTCCTTGATTACGCTATACAAATGCGGAAGCCAAGATTGGGTACCTTTACTCGAATTATAGGGAGGAGTTGGATATGCACCGTTAATGGTTCAAAGGCGGTTTGCTTCACGATAGTTCATACCAACTACGGAGGATTAGCACGATCGAGTTTACTTTTTACAGTGAAGGTTACATGAAAAAGTCCGAGATCTTGCAAAGTCTTGGAAGGAAATCTACCTAATGGAGTTAGCTCAGTATCTGATACTATCACTCAAGATTATGAAATATGGAGACAAAGGCAGTGAATAGTCAACAAACCTCACCAACGGATTATATTTTCTAAAATCCTTTCTCAGAAGAAATGCCGTCCGAACTGGAAATAGCAAGACATGAATTTGAACGTGAAAAGGCCAGTCTGCTACAGGATATTAGTTCTCTTCAAGAGGAAAATTACCAGCTGAAGATAGATGTTCAAATTGAAAAATCCAGAAACGAGAAAGTCCAGAAAGAAGCTGAGATCATGAGAAATGACTTAAAGGATCTTCATTTGGAAAATAAAAAGTTAAGAGGCACCATAAAGAATAGTGGGTTGGGCAAATCATCGACGGAATGGAAGGAAGAATTAAGCAACATCAAAGGTGGGATGGAATTCTGGAGAGGGAAAGCGAAGAAGGAAGAGGAAAAAGCTGCTCGTGCTATGATAGAGTTAAGGAAGAAGAATGTTGAATACTGAAGCGTATGCAGAATTAATGACTAGTCAGTTTGAGCATCAAGAGCTAAGAAGGAAAATACAAGATTTAGAAAATACACGCAAGCTCATCGCAACACTTGGATACTCTCCTAAAAGCCCTAGAAGAAAAGAATGACCAAGATGAGAGACATTCGTGCCTACGAAAGAGCTCTCCAAGAAAAAGATATGTATCTTGGCGGTTTGATTAATGAAATTCGCAAGGCGGCCATGCAAATTGTGCAATTATCAGATGAAGCAAAAGATCTCAGTTACCAATTCCCTCCGAGACAAGGATCAAACATGTCAAAATTCCTAGAACGAGTGAAAAAATAAGGCGACGTGGCTAGGAAATTTGTGTAACTGTTAAATCAGAGACAGTAAAATGTTTTGTAATAGACTTTTTTGATTAATGAAATGCCTAAATATGGGGCTATCTTGAAATCAACACCAAATTTTGCATATTTATTCATAATTAACATTCATTTGTCATTTATTCATTCATCCATTCATTACATATGCATATCACTCGATCATTCATCGAGGCTAAAACCGTATAATCTACGGATTCGCGACACTACGAATCAAATCACGACATTCTTATAAGACACGTCTAAGAGCTAGAACTATGGATCTTGAACTCAACGAAAGAATTGAAAGGATGGAAAGGACCCAAAGAGAGTTGCAAGAGCGAGTTGGCTAAGTCACAACAGAAGCAAGGATCGATGGTAAGATCTCGAGAGGAATCGCCGAGCAAAGGGATCAAATGGTCAAAATGATGGAGATCATGACAGTTTTGGTCAAAGGAAAAGGACCCATACAGAGCCCTGACATCACAGAGCCCCAGTCAAGAGTTAATCAGGATCCGCTCTATCCTCCAGGATTCACTCCACCTCACGCCCATGCAATGCAAAGAGGATATCTTCAAAGGGAACCTGCAGGCCTAGAGCAACGACCTGCACCACCGCTCATCTAGGGCAAGGTATATTAAGTATTAAACCCCGAAGGCAATCCTGCCGACTCGATTGTTCCGATTTAGATGATCCGGTAGAAATAGCGAGTTAAAATGGATGATCATGATGTTCGGGATAAGTATAGGAGCACGGAAGAAAGGCTTAAGGCGATAGAAGGTCTGAAGTCTTCTGCCTTGAGTGCTAAAGAGCTCGATTTGGTGCCCGATCTAGTTACGCCTCCGAAATTTAAAGTGCGATTTCAAAAATATAATGGAACGAGATGTCCAAAGGCGCATCTTATCATGTTTTGTCAGAAAATGACTGGTTATGTAAATGAGGATAAATTACTAATACACTGTTTCCAAGACAGCTTAGTTGGATCGGCTCTTCAATGGTATAATCAACTCAGTAGAGAAAAGATCCGATCATGGAAAGACTTAGCATCAGTATTTTGTGAACAATACAAACATGTATCTGACATGGTGCCTGATCGATTAACTCTGCAGATGATGGAAAAGAAGGCAGCAGAGACTTTTAGACAATACGCTCAAAGGTAGAGGATATCTCGGCCCAAGTAGAACCCCCATTAACAAAAGCAGAGATAATGATCCTCTTCATCAACACTTTAAAACGCTGCGTTTCACGACAAATTGGTAGGAAGCACCACGAAGATTTCGCAGATATTGTAATATCCGGGAACTTATAGAAAATGCTATCAAGAGTGGAAGGATGAAAGGCTCAGGGTTGAAAAAAGCGGTACCATAAAGAAAAAAGAGCGAAGCCCATATGGTGGGAACCGAGAGACACTACACTTCTAACCCATACCCAACCCAATCACGACCCCGATATTGCCCACCTTCAAACTTCTATTTTCCTCCCCAAAGCACTTACTATCAAGCACCTCCTCATTACCCCGTCTATGCCACAAATAACCAAAGACCATTCACCATGTTCCCATCAAATACCATGCCTACTCAAAGCCAACCCAAAAATGAACAAAAACCGACAAGACCCAATCTTGAAAAACTTCACCCCTATTCCCGTATCATACGGAGAGCTATGCCCGAAGTTTTTGGAAAAACAATTAATATCCCCACATTATATGGCACCCTTGAAGCCTCCATACCCAAAATGGTACGATCCTAATGCTAGTTGCATGTACCATACTGGAAACCAGGGGCATTCTATAGAAAATTGTCTAGCCTTTAAAAGAAGGGTTCAAGGTTTTATTGATGCAGGGATTTTACGATTTGATGGCACTAGTAATGTGGCTGAAAATTTGCTCCCTAACCATACTGAAGGGAACGTGAGCGCGGTGACAAAAGAAGACATGCGACAAGCTAAAAGTTACGTTTCTGAAATAAAGACACCTCTAAGGAAGGTTTGGGAGGTAATGGTTAAAAAGGGGCCGTTTTGTTATCCCAACAGAATTTTCAAAGAAGGAAACACAAAGAGTCAATGTTTTTGTGATTTTCATGGTATTGAAGGGCATGCCATCCAGTCTTGTGAGGGATTTAAAAAATTACTTCAGGACATGATGGATAACAATGAGGTCAAGATCTTTGATAAAATGGATGATGCCGAGGAAAGGGAAATATGCGCCTCTGATAATTAACCATCAACTATCCCTTGTAGTTCCGATCGACCTCTGATGATTTATTACGAGGCCAAGAAGAAGGAAGTCAAACCAAATGTGGTGATTAAAGTACCATCTCATTTCCCTTACAAGGACAATAAGGTAGTACCATGGAAATATGATGTTAATATTATTGTAGCCGAAGGTGAAAAGTCAAAGGCTGTGATTGGAGATATTAGCAGAGTAGGACACTTTACCCGCAGCGGGAGGTGTTATTCTCCCGAAATAGGTGAACCAAAGAAGAAAGATGTTAACTCGAATCAGAAAGGAAAAGCACCAATGCATGATGCTGAGGTTGATGTTGAAATACAGTCTGAGCAAGAGATTAAAAGACCTGTGAATGAGGATGAAGCACATGAAATCTTGAAGTTCATCAAACACAGTGAATATAATGTCGTGGAGCAGTTAAATAAGCAGCCGGAAAGAATCTCGGTGTTATCTCTACTGTTGAACTCAGAACCACATCGAAATGCTTTGCTGAAAGTGTTGAATCAAGTGTATGTGGCGAGTAACGTATCTGTTGAAAAGCTTGATAGGTGGGTGAACAACTTAAATGCGGATAATTTGATCTCTTTTAGTAATGACGAAATACCACCAAACGGTAGGGGCTCCATAAAAGCATTGCACATTACAACCAGTTGCAAGGGTTATATAATACCGAATGTGCTCATTGACAATGGGTTTGCACTCAATGTCATGCCTTTAGCCACGTTTTCTAGGCTGCCAATTAATATGTCTTATCTGAGGCCTTGTCACTCTACAGTAAGGGCATTTGATAGGACACGACAAGAGGCCATGGGGAAGATCGAGATTCCTCTGAAGTGGGTCCATGATTTCAAGAAACGAGCATTCGTACAATCCGGTCCCTGAGGATTTGACCCTACTTCCCTTTTACTGTTATTTTTACTATTTTACAGGAAATAGGATATTTTTTGTGCTTTCAACGACGCATCATACACAAAAGTGAATAGTAACATAGAAAAGATCTCTATAAAGATGATTTGGTGAGCATTAATGGTTCTAATAAAGTTGCTGACATTGTTGTTGTTGCTGGTGCAAGCATTACTAAAGCTTGCGATGAAGTAATGGAAGTTAGCGAACATGTGATTCCTTTTTTATCATTATGGCGAGCAACACCAACATCCTTGTGATAGATTTAACTTGTTTAGATGACAATGATGTACTAGATGTAACCTCTTTGAATGTTTATTATGGTGATACTAAAGGATACCATGGACTTTAGACTAATAGTTTTGGTGTGTGTTAAGATTTGGTAGCTCATAAACCTTGTTTCATTGAACTAATGTTGTTTATTTTATTCTTTTGTGAGAAGTTCAAGTTCATCCCCAAGTGCATACTTGTGATCCTCGTCTGTTGAAAACCCAATGAATATTCTTTATTTGGCCAAAAATTTAACCTCAACAACCTGGCCTAAACATAAGACCCGAATTCGGGTGATTACATCGGCCACTGAGATGGCCTAGTACGATCGAGGTTTATAAAATAGTTAATTTAAAAAAATATTTATTTTAGAAGAAAATTTAGTTTATTTTCAGAAAAGCTTGCGAGTTATAAAAAAACGTTTTAGTTTAACTTTTCTAATAATTTTCCATTTATTTATTACTCCCAATTTTAATTTTAATCTAGCAATGAAAATTGATTTTTACTTGGTTTCAATAAAACTATATTTCACTCCTTAATTAAGTAAAAATCATATTTTAAAATTAAGATAAATGTTATACATGCTAAATAAACCCTAAAAATGAGTCTCATGCCACAAAATAAATAAAATAATGCAGTTCCAACATAATGTAAATTATAAAATAAGCCTAATAATACTACCATAAAATAAAACATTTTCGAGCCCTTCATATGCTGGGTCCACATCCTAACCTGGTGGGTTATTTGTAAAGATGGAAAAAAAATGGGAGTGAGCTATGAAGCTCAGTGTGAGTTCAATCACTAGAAAACCAGTGCAAGTAGTAGACAAAATATACAGAATATCAATTCATAGAATACACCACAATTAATTAACAATACAGAATATCGGTAAATCAAATGAATCCATCAACATAATATCTCAATGTTCAAAGCCATGTATATGTCTTATGAATGCAATGCAATTTTAATTAATCAGAATAGGTTCTCCCCAATTCCGCTACAAAACACAATAGGAGTTTCCTAGAACTCCTCTACCTTTAAACCACGGTGTGGATGAACAACTAATGTTGCAGATGAACTGCTAGTACGAGGTGGATAAACCACAAATAATAAAAAAGGTGGATAAATCACTGGGGTTTTTGATGAAAAGTTTTTGCATACAAGCTACCAGTAAGTTCTGGATGCACAACACTTTAACAGATTAAAGCTGCTAATACAGTGTGGATAAACCACTAATCGGTGCAGACAAGCTACTAATACTTCCTCCGTTCAAATCGTCCCACCCCATGCAATGCAACATGACATGCTATAATAGATCAATATGGTAGTAATAACATGCTTATAACAAATATATATAGTAGCAATTATCATGCTTATAACAGATTATGATAGTAGAAATAAACTTGCTTAACATGTATTAATAGTAGCAGTAGGCATGTATGTCATGCAATCAGTAACAACTCCACTACACAACACAGTAGAAGTTCCCTAGAACTCCTCTACCTTTAAACCACGGTGTGGATGAACCACTAATATTGCAAATGAACTGCTAGAATGATGTGGATAAACCACCGGGGTTTTTGATAAAAAGTTTTTGCAGACAAGCTGCGAGTAGGTTCTGGATGCACAATACTTTTACAGATTAAAGCTACTAATACGGTGTGGATAAACCACTAATCGGTGTAGACAAGCTGCTAATACTTCCTCCGTTCAAATCGTCCCACCCCATGCAATGCAACATGACTTGCTATAATAGATCAATATGGTAGCAATAACATGCTTATAACAAATATATATAGTAGCAATTATCATACTTATAACAGATTATGATAGTAGCAATAAACTTGCTTAACATGTATTTGGTTTAACGAGAGTGAGAGGCATGTACGTCATGCAATCAAGAATAACTCCATTGCATTAACACAAGAGGAGTTCCCTAGAACTCCTCTACCTTTAAACCACGGTGTGGATGAACCACTAATATTGCAAATGAACTGCTAGTACGATGTGGATAAACCATTAATAATAAAAAGGGTGGATAAACCACCGGGGTTTTTAATAAAAAGTTTTTGCAGACAAGCTACCAGTAGGTTTTGGATGCACAATACTTTTACAGATTAAAGCTACTAATACGGTGTGGATAAACCACTAATCAATGTAGACAAACTGCTAATACTTCTTACGTTCAAATCGTCCCACCCTATGTAATGCAACATGACATGCTATAACAGATCAATATGGTAGTAAAAACATGCTTATAAAAAATATATATAGTAGCAATTATCATGCTTATAACAGATTATGATAGTAGCAATAAACTTGCTTAAAACATGTATTTGGTTTAACAGTAGCAGTAGGCATGTACGTCATGTAATCAGTAACAACTTCGCTCCACAACACAGTAAGAGTTCCCTAGAACTCCTATACCTTTAAGCCACAGTGTGGATGAACCACTAATGTTGCAAATGAACTGCTAGTACGATGTGGATAAACCACCGGGGTTTTTGATAAAAAGTTTTTGCAGACAAGCTACCACTAGGTTCTGGATGCACAAGACTTTTACAGATTAAAGTTGCTAATACGGTGTGGATAAACCACTAATTGGTGCAAACAAACTACTAATACTTCTTCCGTTCAAATCGTCCTACTTCTTGCAATGCAACATGACATGCTATAATAGATCAATATGGTAACAATAACATGCTTATAACAAATATATATAGTAGCAATTATCATGTTTATAAAAGATTATGATAGTAGTAATAAATTTGCTTAACATGTATTTGGTTTAACAGTAGCAGTAGGCATGTACGTCATGCAATCAGTAACACAATGGTACGAAAACATTATTAATTCATCAGAATTACAATGACAGTAAACATGTAATATTTTCATATCATGCACATACAGTAATAATTCAATCAATCAGATCATATTCATATTCATATTTTCAAGGACTCAATTGAATGAAATAAAACACTAAAAATAGTTCGAGGATTCAATTAGGGACTAAACTGAACAAATCATATAATTCTGAGTCAAAACTGTAATTTGTAAAGTAGGGGACAAAATTGTAAATTTTGAAAAATAGAGAAAAACTGTAAAATATGAAGAATAGGTCCAAAATTATAAAATTTGAAAAGCAAGGGGAAAAACTGTAAAATTTGAAAAAAATAGTGTCAAAACTATAAATTTTGTAAAGTAGGGGACAAGCGACCGTGTGGCTGGACCGTGTGAAGGGAATACATGGTCGTGTGGCTGGACCGTGTAAAGGGAGTAGATGGTTGTGTTGCTGAGTCATGTAACAGACTAAGGTGAAAATTGCAAATCAACCTATAGGGGAGGCACGATCGTGTAGAGGGTCCTAGGCCTTGTAAGAATTGAAAAACCTAGGGTTTCAGGGGATTATAATCATGTGAGAGGTCGTCTGTTCCACACATGTGGCCTACGCGCCCGTGTGGCACTATTTGAGGCACGATTTGCCCTGATTCGCTTGTAAAATAACATACACCTTTCATTGGAAGCCCGAACGACGTCCATTGTGATTAAATTTGGTTTGAATCACCTAAGATGGGTCATTCAAATGATATTTACAGAAGAATTAATGGTTTATTTCAAGATTTATGGAAGTTTTCGGCAAAAACCAAGAAAGATCGTTTAATCAATCATAGGATTGTCGTTAGATAGAAATTCTATAAGGATTCGATATTAAACTTCGAGATTGAGTCTTACTTACAGCTTCTTGGAAAAGTTTAAAGGTATTTCGAACGGTAATTATGAATCCGATAGAAAACATTTCAAACGGAAATCAATTTCAATTCGAGAAAACAAAAGTAATTTTAAGCAATAGAATAAAAAATTTATTGAAAATTAAAGGGGTGGAGGAGGCTCAAATCTTGGTCACTTAAAGGGGCTAATGCCTTAACCATTGGGCGAGAAAAAATGGAAGAGGTGTGGTTTGAACCTAAGACTTCTAAAGGATGTACAAGCTACTTAACCATCAAGTCTAAGTATTATTTCTTACTTTTTCATTACAACTAACCCTTTTTATTTTGGGGTATGACAAAAGACATTTCTGGTGATAAAGGGTCCAAGAGCAATGAACTTAGTAAGGTTGCTAATCTAGTTGCTAAAAAAACTATTGCCAACCAGGTTGTGATAGCGAAGAGACTAGTTTTGAGAGGAATAGCTCATTACAAGAAACAAGGGAGTCTCAATAGAGTAAAAAAAAGACTCGTATGGCGAGGAAGAGTCATGTCGAAAAAAATAGAAGGACCTCATTCATCAACAAAAAATCTTATGAGGACAAGGTGATTGAAAAGTCCAAAGGTGCTCCATCTACTGCTAGCTTTTATGCTTTTCAAGTTACTCTGGTAATCATTGACAAAAATCTCCCTATCGTGCCTTGCACCTTTGGTACCGTCAGCAGTGGTCCTAATGCTACTCCTCCACCTAGGGTTTACTTCACATTGGTAGGTAACCCTCCTCAAAAATTTTAAAGCTTGGAAGTATAAAATTCCTTTAAGTGAATTCCATTTTTCTCCTACCGATGTGATCGCTAATTGGGAGAGGAGTTTGCCTTAAGCTTCAACAGAGGTTTTATATCCAAGCTAAGCTTCAGGAAGTGATGTTGCTCACCTTACTATAAGCGAGCTGATGAGGGGTACCCAAGTTCATGTAGGGGGAGATGTAGTTAATCATGCATGGTTTAAGGAGGGCCTTTGTCGGAAGAGGAAATGACCACACTCCAATTGTGGAAAAAAAAAATCTTGTGATCCTAACTAAATTAATGTTCCATTGACTTATAACACCAACTCATTTAATAGTTTAAATAGTAATACAAATGCAATAATATATAAATGATAGTTGTTGGGTAACACTTATTTAATTATGTTGAAAGGGCAAATTGTTTTATTTTATTCTTTAAAATGAAAGTCAAATCCCAATAATATTTTCTTTGGGAGACTAAATATTGCAAATTGAATATATACCATAAAATTAGTTTGTTGTGGAGATTTTGCTCCGTCTAATCCTGGCGTCTCATACTATGCATCTTCTATTAAATTATTATTGATTATTTTAATTAAAAGAGAGTAGACTTTGCAAATAATAGAATCTAGAATCTCAATTAATAAAAGTTTAATTATAGTTATTAATAATTACTGTATGATGTGTCAATAAACTGTTAATATTTTTAATTTCAGTCATCAAAATTTAGTTTGTAAAGATTTTAAATAAAAATAAAGTAGCTATAAAATTTATTGTTACTTGTTTATTTTTTCCCTTAATACATGTACAAAATTCATTCAATTATTGTGATTTAAAAATTAATTTTACCGATGAGCCGGTTGAGTCTTAATTTGAGGATGTGGGTTCAAGTGCGTTGAAGCGCATTATCTTCCTATTTATGAGTTTGGAAGAGACTATGAGTAGTTCTAAACATTATGTCAAAAAAATAAATATAATCAAAACATATATTAAAATTATTTAAAATAATAATTTTACCAATGAAAGTACAATTCTATATTAACAATTCAAACCTCAATAGTCATTATAATAAATTTTCTAAGGCAAATATTTGGTCAAGTTTTATCTCAAATTTGGAACCATTGCCTATCAACATCTTGAGTGATGTTAACGGTATCTATATTTTATACTCTTAATAAATTATACAATTAGTCATTAAATTATGGATAAGTTTTTGTTTTGGTCATTTAATTAAAAGATGTTACAATTTGGTCACTAAACTATTTGTAAGTTTCATTTTAAATCATTGGACTATTAAAATCAAAGTTATATAGCTTTCTCTGTTCGCACTACCTGCACTAATCAAAGCTCTCTTTCCCCTTCTTTTCTACAGTTCAATTTATTTTTCATAAAACAACTTTAGACGTCACAAATTACGAACTAAAATTCAAATAACTTTTTCTTCAATCTCCGCATTGACTGTTAGATCGACTTGGATCTAAGGTATGTTCTTCTACTCGTCAATAGGTACTAATCCACTACATTGATTATCGAATCGTTGCTTGAAGGTCATTGGCAAAATTAAAAAAAAAACTTAACAACCCATTGACATAAATAAAAATTTTTAAATTATTCGGTGTCTTAAATGAAAACTTTTGAATAGTTCAGTGATCAAATTATAACTACTTTTTAATTAAATGACCAAAACAAAATTTTACTTTTAATAACTAATACTGTAATTTACCCTATATTCTTTTAGGTAGTATACTTTATATAAAGATGAATAAAAGAAGAGTGACAATGTAATGACATTTTGAAGAAAAAATTTATATATTGATTTTTTTTTTTTGTCCAAACCTTTGTTAAAAGCGATATATATATATTATTTTTTGGAAATGGCAGTTTGTTGGGAAAAAGGTTTCTCAACGAATTCATCGAAATTTTGAAAAGTTATATACTGATTTTTATTTTAACTTATAAAATAAATTATGTATTAATTCAACACGTTCTAATTTATTATTTTGAAGATATTTTTATTATTTTATATAAAATATATATAAATAATAAAATTTAAACTCAAATTTCTATAGTTTTTAAGAAATGTAATTTATCATTCAACCAAAACTTCATTTGTTTATTAATTTTTATAAATATATTTATTACATAATTATGTTTTATTCCTGAATTATAATCTAATTATGATTAATTAATGTTTAAATTGATTGAAGTCACCATTTAAGGTATTGACTCTCAAGTGTTATTTTATTTTTAATATTCATTTAGTCATTTCTCTTTCAATAATATAAATTTATTTTAATCAAATTAATATTTAATTTTGATCAAACTAAATTTTCTGGTTTTATTTTAATTTGAGAATAGTTTATATCTATTTGTGATGCGTTATTGAAATACATATTAACAATCAAATACATTCATAAATAATGTTCCTCCCTTTAATGATTAAGTATTCTCAAATTCAATACATAAATCTATACAAGTATCTGAATTATATAGAATTTATGTAACGACCGATTTTAGCCGGTGTAAAAATACAATTTTGGAATCAAATTCCATAAATTTAGTCAATGAAATCATGAATAGGAGAATTTATGTATTTAGTATAAGAATATATTATAGAATTATCAAATTATTAAATCGAGAAAGTCATTAACTATAGTGCAAGGACTAAGTTGTAAAAATGCAATTGCTATTAAATTTTAATTTAGAAAATACATGAAGACTTGATTAACAAATAAGCAAAGGACCTAATGGTTATTTAACCATTATCACTTCTTGAATTAGTGGAATGTTATGATGAAAACCACTTATTATTATAAATATTAAAATATAGGTCACCTTTAATTAATTTACAAAATATAATTAATTAAGTACTTTAATCATAAAATTAATGAAGGTATATATATGGTAAGTGGGAAAGAGAAGAAATATTATCTGATTCGTTTTCTTCCATCCATCACCGTTTATAAGAGAAAAGGGGTTGAGCATTCTTCCATGGCGGATCCAAATTAAAGGTAAATCATAAGCTTTTTCCTTGAATCTGTAGTAGAATTTTCATGTACAGAACTTACTTTAACTAATCCATTAGTTAATTGTTGAGATTGATGAAGTTAATTCAAGTTACCATGAATGAATAATTAGTGAAATCAGGCTTAATTTTGATGAGATTTTGCATTGGACTAAGTTAAAAGGGTATAGAAAAGTGTTGAAATTGATTAGAAATTCAATTAAGTTATATAGTTTATTTATGGCTTTAGGGATTAAATTGAATAAATTAAAAGCTGTTAAAAAATTATGACAGGGATTAAAAGTATGAGGTCTTTAATGAAAGAATATGAAATTAGATTTTGATTCGATGTTAAATATCAAGATATACAAGCGATTCGGATATTTAGATTAAAAAGGACTTATTTGTAAAGGATGTAATTTTGCATGGTTGTTAATTATAAATTAATATCATTTTTATAATCATATTATCATACAAAGCTAACAATGAGGTCGAATCGTCGAGGGTTAAAGGTGAAGGCGAACAACAGATAGCAAAATCAGATTGTGCTTCTATAATTCAACTTCAATAAATTGTTCATAGTCTAAAAAGTCATTATAAATGAATGTGAAATAAATGTAATCGAGATGTAATCATATCTTTCTCGAGAACTATGAGATGATGAATTTGATATTGTGATTGTTGGTTCAAGTATGAATACTTGAATTGTGATTTATATATGTGTGTGTTTACATATATGCTTGATATAATTGTATATATTATTTAGACTTTGAAACCATATTGAACTGTGTTATAATGATAATAAGTATGATCATGCATTGTTAAACGATGTTAGACGTAGTTCGGGTGTAGTTGGCATGTCGTAGGGTCAACGTTATCAGTGGTTTATTGGCTTCAATTCCTAGAGGGTCGTAGATAGATACTAAAAGCCATCATTGTCGAGCAACCCAAGGTGACAATAAAATAGTCTCAATTCCCAAAGGGTCATAGGTAGATATTAAAAGCCATCGTTGTCGGGCAACCTCGAGGTGGCAGAATAAAATAGTCTCAATTCCCAAAGGGTCATGGATTTTTCATATATATCCAAATATTCATTCTATTGTCTATCGTTAGTTAACAGGGGCAAAAAAGAGTTAGTATTGGAAATGATAATGAATGTAACACCCCTACACCTAACCCGACTATCAGATCAAATATAGGAATAATAACCATTCAAAATTTTACATGTAAAGTTTCATTTGGAACTTATTTGTAACTTATCGAGTCATTAATTAACCAACATCAATGATAGGGAGGAGCCTTATAAGTTTTTTTAAACATTTTAGTATTTAAAACAGTATTTAAAAGTGAAATATAATTTTTTTTGTGAAAAATAGGGCACACGACTGTCTAGTTAGGATGTGTCTACCACATGGCCATGTAACTCTCTGACCCTGTGTGGGCCAAAATTGAAGAAAAGTTTACAATTTTTTTAAACTTTTACACCTTAGTCCCTGCATATCAAATTTCAATAGCAAACCAACCAATTGATAATTTAAACAGTTAAAACCACCATAACACCATCTTACCATCATACTATTCAAACATTTAGATTAAGTTCTTATAATTTATAAAGTTTATAAAGTTCACATTTTAGTCATTCCTATTAAAAACTCATACTAAATACATATGTACATGCCATTCTAACCCAAAATTTAGAAGGCATACTCTCTTGGCCTCGAGATGTGATGGGACGAGCAGGTCTCAAACCACTTCTAGCTTTCCTTCGATTTTAACTCACGCGTTAAGATAAAATAGCTTAGTAAGTACTGCAACAACTTAATCATAAACTACGTTTTATATTGTAACTACACATATATAATTATTCATAGTAACAGTCACGTTTATTAAATTACACTTACCAATTCATATTACACTTACAATGCCCAAAGTAGAATGATTAGAATAATTAGGACATATGAAAAATAATTGAACATCGCTGTAGCGAATAACTGAACACAGCCGAAGTGGATAAACAATAAGTGTGCAATATATTCCCTAATGACATGCCATTAGTATCCTAACAATTCATATCCATCTACTTGGGCTTATTATCAATTATATCAACTTTCAATTTCTTTCAATTTAGTCATTAATCTTATAATTTCACATACAACTTTTGTCAAAACCATTTTTTTATCGGGTTTGGGAAAAAAATGGGGATCGACTTTAAAACTAAATAGGGAGTCACCACCGATCCTTTTTATTTAGTGTGATCAGGTCACCTATAAAAATATTTTGGTCTGCGAAATTCGAGAAAACAGGTTCGGGAGTCGGTTACGTGCAAGGAAGGGTTAGCACCCTTGCAACGCCCAAAGTTGGTACCAAATTGATTAATGTTGTCCTAATGTCGAAAACTTGAAAATATTTAGGGTAAAAATTTAAAAATTCATTAAATCGGAATTGAATTTCAAGATTAACTCGTTCAAAGGAATAAAAGTATCATACCCAGCACGTTAGGATATAACACCTTTATACTCTGACGTCGAGATCATCTTTGATCTTCAAAACATATGAAAAAGGTATATGGTTATTTAGTTGAACGAAAAATCAACACCCAGCACGTTAGAGTGTAATTTTCTGTACTTCTGAACATGCAAATATTGCCTTATTTTTCATTAAATCAAAATTGAATCTCAAGATTAACTCGTTTCAAAGGAATAAAAGTATCATACCCAGCACGTTAGGATATAACACCTTTATACTCTGACGTCGAGATCATCTTTGATCTTCAAAACATATGAAAAGGTATTTGGTTATTTAGTCGAACGAAAAATCGACACCCAACACATTAAGATGTAATTTTCCGTACTTCTAAACACACAAATATTGCCTTGTTTTTCGAATACTTTTAACGTAAACGATTTTAAAATTAACTTAAGATGCTTTTATTAAATCATGAGAAAAGAAATACAATATCAAACATGAAAGAATAATATCTGAATACAACATTTATACAAATGGAGAATAATAATATGAACATACAATTCAATATATGTATACAAAAGGATTTTAAAACAAGCATTATAAGAAGAAAATTAAAATGCATAATATTCATGATAAAACATCAATCAAAATAAATAATATTCATAAAAAATTCAATATGAACAATATACATATATTAAGAAAATGATTTAATTTAAATAATATATAAAATAATAATGTATAAGAGTATTTAAAAATATTATGTAAATCTTTAAATAAAAGAATATACATAAAAGAGAAATTTAGAATGAACAAATCATATACTAAAATAGATTTTTAAGAAAATACATATAATTATGAAATTAATAATATATTTACATAATATGTGATAATTTTAATATGAATTATGTATAAAATAATAGTATATAAGAGTATTTAAGTTAACTTATGCAAATCATTAAAACCAAGAAATAGGAAATTTTAAAATCAAACATTTACATGATAAATAAATAAAATATTCCTAATGAAATAAAAATAAAACTACCGGGCTATTTTATAAATAAATGGAACAATTTAAGCAAGATTGAGGACCAAATTAAGACGCAGACGCATAATCGGGGACCAAACAACAATATTTCCAAAGCTCAAAACGCAAAGATTCAAGCAAGGCCAAAATAAAACGGAATACAAATTAAGGGGGAGTTAAGAATAAAATAAAACTTAATTAAAAGAAAACTAAAATGTGGAAGGACTGAAAAGTTAAATAACCCATTAAAACCAGAACACGCGGATCTTGGCCGCAATCGGGTCGGGTCCAAGCCGGGTCACGTAATACTATGTCATTTTGAGACTATGGAGATAAGCCCCAAACGACGCCGTTTCTTTAATAAAGAATAACTCTTTAAAACCGAATTAAAAAAAAAACAAATCAGCCATTTTTCCCTTTTTACAACCCTAGCCCTATTTTTCTCTCAGCTGCAATTAAGAAAGAAACCCCTTTGTTCTACCACTGAAACGCCACTATAAACGGCAAACAGTGGTCGTTTTAGGCCCTTCTCGAACACTACCCTTCAAGCCCAGCCGAGTTTTCCTATTTCCAACCCCGAAGGACCTCTTCGCTTCGTTTGCGACTAAGGAATCCCTCTCTTCTTTTTATTTTGTTTATTTTCGCATGCAGAAAAGAAAGGAATCGAAAACCAACAAAACCAGATTTAAGAAATTGAAAGAGATTGGAAACGAAAAAAACCTTTGAATCTATTTTTTTATCTCTGTATTTTGTATTTTCTTTTCTTTTTATGTTTGTGTGTACATAAAGAAAAAATGGAATCCCTCCTTTACAATAGTGTGTTTCGGCCCTTTAAAGCCGAAAATCAGGAATAAAACTAAAACAAAAAATCAAAAATTACAATTTTTTTGTTCTTTTTTGTTTTGTATTTGCTGTTGTTGTCATCGATTTGCAGTGAAGGCGACGTGGTTGTCTGGCGCTTAGCTGGTACGGAGGCTGCGTAGAAGGGGCGCTGGGGGCGCGTGGTGCTGAAATGATACAAGGCTAGTGCGAGGGACGCGGTAGCCCAACCGTCAGCCAGGACTACGACGCATGAAGCTTCGGAAGGTCTCTAGGGTTTTCAAACCTCAAATGCTTGGGCCATTCGTGCGCTTTGATTTGGGCTAGGTCTGCTATTGGGTTTAGTATTTGGGCTAGTAATTTTGGGCTGAAATTTGAGCTAATTGCTTTATTTTAAACATTGGGTTTAAAATTGTAATCTGATGCTTATTGGACTTTTAAAATTTTGGGTTTATTTATTATGTTTGTCTCTTTTGGTTTTGTTTTGGTCTTATGGGCCCGGGCATAAATTGGGTCTTACAAAGTCTATTTAATTCCACATCTTTTTCACACGTATACAATAATCTTAATACACTTAACTTACTTTACCACTTTAATTCTCATTCACATTCTTGTATCATAGTTTACTATCTTTAAAATTTAGTCTTTATATTACTACTATACATAAATATCTAAAATTTAACGCTCAATTTATAATTCTTACTATAGATATCTAAAGAAATAGGATTAAATCCTTTTAGTACTTACAAACAAGGCTTGATTGTAGAGTTTCCTTATTTCTTCATTCACTGGCTACACATTTTCTTTTTCTACAATTTGCCCCTTTCTATCTTCTCTTTTTCTTGATTTCCATGATAAACATATAATATTTAATTGTTAATACCATAAACATATAACATATTTATGATCAAATAATAGAAAATAACAAGAATGTCATGAAAACTTTCCATCTCTTACCTTAAATCCTTGGTAATACAAACTAACCCTAACTTTCTCTCTCCTTTCAAGTAACTATCAACTCCTTTTTCATGAAGCTAAAGTAACTACCTTGCTCTACTCTTGATTTGGTTGAGAAATTATGAAAGAAAAATGATTAAACAAGCTTGAAGGACTTAAAAATGGTGAAAATAACTTAGATGGAATAAGAACAAAAGATGAAGAAGGAGAGAATAAGTGGGAGATGTTGGCTTGTTTTAGAAGGAAGAGATCTTTCATCTTTTCTTCCAATTTCTACACATTTCATTAAAAATATCTCATGATTTTTAACTTAAAATGGTTAATTTGCTACCTAGTCCTTCATCCTCTCATCTTTTCACTTTGGCCCAATCATTATCCATAAATATCTTGTTTTAATAATTACCATTTTGACCTTTATCATCTTTACAATTCTTGAAACAACCCGACTGGCGAAGTCTATGCATCTGGTTATTATTTATTGTGCTATGGTATTAAGCGTAGTTCTAAGTAAGTAAAGTGTTAGTTAGCTAAGTATAAGATTATGTGTATGCACCAATTGGCAAATTCTGTGTTTTGGCAAGACCTGTGGTTTTGTGGATTCTTCTATCGAATATACGCCACCCTAGATGTTTAGGCAAATTCGTCAAGTTCATAGTTTAATATTTTTTATTATTTTAGTAAAACAATTTAGTTAGCCAAGTGAGAACTGGTTAGAATGGAACTAAGATAATGTAGTTAATAAGACTTAAATTATGATAAGAGCACTTAATCATGAGAATTAAGGGTGTTAGTGGAATAATCTGATTCTTCCATTAAACCTTGTCTCTATGCTTAAGTATACAAGGATATCAGAGTCTTCACAAATAATCTTTGTGTTTTATTTGCATTCATCTTCCTCCCTAATTTCTTCTGCACTCTCTCTCAAAATTTAAGTCTAGAAACATTACTAAGGTTGGGTTCATTGTATTCAACCAACTCCTACGTTTGTTTAGCTCTCTAGAAAATACTGATGAGCCCTAGGTTATTTTCATAGTTATTTACATGATTTTAGCTCTGCATGCATTAGTGTCAAATTAGTATGTAACGAAAGAAACTTCCTAAGTTTGGGTTAAGAGTTAATGTTTCTTACATGCATGTTTGGATTCAATGTAGTAGTGATCTGATAAGTTTAATTATCCATATTTTAGCTCAAGACGCTATTGAAGGCCTGAATAACAAAGGCAAAGGTCCTGCTATATAGACTTTTTTGTATTTTCTGGTGAGTTCTTTCTTACTTCCATGTGTTGTAATATTCTTTATTTTTTTCTAGTTCATGTAAGGTAAGTATTCATACTTTGAGAAAGTGTAAAGTGTGAAAGTGATTAAGAGATTGTTCAGAGTTGTTAGTCTAGGCCTGTTATGTCTCTGATAAGGTGCAAGAAACATTCTTCATGTATAAGCCACTACCTTATGTATTTGACAAGAATGATATGATATAGACTAATATATAGAAATGGTGTTAAGGAGATACATTCATGGCATAGTCTTTAATGAAATGTACATCGAACTGGTGGATCTTAATACATGAAAATGATTGTGTAGCCTCTAGTAGGGCAAATGAATGTTGCAAACCAAATTGGCAAATCACGATAAAGTATATGAAACCAAATAATTATGATATGTGAAGTAAAGGGGGAGAATGTATATGAATGGAAATGAATCATATGAATCTGACTATGAATCTGGATACGTGGCTAACACGAAGAAGGTCTGTCTGTACTATTATGTTGGCATATTGTATTCGCCAAAGGATAAGTAAACTAGCGTATAGTTTGTCTAAGAATGGTACTATCCATCTGGCGAATTGTGTGATTGTGCTTACATTTGTAAAAGGATCTGCTTGAAGTATTATTAAATACTTAAAGGTTTTCATCTAGAACTTTCTAAGCTCTTTTGAACTTACTTAATTACCTTTCCTTATCAGGCTTACTGTTGAAGAAAAGGAATTTTTGTTGGACTATACTAGAGGACATCTGCTGCTGTGAGACTTCTTGTACTATGCATGACATGAGGGGGCTAATGTTTAGATGTAAATTTTGAGAAGAAAATTGCATATAAAATGTTATATAAACAAGCTATGTTTTTATTAAAAACTCATTGAAGTTGAAATAGTTTTAAATTGCTATATTTTGTTTAATGAATGTGTTTCATTATATTTTGAATGTTGTAGTGTAACACCCTTAACCCATATCCGTTGTCGGATTAAGGTTACAAGGCATTACCATGCATAGCACAGGTCATATCATATATTTACTGTTATTAGAGAATGGACAAATGCATTTACGAATTTGTACTTCCATAGCAAACTTAAACATTAACAACTTATCCTAATCCATCTAAGTCCAATTCGTACATTTGCATTATTCAACAATTCTAAAATCAAAATATCTATAATAACATACTCACATCCAACTAGAACATAATATATGTCATTTCTTGTCTCAAACACCTAAACTTAGACTAGATATATATACACATAGTTGAACCACATGCAAATAAGTCAATCTAAATACATAACAAAAGATTTCATCATCTATCCTAAAACTATATATATATATATATTCAATTTCATAAAATTAAATTAATTAATCATGTTCATAGTATAAGTATCAAATTAAAAGTAGTACACAAACATCATTCATAAATCACCTCATAACCGATTATGAATTCCACAACCACTTATATCAAACTTAGTAAATATAATAACTTTAGCGACAAGCAACTACTTCATCCTAAATATTTTGTATATAACAAACACTTCACATTTACCATTCGCATATGTCATTTAACATTTTACTAAAATGAGTTTCAATCACCATCAAACATAATTAAACACAAACCATAACAAAACATCATAAACACATCTCATTTGTATGTCATGACCGATTATACTTAGATTTAAGCATCATATTTAGCCATCTTCACATGGCTATATACATATACAAGGACAAAATTTATTAATTCAAACATAGTCTAGCCTATACATGCCTTTAGTTCAAAATTTAAACTCAAAAGTACCAAAATAGATTGATAGTGTGGATGACTTCGCTGACGATCCCCTGAGCTCGTAACTTGATAAAAATCTATAAAATAGAACAATGAACACATACAGTAAGCTTACTAGCTTAGTAAGTCTTAAGCAAATGTATTAAATCAAGTAATCATTCAATCATTTTCAATAACATACATAATATCATATAAATCTAAAGCTTAATACTTATTTGGTCTATTAAAGTCGAATACTAATTCCTCATTTATCTCAAGTATCATCACTATTTTACCTTTAAACCTCAATTTATTATCACATCATATCGTTCAAATATAAATTAATAACTCATCTCCAACTACTCATATTTTCGATACACATAATTCAATAGGATCACATATATATGTATATGCAAATAAGTTTGTACTTTATACTTAGTAATTTCACATAAAGAAAATATATTCACATATATATATATATATATATATCCATTTGACATTTCATACATTTGTATACATGGCATCAAAGTAATCCCAACATGGCCACATAAACATAAACTTAAGATCGAATATACAGGATCAATTAGTATCATTCGAGTTAGACAACTTAATACATATATACTTATCTTATAGACCAAATATCGAAGATCAATTTAATAACTCGTAGGCACTTACCGTATGGTAGAACATACATATATAACTTGTAATATCAACTTACTTCCTCGATGATTACATAGCTAGAAAAGTTTATGTCTTGCAACTTGAAATTTCATCACGGTTTAAAACACCGCTAGGCGTAAGCTGAATTTCTCACCCAGGACTAAGCCTGCTAAACCATAAGGTCCGAGATTTAAACACCGGCATTTAGCCTGCTAGGTAATAAGCCCGAAATATTTCACCGGCACAAGGCTTGCTAGGCTCGAAGCCCGAAATAAATCACCGGCACAAGGCCTGCTAGGCTCGAAGCCTGAATATCAACACAATTAATCATTCCATACACATTACTTGATACTAAAATCACTAACATCACATATACTTTCGCATATCAAGTCGAACATGCTTGATCACTTTACATTTAACAAAACAAATTCAATCCATTACTATACTTCACATTCAGCAATCCCATATTTTTATCCTTAAAAATATCAAATTTCAACTTTTACTAGATTCATAAATAATTATTTGACATATATTTGCTTAAGGACTTACCTCGACTATCGACGGACAACGTAGGCGGCTTATTCGATAACCTTCACCTTTCCCCGATCCAAATGCTTTTATTTGTTCTTGATCCGAACACATTAAAATTTAACTCATTCAAGCACATTTCATCTCAATATAGTCCCAAAACACATAAATGGGCAAATTACCATTTTACCCCTAATGTTTCACATTTTTAAAATTTAGTCCCTATTGTACAAAACACAAAATACACAAAATTTCACTATACCACCTAAGGGCCGAATGCTCATAAGGACTATACAAGTCCATTTATTTCATTAATTTTGCATTTTAACCCCTCACAAATTTATTCTTTTCAATTTAGTCCTAAATGCTCAAATTTACTAAAATTTCCAATTCAAAACTTGTTAATCTATATCATAACTTTAAAATAAAATCACCAAACATCAAAAATCATAAGAACATGTCAATGGCACATTTCAAAATATTCATCAAAATCAAAAATTCAAGCATGGGTCTTGAGGTATTCGAAGCAACGATTTCAAAAACATAGAAATTATCAAAAATCGAAAACTAAACATACCTTAATCAAGATAATTTGTTGCCGAAAGTTGAAGCTTTTCTAAGCTCTTTTTCTTATTTTAATTTTCGATGATGGAAAAGAATGATATTGGCTTCTTTTAATTGTTAAAATTTTATCATATATATTATAATAGCCAAATTACAATTTTAACCTTTTTCTAATTAATAACATAAAACTTAAACATTGGTTTACTAGTCTTTCAACCGCCCACTAACTTAAAATTGGGCTTTTTGTTCCTTAAGGGCTTCATATTAAAAATCCACTATCAACTAAGCACTTTTCACCATGGTTTGTAACTTTTACACTTTACGCGATTAAGTCCTTTTATTTAATTAAGCACTCAAACAATCAAATTTTTATACGAAACTTTCACACATACTAATTCACATTTAATTAACATAGAAAATAATATTTAAAGATTTTTCAGACTCGGATTCGTGGTCCCAAAACCACCGTTCCAATTAGGGTCAAATTTGGACTGTTACAACTCTCCCCCCTTAGGGATTTTCGTCCCCGAAAATCTTACCATTAAACAGAATCGCATATTGTCGTCCCATTGAATCCTTAGGCTCCCACGTAGCCTCTTCTATTCCATGTCGATTCCACAATACTTTTGCTAACGGAATTTTCTTGTTTCTTAACTCTTTCATTTCCTAGGCCAAAATATGGATCGGTTCCTCCTCATACGTCATATCGGATTGGATTTCAATCTCAGATGGAGAAATCACATGCGATGGATCTGATCGATATCTACGGAGCATCGAAACATAGAACACATTGTGTATCTTTTCTAATTTCGAAGGCAACTTCAATGTATAAGCAACAAGCCCGATTCGTTCAATGATTTCATACGGTCCGATGAATCTCGGACTTAGTTTGCCCTTTCGACCAAATCGAAGTACTTTCTTCCACGGAGAAACTTTCAATAATACCCGATTTCTGACCTGAAACTCCATGTCTTTACATTTCAAATCAGCATAGGACTTTTGATGATCCGAGGCGGTTTTCAAATTATCTCTGATTATAGCCACTTTCTGTTCAGTCTCTTTAATCAAATCAACCCCGTGTATCTTATTTTCACTGAGCTCGGTCCAATACAACAGTGTACGACACTTGCGGGCATACAGAGCTTCGTAAGATGCCATTTTAATACTAGATTAAAAGCTATTATTGTAAGCAAATTCAATCAGGGGTAAGTATCGTTCCTACGTACCTTCAAACTCGAGAACGCAACATCTCAACATGTCCTTAAGTATCTGAATAATTCACTCGGATTGACCATCTGTCTGTGGATGAAAAGTCATCTTTGAAGTGTAGTTTGGTACCTAAAGCATCTTGCAATTTCTTCCAAAATCGAGACGTGAATCTCGAGTCTCTATCCAAACAATAGAAATCGGCACACCATGTAATCTCATAATTTGAAACTCTGATTCAACATTACTTTCACACTGAACTCATCTTGCCAACAAATCTTTGTCAACTTTCTGGGCATCACTAACTTGTTGAATAAACAACGATCTTGCTTTTAATTCAGCTACTATCGAACCATCACTAGTCATAGCCATTTATGCGTTCAACGCATGAAGAGCAAATAATGACTTTCGACTTAAAGCATCTGCAACAACGTTAGCCTTTCCGGATGATAGTCAATCACTAACTCGTAATCTTTTAACAGCTCTAACCATCTGCGTTGTCTCAGGTTCAAATCTCTTTGTGTAATTAAATACTTCAAACTCTTGTGATCCGAATAAACATGACATTTCTCACCAAATAGGTAATGACGCCATATCTTTAATGCGACACAATGGCTGCTAGCTCTAAATCATGCGTCGGGTAATTTCTTTTGTGATGCTTCAATTGTCTCGAAATATAGACTACAACTTTGCCTTCCTGCATTAAAACCCACCCAAACCATTCAAAGATGCATCACTATAAATAACAAATTCTTTACCCGATTCAGGCTGAACTAACACTGGAGCTTCGGTCAAAAGAGCTTTTAGCTGATCGAAACTTTTTTGACACTTTTCTGACCATTCAAATCTAACATCGTTCTATAGTACCTTTGTCAAAGGTGTAGCTATCATGGAAAAACCTTTCACAAATCGTCTGTAATATCCAGCAAGCCCCAGAAAGCTTTGGATCTCAGAAACATTCTTTGGTGGCTTCCAATCAAGTATAGCCGATATTTTGTTTGGATCAACCCAAATATTTGACGCTGAAACAACATAACCCAAAAAGCTAACTTCATTCATCCAGAACTCACATTTATTAAACTTTGCATACAACTGTTGATCTCACAAAGTTGGTAGCACCAATCTCAAATGCTCGGCATGTTCGGTTTCATCTCTAGAGTAGATCAGGATATTATCTATAAACACTACCACAAACCAATCCAAATACTGTCTAAAAACCCGATTCATCAAATCCATAAAAATAGCAGGTGCATTAGTAAGTCCAAAAGGTATAACCAGAAACTCATAATGTTCGTACCTCGTTCTAAAAGTAGTCTTTGGCACATCGGAATCTCTGACTCACAATTGATAATAACCCGATCTCAAATCTATCTTTGAAAATACTGAAACCCCTTTCAACTGGTCAAACAAGTCATCAATCTGTGGTAACGGGTATTTATTCTTTATAGTCACCTTATTTAGTTGTCGATAATCAATGCACATCCGCATAGTCCCTTCTTTCTTTTGCAATTAACAACAGCATCGTGCACAAATAACTAATCCACACCCAGAATAATATAGAATTCATCAAATGGCAAGAGCATAGATCAGTAGGGAAACGGATATCTCAAAACATTAACAGACAGTTCTTGCATATATAGCCAACCAGGACACTTTTACCTAAGGAATTTGATACTTTTATGGTAAACTCAGTAGACTCTACAGGCAAAGTCTTACTGAATACTAAGTTTATGCATATGTATGATTATGTAGAACCAGGGTCTATTAAAGCAATCACGAAGTACTATAGAGTAAAAGTACCGGTTATTATATCGTGATGAAGCTTCCTCTCAAACTCGGATAACATACGCCTCGACAAGCGCCTAGCTTCAGATCGACAACACTGTCTCTCATAGTTCTCTGACTACCAATGACGTTTCTTACATTCTTTAAAGATCTACCTCTCATAAGTGCATTATAAAATCTCAGATTCTGAACAGTCTCTGGCTCAACTGACCCAGGACAATCTCTGATAGAATAATCAAGTGATCCACATCTGAAGCAAGCTTTGTCATTAAATCTACCACTTCCCAGATGCCTCAGCTTGCAAGCTCGGTCAACGAGTACAACGAACTCTTTTATTTCTAAAATTCTAACTAGCAAAAAATATCTTTATTAAGGCCATCTTCGAATCTTTTGCACATTATAGCTTCGGAGGATACACATTCTCAAACGTACTGACTCAGTCTCACGAACTCTAGTTCATACTCAGAAACAGTCATTCGACCCTATTTTAATTTCAGAAATTATTTACGTTTTTGATCAATGAATCTTTAACCGATATATTTCTTATAGAACTCAGTCTAGAAGAATTCCCAAATCACTTTATCTTTCGGGTCTACCTATACTAGTGTTTTCCACTAGTGAGATACGGTGTCCTGTAATAAAGATATAGCACACTTTAAGCATTCATCTGGAGTACACGATAGCTCACTGAACTCACGGATAGTATTATCAAGTCACAACTCAACTCATTCCGCGTTATTATCATCATTAACTTTAAACTTTTCGGCCCCGTGTTTCCTGATTTTATCTACAAGAGGCCTGCTAAATCTCGTCAGATCTACTACCGGAGGTACTATAGGTATCGAAAATGGATTATTCAGGGGTGGAGGTTGTTGCATAGTCGGATTAGTCCGGACATATTTAGTAAACCATTCGTTCATCATCTGGTAGAAGGCTTGCTTAGCCTCCCCCTCATGGCTACTCGAGATAGGTCGAGAGTCTACCGGCATTGACCCATGAGCGAGATTAGGTGCTACGCTCTCAACATCATCAGCTACTGCTCTATCGAGATCCATTTACTAAATAAAACACAATTCAAATGTCAGAAGTCACCACACTATCACATTATAAGTTAAGGCATGTATAGCTAGACCCACACGTGCTACGGTAGTCCTAAAATCGACTAAACAGTAAGATCTGATACCAATTAAATGTAACACCCTTAACCCGTATCCATTGCCGGATTAAGGTTACAAGGCATTACCATGCATAGCACAGGTCATATCATATATTTACTGTTATTTGAGACATGGACAAATGCATTTACGAATTAATACTTCCATAGCAAACTTAAACATTAACAACTTATCCTAATCCATCTAAGTCCAATTCGTACATTTGCATTATTCAACAATTCTAAAATCAAAATATCTATAATAACATACTCACATCCAACTAGAACATAATATATGTCATTTCTTGTCTGAAACACCTAAACTTAGACTACATATATATACACATAGTTGAACCACATGCGAATAAGTCAATCTAAATACATAACAAAAGATTTCATCATCTATCCTAAAACTATATATATATATATATATATTCAATTTCATATAATCAAATTAATTAATCATGTTCATAGTATAAGTATCAAATTAAAAGTAGTACACAAACATCATTCATAAATCACCTCATAACCGATTATGAATTCCACAACCACCTATATCAAACTTACTAAATATAATAACCTTAAGCGACAAGCAACTACTTCATGCTAAATATTTTGTATATAACAAACACTTCACATTTACCATTCGCATATGTCATTTAAAATTTTACTAAAATGAGTTTCAATCACCATCAAACATAATTAAACACAAACCATAACAAAACATGATAAACACATCTCATTTGTATGCCATGACCGATTATACTTAGATTTAAGCATCATATTTAGCCATCTTCGCATGGCTATATACATATACAAGGACAAAATTTATTAATTCAAATATAGTCTAGCCTATACATGCCTTTAGTTCAAAATTTAAACTCAAAAATACCAAAGTAGATTGATAGTGTGGATGACTTCGCTGACGATCCCCTGAGCTCGTAGCTTGATAAAAATCTATAAAATAGAACAATGAACATACAGAGTAAGCTTACTAGCTTAGTAAGTCTTAAGCAAATGTATTAAATCAAGTAATCATTCAATCATTTTCATAACATACATAATATCATATAAATCTAAAGCTTAATACTTATTTGGTCTATTAAAGTCGAATACTAATTCCTCATTTAGCTCAACCATCATCACTATTTTACCTTTAAACCTCAATTTATTATCACATCATATCGTTCAAATATAAATTAATAACTCATCTCCAACTACTCATATTTTTGATACACATAATTCAATAGGATCACATATATATGTATATGCAAATAAGTTTATACTTTATACTTAGTAATTTCACATAAAGAAAATATATTCACATATATATATATATATATATCCATTTGACATTTCATACATTCGTATACATGGCATCAAAATAATCCCAACATGGCCAAATAAACATAAACTTAAGACCAAATATACAGGATCAATTAGTATCATTCGCGTTAGACAACTTAACACAAATATACTTATCTTATAGGCCAAATATCGAAGATCAATTTAATAACTCGTAGGCACTTACCTGTATGGACGAACATACATATATAACTTGTAATATCAACTTACTTCCTCGATGATTACATAGCTAGAAAAGTTTATGTCTTGCAACTTGAAATTTCATCACCGATTTAAAACCTGCTAGGCGTAAGCCTGAATTTCTCACCGGCACTAAGCCTGCTAGACCTGTAACACCCCAAACCCGGCCTAAACGTTACGACTGGATCTGACATGTCACATGAAAGGAATGTCTAAAAACTGTGTGTTCGTTAAAAAGCTCGTGTTCGTTATATTTGTTGTGAAAAATCGAGTGTAAGTAATTTTGAAAAAGAAACGGTTTATTAACATTTTAGGAAAATCCCATATTAAACATTTAATAACAAGCAGTAACCAAATTAAAAGTTAAAACCAAATAAAATACCAAGACCTTATTACATTGCAAAATCCCAAAATTAGAAAGTAATTTTAAATAGAAACTGAAAGTTTAGGAGAAAAGCAAATGCATGGCCACCACAAAGTCCACCTCGGCTCTAAGTCCTCAAACTAGGATTACCTGAAACATTTAAAAAGAGGGGGTGAGTTTACGAAAACTCAGTGTGTACAACCCCCAATAGTAAGAACATGTATCAACCCATACAAATACAACATATTAAGCATGTATGCAATGCAACCCAGCCCAACCTAAGTATCCAACCTCTACACACCACTCGGTACCTGCCGGTCACACCGTGGGATTACTAAATCGACCCTCCATCCGCTACACACCATCGAAGGCAGTCGCTGCAGTCAACTGCACATCGCCCTTATAATTGTGGCATAGCCACCAGATAATGTGACAGAGTCACCAGATTCATAATATGTGACATAGGTCACCAGATAATGTGGTAAAAACCACCAGAACACTTCCCCTTTATCACTATCACCCATATGCCCATGCAACATACATAATATTACAATTCGTGTATGCAGTATGACACGTATGCAATCATATATCAAATAATGTATGAAACGAATTACCATCATAATCAGAATAATAATATAGAACATAATCAATCTAACCAACCTCTAAGGGTATAACAGTAATTTTACCTACCAAGTGTATTTTCGTAATTTACCCACCAAGGGTATTTTCGTAATTTACCCACCAAGGGTATTTTCGTAATTTACCCACCTGCAATGGCCCTCCCGGAGGTCTAATGTTACCCTGAGCGACTTGGCTACCATTTTTTGGTCGTCACTGGACTATTGGGCCTAAAACCCGATTTTGCCCATCAGCCCACACGCTTCGTGTGGCCCACCTAACACAAATCTAGCCACGTATATAGGTTCCACCTAGTCTAGTTCACTATATACTATATCATCATACAATTTATTCCAATTGGCCTCACGGGCCCATTGGGCCCACTTTTACCATCGCGACCCAAGCAACCCCAACCCACAAGAATACTCACGATGGCCTCAACTATCGCGTTGAAGCCCCACACGTGCGTCGCACGCCGCTCGTGTGGCTACTAATGCCGTGGACTGCACACGGCATTTGCCATCTACAACTAGAGTAGAGAGTTACACACCGATAGGACTCGGTGCTAAAGCTGCCACGACCACTCCTCGTGCCCAACGCCCACCAAGGTATGTTAACCTCCTCCGGCATGCTCTTTATATAGCTAGCTCTTCACCTTCATTCCTTGTATCTTTCCGATGTGGGATCCCTTCGTCAGTAGAGTTTAAATTCAACTGAAACTCTTACCGTCCAATCCGCAAAATAAATACTTCCTTGCTCCTCATGAGATTCAAACCCAAGCTCTCCCATCAGCCAATTCACGCCACTTGCCACTTTACCAACCAGCTCCTTGTGTCTTAAACCATGCGCAACTAAATATAACCCTATGGCCAAGGTCTAAATTCATTTAATAAAAAAACAATCTAAAAGGAATGCAAACGCTACAACTAGAACCTTGGACCTCCTTCCTTCCTTGTGGCGTCATTCCTTTGTCCTTAAGTGGCGTCACTTTGCCACTACACCACACACTCCACTTGTGTCACTTTTCTCCATATTTTATTCTTAAGGTCTACCTGCCAACTTCCAGGGTTTTTTTCACCTAAAACCAAAATTTCCCCAAAGCCAATATTTGATCCCGGGACTTCATAGAAGCCCTCTAACCTTCCAAAATCACTCATCTAAAAGGTCCAACTTGCACTTAAGCCGATCTCCTATTCTCCAAAAATTTTAAACGCTACTACGCCTAAGGCCCATTGGGCTCAATCCTACTAGGCCTAATTTCAGGATGTTACAAGACCATAAGGTCTGAGATTTAAACACCGGCATTTAGCCTGCTAGGTAATAAGCCCGAAATATTTCACCGGCACAAGGTCTGCTAGGCTTGAAGCACTAAATAAATCACCGGCACAAGGCCTGCTAGGCTCGAAGCCCGAATATCAACACAATTAATCATTCCATACATATTACTTGATACTAAAATCACTAACATCACATATATTTCATATTACTTTCGCATATCAAGTCGAACATGTCACTTTACATTTAACAAAACAAATTCAATCCATTACTATACTTCACATTCAGCAATCCCATATTTTTATCCTTAAAAATATCAAATTTTAACTTTTACTAGATTCATAAATAATTATTTGACATATATTTGCTTAAGGACTTACCTCGACTATCGACGGACAACGTAGACCGGCTATTCGATAACCTTCGCCTTTTCCTGATCCAAATTCGTTTTTCTTTGTTCTTGATCTAAACACATTAAAATTTAACTCATTCAAGCACATTTCATCTCAATATAGTCCCAAAACACATAAATGGGCAAATTACCATTTTACCCCTAGTGTTTCACATTTTTAAAATTTAGTCCCTATTGTACAAAACACAAAATACACAAAATTTCACTATACCACCTAAGGGCGAATGTTCATAAGGACTATACAAGTCCATTTATTTCATTTATTTTCATTTTAACCCTAAAAATTTATTCTTTTCAATTTAGTCCTAAATGCTCAAATTTACTAAAATTTCCAATTCAAAACTTGTTAATCTATATCATAACTTTAAAATAAAATCACCAAACATCAAAATCATAAGAACATGTCAATGGCACATTTCAAAATATTCATCAAAATCAAAAATTCAAGCATGGGTCTTGAGGTATTCAAGCAACGATTTCAAAAACATAAAATTATCAAAAATCGAAAACTAAACATACTTTAATCAAGATTATTTGTTGCCGAAACTTGAACTTTTCTAAGCTCTTTTTCTTCTTTTTATTTTCGGTGATGGAAAAGAATGATATTGGCTTCTTTTAATTGTTAAAATTTTATCATATATATTATAATAACCAAATTACAATTTTAACCTTTTTCTAGTTAATAACATAAAACTTAAACATTGGTTTACTAGTCTTTCAACCGCCCACTAACTTAAAATTGGGCTTTTTGTTCCTTAAGGACTTCATATTAAAAAGCCACTATCAACTAAGCACTTTTCACTATGGTTTGTAACTTTTACACTTTACGCGATTAAGTCCTTTTATTTAATTAAGCACTCAAACAATCAAATTTTTATACGAAACTTTCACACATACTAATTCACATATAATTAACACAGAAAATAATATTTAAATATTTTTCAGACTCGGATTCGTGGTCCCGAAACCACCGTTCGATTAGGGTCAAATTTGGACTGTTACATGTAGTTTATATTCTATTCCATTCATCGTATAGAAGATAACTAGAATTACAATTTTACTAAGCCTACGCCAGATACAATTTTTAAAGATAAATGGTTTTTAAGAAGTGACACGACATACTTGGCTCCTCCTAAAGGGTCGGGTTTGGCGTGTTACAATTCCCATGCATGAATCACATCTTATTTGGTAAAATTTATTCCTAATACTTCCTTGCTTTCCATCTATTCCTATGTTTCTAACTTAACTCTTTAATTTTCACTCTTTTGCCCACTACTTTTCATTTTCCTACAATTTAGTCATTACCTCAAATCAAAATTTTCCTATCCCAAAATTATTTCTAATTTCTATCAGCTCTAGTTACTTTCTATAATTTTACTCTAAAATTCATATTTAATCTATTTTTGAAAATTCTCTAATTTTTCTAACCCGACATGCTACTAAACCACACCCTCTATACTTTGAGGATGTTACAATGAAAGACATGTTGGAATATTAAATACATCAATATATGAAACTATGAGACATTGAGATAAGTATGGGATAAAAAGTTGGGAATTATATGACTAATGATTTTTGTGATAAATTAAAAGTAGTATATTTAATGTCATATTTATATATTTGCTTTAATTAGCCTTAATGTATTGATTTTGAATTATATTAACACCGCTTAGTATTCAATACTTAGTGTACGTATGTGCAGGTTTCGAACAAGAATTTTCATAAATTTAAAGTGGTTAAGCATCTAAATCAATAGCTCAGCTCAGAAATTATCTTAACACTTCTTTTGTATGTTTATATATTTTGGTATCTGACATGCAACAAGGATAATGTTGTGGCTTGGTAATAAGCTAATGTTTTGGTATTTTGGTTTAATGTCTGAAAGATTAACTTAATCTTGTGATTTAGAAGTTATTATGCTTGATCTTATAGACATTGAATATGCAAATCGGTTGACTATATGTTGATGCATTACAACCTAGGCTTTGATGTTGTTGAATGTGATTTCATATGGTGAATTGATGGCTATGCATCAATACTATGTTTGGACATTTTATAGATACAAATTGGAAATGAATTATAGGGCTTAAAATGCTCAAATTAGGTACATTTACTATTTAGTCTTGAGACAAGAAGAACATGTCTCGAGACTTTAAGAGTAAATTTGTCATTTTAAGGTGTTGTAATAGGCTTAGTCTTGAGACTAGCTTAGGAGGTCTTGAGACAACTGAGCTTATGTCTCGAGACAAAGTGGCCTTTGTCCTTTTCTCGAGACAAGAGCATATCGAAGCTAAATTAGTTTTGTCTATTCTAGGTCCTAAGACAAGGACCTTTTATCTCGAGACAACCAAACATTGAAACTAAAATAAGAAAAGGGGAAGCGTTCATGTCTCAAGACATGCATTCGAACATGTCTCGAGACATAGCATAGAAATTTTGGAAATTGAGTTTGGATTTGATTCCTAACTCCCAAATTGACTTATCTTAACCCCATAACTTGATTAATTAAATTACTAAACACTCTATATGTAAATTTGTGATTAAAATGGATGATTCAATTTATATAAATGATATGATTATGAAGTAAATTAGCCTGAGTTGCTTCGGTAACATAATGTGACATCATACATTCGAATCCAACAACCAAATCAGGTGAGGTGATTTACAGTTTATTAAGACTTGCTAACCTAACGAAGATATATTATAATCCCTATTAAACAACAGCTAAACTAGTCGAATACAATATAATAATAACAAAACAAGGTAAGCAAGGATTGTTGGCAACAACGACTTTAACGTTCCAATTTGATCTAACTTCCTCAATCCAATGGATTATATAGACTAAATCTAATCCAATTCGATTCTCCAAATAAATTTCTTCAAGTGATATGATCTTCATTGATTGGTTAATATAATCCACATCTCTGGTTTAATAAATTTTCAATCATCTAAATATAGAAAGTAGCCAGTCTGGCAATGGTTAAAGGAAGTGGACACTTAAGCACATCATATATATAATCTAAAGCTTGTTGAAACTCAGTTCATTTACAAGCTTATAAATTAATTGGAGTGTAGTTCAATACATAATTATATATTCGCTGCTTTTTCTTCTGTTGATTTTGCCTTATGTTGGTGTTAAATTCTAACCACACCGATTCATGATCAAAGCATGCACGCATAATAATTTAAAACGAGTAAATTGAACTTACTCAATTCAATAAAATTGACTCAATTCTTAAAACATTCTAAAAAGCTGACACTTGAAGCTTGCTGACCTAGTATACAGTCCAATAACTTGTAATTTACAATGTTAATTTGAAATTTATTAGACAGAGATAATAGAGAAATTAAATTTCCTTACAACGTCTATCTTGAAGATGGATTTGCATCTAAGCCAGGGACTCAGCTAGAGTAATTACTTTTAATTTTCTTACTTAGTTCGTTCTAGTAGCTTTTTAACCATAGCATTTTGGATAATTACTTGAAATTCTCAGTAAATTCTTCCCCTAAAGTCATGCAACGTCTCATACAGAAAGTCAGCCACCGGCTATACTTTAATGTAGACGGATAAATTGAAAATATTTTCTAAAAATGTTCTAATTAATAAAAATAATAAATACCAATAAAATCATATGTTTCAAAGTGAGGAGACCGAGTTGTTTCGTCACTTCTATTCACCAACAAATAATAGTTCGAGTGCATTAACATCCCAGTGACGCATAAATTCAAACATGTTGTGGGTACCACTTGTGATTTTCCAGCTACTCAAAGACGTCCACAATCATAGCGGGTGTTAGCAATTTTGTCTCTAAACAGAATAATTAGGGTAATAATGCATAAGCCTCTTACCAACAAAGCTGAAGTATCATGCATGGCTCCCACCACAAAAGTTTCCAAAGACAACCAAAACACTCTCATTTTTCGCTCCTTAGCATATTGATCTAACGCTGCCCTTGCTGCTTTCATACCGGTTGGATCAATGGCGATGCCCATGTTTTGCGATAAGCATCTGGCAAGCACAACCGCATCCTCTAACGATGCGGACCCACCTTGTGCGAGGAATGGGGCCATTGCATGCAACGCATCCCCGGCGAGTGTCACTGTCCCTTTACAAAATTTGGTTCGAAGCAAATCCCAAGGTGCTCGATACCTCATTTGATCAGTCAGATGTAAGGAGTCGACGTCGCTGTTGTTTATCATCTCCGTTATGTGGTTAGGGAAACCCTTTATTGCTTCAACAGTTGACTCTTTGATGAGCCTCTGGTCTTTCGAAACCATTGAATCTGCTAAATTTAAACCATTTATAGAGTTCAGAAATCTGTCTAAAAATTAGACCTGAAAAAGGGTTCCACTATTGGATCAGTCTAAGTTTAAAGGCTTCGAATTAAATCAAATTTAAGCTAATGCGTCAATATTATACATAAACCCGATCAGCTTCGATCATGCGCTGAAAACCATGACGACATTTGATGTGATGAAAAAGTGAATAAAGTACCTGTGGAAGTTAGTTTCCGAGTTAAAAACCAATAGACGTCATTGTGATTGATGGGCAAAAGTCCAAGGCGAACACCATCCTTGTCGAAAAGGTAGAAGGCGGTGCCAAATGGATGAAGTGTTTGATAATGAGTCACACCTCTAATGGCGCATGTAGAGAAATGCCGCGACGAGTTTAGTCCAACAATGCTTGCAACCACTGAGTTCACACCATCACATCCAATTATAACCTGCATGCATGCATCCACCTTTATATGATGATCCGACAGATCGAATATCGACCCCAGAGCATATATAAAGTATTTATATACCCTGGGCATGAGAATAGTTCCATCATGTAGATGAAGAGTGGAATAAGCAGACGTGTTGGCATCTACTTTTATGGAAACCACTTTGCATCCCAAGCGGACGGTATTTGGTGGCAATTCCTCAGCTAATGTCTTCATCAAGTCACTGCGTCTCAAGCATCTACATTCACCACCATTTCTGCCATTCAAATTAACCCAGCTACCTTAGCTTTATCTCTTTAATTAATTTAAAACCATTGATTCCATTATATAAAGTACATGTATTTTAGTGTGATATGGGAATCTTGGTTTTGTACAATTATAAATTAACAATAATTGCCTTTTTATTTGGAAAGTGTTGAATAATCTGACCAAAAAATACAAGAACGGTAAACTTACCCAACCGGCAAATCTGTGTGCTTGCCATCCTTAACCGTAATGTAATGTCCCCTACACGGACCCAAAATCATAGTCAAATTAAATACTTGGTTTTTTTAAGCTTAAAATTTTACTTTTATTATTCGGTCAAAATATAAACAATTTGCTGGGGAAAATGAAAACCAAACATTTATTAAAGAAATCAAATAAAACCCTTGTTAAAATTAAATTTTAAAAATATATATAAGTTGAGAAAAATGAATAATCTTACGATTGTATGGGAAGAGCAGTTTGCCGAAGTTTAGAGGCAATGCCGAGTTGATGGAGAGCTCGCCACCCGTTTGGTTGCATTATAATACAAGCTCCGGTGGCTCTCAACTTCTCTGATTTTTCTAATACTATACTTTCTAGGCCTTTCCTGCATTTTCATTCACATTACATGATGCCAAATGCGCTGTGTGGTGTTCCATTTTGACTTAGTGCGGTTACCTATATTAACTTTTTATTTTGATTGATGTCACATTATTTTTATTTATATAATTAAATTAAAATCAAAATTTTATATGTATAATTACATTAAATTAAAGTTGACACATGACATTGTATTTTGAATAAAAAATATATAATTGTGAGAGTTCTCAAGAAAAATATAATAAACACAAAAAATTCGACATAAAATATCTATACCATTATTTAACCCTTGACTGACTTGGTGTCATAAGTTAACTGGACATCAATTTGGTTAGAGAAATTATAAAAATGTCATTTCATAATTAAACTAAGTTATATTATTCAAGTGTACTTTAGTTTTTTTTTAAAGGCATAATGACTTTTTTTATCCTCCAACTTTACAAAAAAAAAAATTCATTTTAGCCCTCCATTTAAATTTTCACCTCTTTTAGTCCTTGAACTTGTATTTTTGTCAAATCACCCTAAAATAGATAGAAAAGCCAACATTTGTTAACTTTGTTAACGTATACATGTGGATTGTCATATGGATGACACATTAAAATTTAATTGATTTTTAATTTTTTTAAAAATTAAAAAATATAAAAATTATTTTAAAAAAATAAAATCATTAAAATATTAAATAAGTATAAAAATTATAAAAAATATTTTTAAATTTTAAAAATTAATTAAATGTTGACATGTCATCCACATGGCAATCTACGTGTATACCACATCAGCAAAATTCCACATGGCAATCTACGTGTATACCACATCAGCAAAATTAACAAATGTTAAGTTTTTCATCCATTTTGGGTTATTTTATAAAAAAAATGTAATTTCAAGGGCTAAAAGAGGTGAAAAATTAAATGGAGGGTTAAAATGGCCTTTTTTTTTTTTCCGAAAGTTGGAGGGCAAAAAAAAGTCATTATGCCTATTCTAAAAAACAAAATAAAAATATGATATGAACTCACACCAATTGCATTAGTAAAACCTTAATTTTATCACTTAACCGAAGATTTTTTTATTTTTATACATTTTAATTTTATTATGCATATTTATACATATTTCATGTGTTTTTATTATGAATTAACTTCAAATCACACGTTTCACTTTTTTTTTATGTTGTTTTTAATACATGTGTGATAAAATTTCTAGTATGTATAAAAGCCAATGAGACATTGGCATTGTTGGTTAAGACCAAGACCCTGGATCCTCAAGCACCTATATTTGAGTCTCACTATGTGCAATTACAATGTGGGGATTTCCAGTCCTATTTTGTGCACATGTTATGGATGAGTTTTGTTCGATTCTTTATCTATTATGTTTTGTATGAATTTGATTTTAAATTATAGCCGTTCGAAATATGTATTTATATTTGTATGAATTTACTTTATTCATAACAATAACACTTCAAAAAATATTTGTATAAAAAATGAACTTAAAATATTACATAATCAATTGGTTTAAATTTAATTATAAAAATATAAACCTATATTATAAAAATTATTTTGATGTATCTCAAATTAAGTGTGAAAGCAAAATAAACTAGAAGAGAAGAAATGGTAGATAAATAGATAAACCTGTGAAGAGCAAGAGCAGTGGCAAGTCCACATATTCCTCCTCCAACAATCACGATCTTTTCTTCTTCACTCTTTTCCATTTCCACTCCACTCTTCTATGCTACTCTTCTTCCTCCAAGGAAACCTTTTCTTTTTTTTATATATATATATATATATATATCACCTCTACTAATGAATTGCCAAATTCTTTCTGTGTGTGCTTTTTCTCAATAACTTTAAAGCTACACTTAGACAGAAAGAAATTTGGTACTTGAAGGGTGAGACGCTCTTGTATATCTTGTTTGATTATAGCTTTAGGTTAAATTATTTTTAGGGCAATTTTTTTTTTAACTAAATGATTTTTTTGCCAATAATTGTATGGTTTAAAATTAATTTTATAATTTCAAAAGAAATAATTTTAAATAATAAACTAACGTTCGAATGTCT
The DNA here is from genome assembly GCA_025506655.1 of Gossypium rotundifolium. NCBI lineage: Eukaryota > Viridiplantae > Streptophyta > Magnoliopsida > Malvales > Malvaceae > Gossypium > Gossypium rotundifolium. The sequence goes on along the minus strand of CP106732.1, from coordinate 149,183,978 downwards.
TTTACTGAAGCAAGGGAAATTCTAATACGCAAAGTAATTCTTACAAATATCTTAAACATGTTTACATCTAATATATATATTCATAAAAATATATTCTTTAAAATAACTGTTGATAAAGTTGCTTAAAATAAAAACAAAACTATTAAAGATTTATTTTCCATCAATTAGTTAGTTAATAATTAATTAGTGTTACATATAAAGATTGTGAACGTAGCATAAACGACACACCTCAGCAACATACGGAAATACTGTCGTAGTTAATGGCCCACGCGAGACTGGTGAAACAGTGCATACGTGCATAAGTTTAAAGAACCAACTCTAAAATAAAATTTATTTTAATTTTTTTAATTTAATCACTCTAATTAAAATAGTTATTTAAATTAATCAATACTACATTAAAAATTCTATTAATCAACTAATGAATTACTGATATGATATGACATAAAACTAATTAAATGACGAGTCATGACAATTTTTTTTACTTTTTACAAAAGCTTAAAAGACTTTTTATAATTATCACAAAACACTTTTTTTTTCTTTCTCTTCTCTCTATAAACCAGAACCGCCACCACCCGTTTTCTCTTCTCTTTTGTTCACCACTGTTGCCGGCATGTGCCGAGGCAATATGTATAGCAGCACAAGGGAAAGGTTCCTTGCACATCATTAGGGGCGAAGAGGTTAGGATATTTAGATAAAATGTGGGGCTTACTTTTAATAAGGTAATTTTAAATTTGGGATAATCTTGATTACTAAAATAAGTTAAAGGTTCAATTTGTATTAAATACTATTTATATTTAGATATTATAATTATTATATTTTATTTTTACTAAATTAATATTTAGATACTAATTTATATTAATTTATCAAATTAAACTAAAAAATTACTATATTTATCATTAAAAATTATTATGAAATAATAAAAATAATATTAATTAACCATTAATTAATTGAATATAATAGAATGAATTAAAAATAATAAAACCCCATCGATAAATAAGACATAGCACGTACATTTATGTGAAGATATGCGTTTTACTTTTTTATTTTAAAAATACTTCAATATTATATAATTAATATTGTACACAAAAATTTTGAGTAGACTATTGACTTAAAATTTTGGAGTTAACAATTTTGAAAAGAGTTATAATTTTTTTGAATATTTTTAATTATACAAAGAATCCCTTCGAAAGGATATAGTTTACTTTAAGAATTGTTGAGACTTGATCTTAAAATTGAGTATGATGAGATGATTACTTGATAATCTGATTGGATTGGATTCAATGATCTTTGAGACTTGATTTTGAATCAATAATGTTTACTTCGTCGTCGAGACTTGATCTTGGAGTTGAGTTTGAAGCAAGTTTGGATCCAAGGGTTTTTGAGATTTGATATTAGATGGTTGAGTTCGCTTCAAGCGTCATCAAGACTTAATCTTGAAAATGAGTTTACACCTCCTTTATCCAGTTGAATTGGATTGAAAGACGGCTTCCTTCAAAAACAGTTTTTGACTTCCTCCCTTCGATTGAACTATATTAGAAGGCACTTCTCTCACGAACGAGTATGTAACAGCCCAAACCCGGCCCAAACGCTTCGACCGGATTTGGTTTGCTACGGAGAGAAACCTTTAAAATCTTTTAAAACCGGTTTAAGTTTTTGATAAAAGATGGCGTTTTGTAAAAAAAAACAGTTGAGGTGTACAAATCTTACATTTGGATTTATTTTTGAAAATATTTGTTGAGTCAAGTTATTATGTATGTTTTATATGTACCCGATGGTACTTGAAAACCCTTTTTCGAATACTTTGGAAAAACATGTAGATTCATTCATAATAACATAAAGTTTGAAACGAAAATTTTAAGCACATCACAATAATAAAAATAATTTTAGGAGGCCTTATTACAACCCAATTAAAATCAACCAAAATAAAGAAAAATGTAAAGAACCGAAATTCAAGTTTAATAAGTTTAAAGTTCCTTTGCATGGCCACCTCAAGTCCCTCGGCTCCATATCCATGAACTATGTGTCACACGAAAAAAATAAAGGAGAAGGTGAGTCACCAAGACTCGATATGTAACCCTTCCCAGGGTAAATACCACATCATACACACTATATAACACATTAATCATGCATTAAGACATATACCCAACCTAGCCAACCAAATGCCTCATCTACCCCATTGTGGTACCAAACCCTTTGGTGGTGCCAAACCATTGGTGACTTCAAGTCACGAGATATGATACCAAATCACCGGAGGTGCCAAACCTCGGTGTCCGAAGACACAAATCAGTTGATGGGGCCAACCCATCGTGTGATACCAAATCACTGGCGTCAATCCCATATCTCAAAGTGGGGCCAACCCACGGTGGTGCTAAGCCACAGGGACGAGACGCTATGAGGTGCCAAACCTCGGAGGTACCAAACCTCTGGTGGCCGTAGTCACAGGTGTGTTACCAAAACAACGGTGTCCGTCGACACTAATAATCGCCCCCTCCACTCATCAACCCATATCAAATCATATTACAACAGAATTTATAACAACATACATTTATCTCATGTATCAAATAAGCCATGCTTCCCAAAAGCATAATTAACAATCACATATTGACAGAGACTTACCGAGATCCTCGCTTGTACCATTAAGGCACTAATTCCATATCTACATAAAGCAGATTACACATAGCATGCATTTTAATTAATTGTTATATGTGTGTATGTACACACCTGTCACCCACGAGAAGTCTAAATCCCGAATGGAGAAGTCGGCCACCCTAGATCTATTGTCCCTAGATTCGGCCAAAACATGAGTTAGTACTATGGCCTATTCGGCCAACCCAACTTTATACCATAGAGTTATCATTTGAGACCCGAGATCTTACCTTGCTCTGACTTGATTTCTAACAACCCGAATCCTTATACGGGTTCCCTAGCAATCGGCCAACCTTTAGTACCAAACAAGATTAGTTTGGCTTTTCCAATTATCCACTAAAAGGTTTAGAAAGATTTGACTTACCGTTAACTTACCAAATTTAGTTGATGGAGACTTGAACTGATTTCTTCAAGATCTCGAAACACCTAAACATAATCGGTTTCAACATAGAAAGTTAATACCTTTTCAACAAGTATCGAAATCAGTCCTTACCCCCTAGAAGTCGACAAGTACAAGAGGGCCAATAAAGAAAACACTCGGTCTACTCACCTTAGAACCGATTGAAGAAATAGAGAGGAACACTATGTTTGAGATTCGGCCAAGATTACACCAAAATAGGGGAGAGAAATTCGGCACACCAAGGAGCGATATTTACCAATGGTGAATTTAATAGGAGGAGCAGAAGTTTGACTAAAAGCTTTGAGGAGAGAAAAAAATAGATTAATGGTGAGGGTGTAGGGGATTGGCCAAGGTCTAAGGAAAAGAGAATGTTGTTGTCTTTTTTTCGGTTTAAGAGATTGAGAGAGAAAGGAAAATCAAAGAATGGGAATTGACTACTTGCAATTTGGAAGAAAAGAAAACAAAATATGGAGAATATGCCTAAAGGAAATTCGGTACTCCCCCCCTTCAACTAGTCCTTGCCGTCCACTCCTCCTCAACAAGGAGTCCAAAATTCCACCAACTCCTTAATTCACTCTAGGCCACCCATTTGAATTAACTCAAAATAACTTGAATTAATCCCTTTAATCAAATAATAATCCAAATAATATCTTCTTCTATTGTCCTTAGAATTAATAATAAAATAAAATGCTCATATTATCCTTGATTATCTTGCATAATTTTATTATCTAAATAATTAATACAAAGAGTTTAAAGAGAGGAAAAACTCTCCCTTCCCATGCCGTCCAAAAATAAGAAACAAAAGGGAATTTCATGACTCGAACCAAGGCTCTCCCTTGTTCCTTGATGGCGTCAACTTCAGCTCCTAAGTGGCCTCCCTTTTGCCACTTTTCCAAGGCTTATTCTATGTCAAATGTTCCTTCATTTATTCTTTTAACCCCTAACTACTACGGCTATCCATCTTTAAAGCTCATAAATAATATTTTCCACTATTCTGAGCCAACTTAAAGCCCTTAATTAAATCTCATCATCCCATAAATATTATCTCAGCAATTCAACTCAAGCAAAATAATGCAAATACGAATAACCCCATTTTTAGGATGTTACGTTCTACCCCTTAAAAGAATTTCGTCCTCGAAATTACAGTCGAGAAGAGGTGGGGGTATTGTTTGCGATATCACATCCTCGGGTTCCCACGTAGCTTCCTCTGCACCATGGTTCCGCCATAGCACTTTCACTAAGGGCACTGACTTCCTACGCAGAACCTTCACATCTCTATCCAAGATCTGAATCGGTTCTTCCTCAAAAGATAAGTTTGAGTTGACCTTCACATCTCTATCCAAGATCTGACCGATACCGCCTAAGCATCGACACATGAAAGACGTTATGAATCTGACTTAACTCCGTTGGCAGTTCGAGCTGATAAGCTACCGGTCCTACTCGCTTCAACACTGTGTATGGGCCAATGAATCTTGGGCTTAGCTTTCCTTTTCGCCCAAATCTCAACACCTTTTTCCAAGGTGATACCTTCAGAAAACCTTGTCTCCTACATCATACTCTATTTCTTTGCGCTTCGGATCAGACATAAGACTTACATCTATCGATGCTTCCTTAAGACGAGCTGAATCACCCTAACTTTGTCCTCCGTTTACGCAACCAACTCGGCCCCAACACTTGTCGTTCACCCAACTCATCCAACACGTCGGAGTTCAACATTTTAAATCCATCTGATTACTTCGTATGGTGCCATCTGAATACTCGCTTGGTAACTATTATTGTAGGCGAACTCGGCTAATGGTAAAAATTCCTCCCAACTACCTCAAAATTCCAAGACGCAACCCCTCAGCATATCCTCTAAGATCTGTATGACCCTTCATTTGCCGTCCATTGTGGATGAAAAGTCATCTTTGAAATCCAATCGTGTTCCCAAAGCTTGATGCAATGCTTTCCAAAACCTCGAAGTGAACCTTGGGTCCCTATCTAAAATAATTGATACGGGCACACCATGCAATCTGACTATCTCGGCCACATACAACTTTGCTAGCTTCTGGAGTGAGTAATCCATTCTCACCGGTATGAAGTGAGCTGATTTAGTCAGGCGGTCTACGATTACCCAAACTGCATCTTTCTTCTTTGGGCGTGAGGGTAGCCGTGACAAAATCCATAGTGATCCGCTCCCACTTCCATTGAGGAATCTTTACTGGTTGAAGTAGCCCTGATGGCAACTGATGTTCAGCCTTAACCTGCTGACATGTCAGACACCTTCCTACGAACTCAGTCACTTCACGCTTCAACCCGGCCACCAGAACTGTCTCCATAAATCTCCGTATATTTTGCTACCTCCAGGATGCATAGCGTATGAAATTGCTATGAGCATCTTGGAGAATTCTTCGTCAAATTTACATCTTTCGGCATCTGGGCCGTCCTTGAAAACATAATACACCGTCACCGGTCAATCCGTACCCTTCTAAACCACCATCCTGAACTTGCATCCTCTTAGCATTCAACCCTTCATCCACTAATTGCTTTTCCCTAATCTCCTCAATCTAGGTTGGCTTTACCTGAAGTTCTGCCAAAAGACTTCCATCGTCATATAGACTCAAGCGAGCAAACATCGCTCTTAGATCTGACACCACCTTCCTGCTCAACGCGTCAGCCACCACGTTAGCCTTCCCCGGATGATACTCGATTGAACAATCGTAGTCCTTCAACAGTTCAATCCATCGGTGCTGTCTCAAATTCAGATCCTTCTGAGTCAGAAGATACCTCAAACTTTTGTGATCCGTGTAGACTATCGACTTCTCCCCATAAAGGTAATGTCTCCATATCTTCAAAGCGAAGGCATGCCGCTAACTCCGGTCGTGTGTCGGGTAGTTAACCTCATGCGATCTTAAGCGGCGGGATGCATAGGCTACTACCTTCCCATCTCGCATCAACACACATCCCAAACCGGTGTGAGATGCATCACAATAGACCGTGAATAACTTCCACCTTCTAAGGTTGTACCAAAACCAGAGCTTACATCGAATCTTCCTCGACTTATCAAAACTTTCTTTTGCTTCTCTAACCATACAAATAGAACACCTTTCCTTAGCAACTTAGTCAGCGGTACTGCGATCGAGAGAACCCTTCCACAAACCTCCGATAATACCCGCTAAACCCGAAAACTTATTATCTACGCCAACGACTTAGGCGGTTCCACTCTAACACCGCTTCAATCTTGCGGGGATCCACTCTAATCCCTTCCGCTGACACCACGTGACCCAAGAAAGCCACTTCCCTTAGCCAAAATTCGCACTTACTGAACTTGGCATATAACTGCTTCTCCCTTAACACTTGCAGAACTACTCGCAAATGCTTGTCGTGCTCCTCCTCCGTCTTTGAGTAAACCAATATGTCGTCTATGAACACCACGACAAATTGGTCCAAATACTGTTGGAATACCCTATTCATTAAATCTATAAATGCCGCCGGTGCATTGGTCAACCCGAATGGTATCACTAGGAACTCGTAATGCCCATACCGAGTTCGAAATACCGTCTTGTGAACATCAACTTCCTTTACCCTTAATTGATGATAACCCGATCTAAGGTCAATCTTCGAGAATACCGACGCACCCTTCAATTGGTCGAACAAGTCATCGATCCGAAGTAATGGGTACTTGTTTTTGATCATTAACTTGTTTAACTGACGGTAGTCGATGCACATCCGCATAAAACCGTCCTTCTTCTTGACAAACAATACAGGCGCTCCCCACGGAGATATACTAGGTCGAATAAACCCTCATCCAAAAGCTCACGAATTTGAGCCTTGACTCCACCAATTCCTTTGGTGCCATTCGATATGGTGCTATAGATACGAGTCTTTGTTCCGGTAGCAAATCTATACCGAACTCGACTTCTCGATTTGGAGGCAAACTCAAAAGTTCTTCTGGGAATACATCAGCGAATTCCCCTACTGTTCGAACCTTTTCAACTGCTGTCTCCTTAGCCTCCAAGGCACAAATTCGAACTATAAATGCCTCACACCCTTTCCTAACCATCCTCTCAGCCTTCAAGGTCGACACCACATTAGACAGGTAATTTCTTCGATTACCGATCATAACCACTTCATTCGCTTCGGTCATTTGAAGAACCATGCGCTTAGTAGCGCAATCTAACCTCGCCTGGTACCTAACCAGCCAGTCCATTCCAAGGATCAAATCGAACTCCCCAAATGGTAGTTCCATCAGATCAGCCATAAACACGACCCCTTGGAGTTCTAGGGGTACATCCCTAAAAAGCTTGTTCACAACTACAGAATGGCCTAAAGGGCTAATTACAGTCATCTCCCTAGCAGCAGTCTCAGAGTCTAGGTTCAAAGTCTCTACCACACTACTCGCTACGTATGAATGCGTAGAACCCACATCAATTAATGCATAATAAGGAAGACCGAAAATCAGAAACGTACCAATTATGACATCCGGTGCGTCACCCTCCTCGCGACGCCTCGCCACATAGACTAAGCCAGGCTGCCTTGCCTCTGTATTGCCTGTGCCTCTGTCCTGAGTTCCACGACCACGATTAGCACCATTTCCTCCTCTACCATTACCACGACCTCTCTGTGGTCCCACACTTCTATCCTGAGTACGGTTCTGCCGCTCTGACTGATTCCGAGCTCGCTTCCGGGGACAATCCCTCACGCGGTGTTCCAAAGACCCACATTCAAAATAACCCCTCTCACCGGTCCAACAACCTCCCCAATGGGACTTCCCAGTGATTGCTTTGGCCGGTCTCGATTAGTAGCTACGGGCCTTCTTTTTGATTGGCCCACTGCCTAGCCTTTTTTGATCATTACCACTTGACCCAGATGGCCCAAAACCTCTCTTCTGCTTTAGCCTATCATAGTTTTGCCTCACCGTTGCCTTGATATCCTCGGCTACCTTAGCCTTTTCTACTAGGGATGAAAACTCACGAACCTGCTGCAGAGCAATCAGCAGCCTCAAATCATCTGTCAGCTCGTCCTCAAAGCGAACACAGCGCTCATGTTCTGTAGCCACAATGCCTCTCGCATATCTACCCAGCCTTAGGAACTCCGCCTCATACTCCGACACAGACTTAGTGCCTTGTACTAACCCCAGAAAAGCCTTTCTCTGGGCGTCAGTGTAGCTAGTACCCACATACTGTTTCTGAAAAGTAACTCTAAAGTACTCCCATGTAAGATCCTCTGCCGTGGCGCCATCTCAAACGGTGAGCCACCACTGATATGCCTCATCCTTTAACAGTGACACGGCTCCCTTCAGCTTCTCCTCATTCGTCAGGTCAAGATCGTCCATGATCCTTTCTGTTGACTCCAACCAGTATTCTGCTGCACTAGGTGCCACTCCCGACACGCCCGGAACACCGACTCGTTGGATCGAATTTACTCGGGAGCAGTTTACGAGCTCCCAGATTTCCACACCTTGACCACTAACTCGAGAACTCGCAACACAGCTTGCGATACTGCCTCTCCTCCCGTCTGATCTTGCTCCTCCGCTCCAAAAGCTGGAGGTGGTGGTGGCAGTGGTACCTCATTTTTCGAACCATGTCCTGACCTAACGGGTTCAGATATGGTCATTCTTCCCCTACCACGTCCACGTCGGCCACGTCCTCTAGAACTCATTCTATCTAACGCGCTTTTAATCTGATTAAGAAAAATTTTATGGATTAGTAATTTGTTCCGCTTGATTACCCGCGAAAAATTTTATGAAAAGTTTAATAAGGATTCTTTCGATCAAACAATGTTTTAAGTATTCTACCCTAGTTCACACAAAAGGCCACATTCATTCCCTAGTACTTTCCATACCTATTCACTCCTCGGACAGTTCTGTCCTGTTTCTAACCCAGGGGTATTTTCGTCATTTCCCTACAGGGGTATTTTTGTAATAAAATTTGAGAGATTTCAAACTTTGATAAAGCAGGTCACTTTGAAATTCCCAAAACTGGAGGGTATTACTGAAAATTAGTAAGGTTTGAAGTTATGGTATCATTTTGGAAACTAGGGGTATTTTGGTAATTTTGTCAATCGAGGAAATTTTGAAATTTTAATAATTTCGGGATATTTTAACAGTTTTAAAACTCTGAGGGTTCCTTTTGTGAGTTTCTCTCTTTAAAACGATGATGTTGCAAAAAATTTTTACTCAGGGTCGTTTTGGTAATTTTACAAGTTGAGGGCATTTTCGGAATTTTCTAAACCAAAGTATTTCATTGATGATTTGCAAAGTATAGTGTTTGGATATTTCTCAAATAATAAAATTTTTGGCAAAACCATTGAATTAATATTTTATGAGTCAAGGGTATTTTAGTAATTTTACCCCTAAGGGCATTTCTGTAATTTTCACAAATCAAATTTTCGGGAAAAAACATTGTAAGAATGGTTGTTCTCATATTTGGAAGTGTGATTTTAAAAATTTTGAAGAAATTAGGGTTTTGTTGTCTTCTTCTTTTCAAAAACATGGTTAGTTCCCTTTCGGGTTTTAGTCGTTATGTTTAGCCTATGACCGAGCCCTCTCGGTCGGGGTGAACCAAAGCTACGCACAGTGCAGGATTCGTGTGAGAGGAGGTGAGTCACGCAGATCGCTTAAATACCAAGCTCCCATCGAACCTTTCTAGACATGCGCATGAGGTTACCACACCATGAGCCCTCCGAGTTAGGGTGAGCCGAAGCTACGCACTGGGTAGGATACTGCGAAGAGGTGGTGAGTCACTGATTGCTTAAATACCGAGGCTCTTCCGGATCCAATCCTAGACATGCGTCATGGGGTTTACCACACCCTAGCTCGGTGACTTGGTCTTAGGTTGGTTGAGTTCATTAAGTCTTATGCTCTGCCTATGTTTGAGTAGTCTAATCCTAGGGTTCAAATTCCTATAAGTCTATTCTACGTTCCATGTCTCCTACCCTTCTACAGAAAAATAATCATACGAAGTTAGGAACACTTACAGGCGGATAGATCTGGGAGACTCGGTGCCATGCTATTCAAAACCCAAAATTACTTGAAAAGGCCTACAAAACATTTTTGGGCCTTGGGCCCCAGTAAGAGTTTTGAACCTGCTCGATACCAATTTATAACAGCCCAAACTCGGCCCAAACGCTTCGACTGAATTTGGTTTGCTACGGAGAGAAACCTTTAAAATCTTTTAAAATCGGTTTAAGTTTTTGATAAAAGATGGCGTTTTGTAAAAAAAAAAAACAGTTGAGGTGTACAAATCTTACATTTGGATTTATTTTTGAAAATATTTGTTGAGTCAAGTTATTATGTATGTTTTATATGTACCCGATGGTACTTGAAAACCCTTTTGAATACTTTGGAAAAACATGTAGATTTATTCATAATAACATAAAGTTTGAAATGAAAATTTTAAGCACATCACAATAATAAAAATAATTTTTAGGAGGCCTTATTACAACCCAATTAAAATCAACCAAAAATAAAGAAAAATGTAAAGAACTGAAATTCAAGTTTAATAAGTTTAAAGTTCCACTGCATGGCCATATCAAGTCCCTCCGGCTCCATATCCATGAACTATGTGTCACTGAAAAAATAAAGGAGAAGGTGAGTCACCAAGACTCGATGTAACCCTTCCCGGGTAAATACCACATCATACACACTATATAACACATTAATCATGCATTAAGACATATACCCAACCTAGCCAACCAAACGCCTGTCTACCCCGTTGTGGTACCAAACCATTGGTGGTGCCAAACCATCGGTGACTTCAAGTCACAGATGTGATACCAAATCACTGGAGGTGCCAAACCTCACGGTGTCCGAAGACACAAATCGATTGATGGGGCCAACCCATCGTGTGATACCAAATCATGGCGTCAATCCCATATCTCAAAGTGGGGCCAACCCACGGTGGTGCTAAGCCACGAGGACGAGGACGCTATGAGGTGCCAAACCTCTGAGGTACCAAACCTCTGGTGGCCGTAGTCACAGTGTGTTACCAAAACACGGTGTCCGTCGACACTAATAATCGCCCCTCCACTCATCAACCCATATCAAATCATATTACAATGAATTTATAACAACATACATTTATCTCATGTATCAAATAAGCCATACTTCCCAAAAGCATAATTAACAATCACATATTGACAGAGACTTACGAGATCCTCGCTTGTACCATTAAGGCACTAATTCCATATCTACATAAAGCAGATTACACATAGCATGCATTTTAATTAATTGTTATATGTGTGTATGTACACACCTGTCACCCACGAGAAGTCTAAATCCCGAATGGAGAAGTCGGCCACCCTAGATCTATTGTCCCTAGATTCGGCCAAAACATGAGTTAGTACTATGGCCTATTCGGCCAACCCAACTTTATACCATAGAGTTATCATTTGAGACCCGAGATCTTACCTTGCTCTGACTTGATTTCTAACAACCCGAATCCTTATACGGGTTCCCTAGCAATCGGCCAACCTTTAGTACCAAACAAGATTAGTTTCGGCTTTTTCCAATTATCCACTAAAAGGTTTAGAAAGATTTGACTTACCGTTAACTTACCAAATTTAGTTGATGGATACTTGAACCGATTTCTTCAAGATCTCGAAACACCTAAACATAATCGGTTTCAACATAGAAAGTTAATACCTTTTCAACAAGTGCCAAAATCAGTCCTTACCCCCTAGAAGTCGACAAGTACAAGAGGGCCAATAAAGAAAACACTCGGTCTACTCACCTTAGAACCGATTGAAGAAATAGAGAGGAACACTATGTTTGAGATTCGGCCAAGATTACACCAAAATAGGGGAGAGAAATTCGGCACACCAAGGAGGAGTATATTCGGCCAATGGTGAATTTAATAGGAGGAAGCAAGTTTGCTAAAAGCTTTGAGAGAGAAAAAAATAGATTAATGGTGAGGTGTAGGGATTCGGCCAAGGTCTAAGGAAAAGAGAATGTTGTTGTCTTTTTTTTTTCAGTTTTAAGAGATTGAGAAGAGAAAGGAAAATCAAAGAATGGGAATTCGGCTACTTGCAATTTGGAAGAAAAGAAAACAAAATATGGAGAATATGCCTAAAGGAAATTCGGCACTCCCCCCCTTCAACTAGTCCTTGCCGTCCACTCCTCCTCAACAAGGAGTCCAAAATTCCACCAACTCCTTAATTCACTCTAGGCCACCCATTTGAATTAACTAAATAATTAATACAAAGAGTTTAAAGAGAGGAAAAACTCTCCTTCCCAGTATGACTTTTGTCAAAATTTCTTTTAACTTCTTTAATTAGTTTCTTTAGAGAAGTTTTGGATTTTTGAACTTGTGTGTGTAAGATGGCTTGGGGTGATCCTTTTTTAGAATGTCAATTACTTGGATAAAAGAGAGTTCTTGTAGAATTTAACTTCATTAGATGGTTCTACAAGAATTTAAACTATTTTATTTATTATTTATCTTTTATTAATTTATTTAATTAAAGATAAAATAATCATTCAATATTATCACTTAATTATTTTAATTTAATTAGTGATAATTTTCACCAATAATAGTTCTGACTTTATCTCACGATAATTTTGGCTTGAGACATGACGTTTTTGTAATTGGTCCAAAAAATTATTCATCTATACATGTAATCACTGATTTTAATTTCAACGTTATAGTATTCGATCTCACTACTATAATAACTAAACTCACTCCCATAACTATTTTTAATCTCATTGAAATTAAATTAAGTAATCATTATCAAAAGATAAGTCTAAAATTGTATTTGTACAATGTTTCAAATATGAGCACGTTGCTATCCATATATTTTACTCTACTTTGATGTCTCAAAATCAATGTAAATAAATTAGTTATATTATATATACATTAAATGATAATATTATTTTGAGTTGTAAAATAAATAACTTGTATGTTATAAGTTATAAGTAATATTTTTGCTTTGGTAGAGATTTTAATTAATATTATTAATAAAATAATTATAATTTGGTTTTAGTTTAATCATGATATTAATAATATTTTTCATATTTACTGAAAAGAAACATGAAAGTACAAATTATACTATATACGTTATACTTCTAATATACATAATAATAAAATATTAATATTGGTTCATAAAAATAATTAATGTATCTATTGAAAATATGTTTTTATTCAATTATTTTTTTAAAAAAAGTTTAATGTTATAAGTGGATTAACAATATTTTTACTGTGATAGAATTACATCTAAGGTAGTTTGTAATATATTGTTTTAATTATTATTATTATTAAAATAATTAACACTTTCTTAACCAATGCGGTAAAACTATGGCTAATTGACAATTTATTAAACCGTATCTTTAGGTTGAGCTGATATTGTGGAATGAATGAATTCCATCAATGAAGATCATATCACTTGTTGAAACTTATTTATAAGATTGGATTTGATTAGATCAAGTTCCTTGAATCGAGGAAGTTAGATTAGATTGAAATGTTGGAGTCTTAAATGTTAACAATCCATGTTTACCTTGATTCTTTATATTAATGGTATTACGCTATTTTAGTTGTTGGTCAATAGGGATTGTGATGGATCTTCATTATGTTAGCAAGTCTCTAAAACTCTATATAATTGAGAGATTTGCATAAGTTATGTACGGATTATAGAGAGCATTTACATCTTCAGGTAAGGAACATTATTTTTTAGAGTACATTTGTGATTATAAAACCTTTGTGTTGTGATTTTACAAGCTAAGTTTTCAATAGGAGAATTTAGTAGCAAGTGATCTAGTCTTTAAATGTACAAAAGTTAGTAGTCATCATAGTAACATGATTGATTTAGGTTACTGGTTGTAATTATTTGGAGACAGTGGATTCTTCTAACTGAGTTAAGCTTTGCAGACGTAGGGAAACCGAATTGTATAAACAAGCTTTGTTGTCTCTTGTTTTGTTTTTGGGCTATCATAACCTATTTTCACAATCACTTCTATTCATACCTTGCTTATTACTTAGCAACTATTACATGTCAATAGATAATATGTTATCATATCTAAAAAAATATGAAAGTAGAAAACTATATGTACAATTGGATTATATGCATTACTTTTTTTATATCCATAATAATATAGATAACGGTTTGCAGGAATGGATCTAAAATTTTACAACAAGGGGGCGAAACTTCTAAATCCGAACAACTTTTTTTAACGTAAAAAAGTGTTAATTCTTTTGGATACTTTTTTTATCAAATAAATAAATTTAATGTTTTTAAAAATCATGAACAATTTAACTATAAAAAATTAAAAGAAAAAATCACATTATATAAAATTAAATTCTTTCCAATATGCAAAAAGATAACTAATACTATACTAAAATTTCATAAATATCATTATAATTCCAAAATTTAAATTAAAAAAATTGGCCTTAGTCCTATTTCTCAATACTAGGCATCCTAAATTGCACATTTTGCTTTTTCATAAGATCGAATTCATCAATAATAAAATCTGTTAAAAATTCTCGAACTATTTTTTCGATGTATGCCACCAAGTAAATTGAAAGAAAATTATAATAGCCAATTTTGGCCCGAGTCCAAAAACAAAACAAATCCAAAAATAATAACAGTCCCTCAGAAGTCCATTTACAAAAATTAAACCAGCCCAGACCCCAAATTAAATCAGCCCAATTTTATTAAACTTAGCCCAACAAACAGGCCCAAAACATTAAAATGTTTCAAAAATTTTAGGGTTTTTGAAACCCTAAAATAGCCTAGCAGCCTTTGCCGTTGGCCACCGCCCACCACGGCTCTGCCCGTCTGCCGCCGCTACTCATCGCCCCTCCGCACGCGCCTTTGACACCTGCAAGGAAAAGAGAAGCACGCAACAATACAAAACAAAGGCCAAAACGACAAAAAAAACAGAAAAACAAAACAAAAACGGACAAAATCGAACCTGTAAAATCGGTTATAAAAAACCGAAACGAATCCACTGTACTTCTTCTTCTTCTTTTTTACAAACGATTAGCAATCAAAAACGATAAAAAAAGCATCAAGGTTGATTTCTTTTATTTTTATTTTCTAGCATCATTTACTGTTTTTTTCTTTTATTAATTTTTTGTTATTTCAAATCTTTACAAACAAACGAATAACAAAGGGGAAAGGGAAAGAAATTTACCTGAGTCGGCACCGTTCCTTCGTCGGAACCTCTTTTTGGTGCCAAAATCGGGCTAAAGGGGGAAGAGGGGCTTGTGGTTTCGACGTTCGTGGGAGATTGGAGGCGAAATCTTCGAACGCCTCTTGAAACGGGGCAAAAGGCCCACCTCTGTGCCTCGTCGGCCACCGAGTACGGTGGTGGTGTGACGGGCAGTTGGAGAAAGCCCGATCGTCGGAGAAGATGAGAGGAAGAGAGGGTTGTGGCTGCTGTGTTTTGAAATTATTAGGATTAAAATCTGATTTTGGGGAAATTTTGGGGCTTAAATCTGCCCACCAAAACGGCATGGGTTTCATGGAGCCAAAACGGCGTCGTTTTGGGGAAACCCGTGTGACCCGACCCGTATAGCAGAGGATCCACTCGTTTTTACCTTGAATGGGTAAATTGGGCGTTTGGTCCCCATTGTTGCGCCATCGTTTAATTGTGCCCGATTTCACTTTTTTTAAAATTTTAATTTTTCCCTGAACATTACGCGTCTTTTTGATTTAGTCCTGCACCGAACCGCTGCGCATCAGGATGGGTAATTTTTCCCGTTTGGTCCCTGCAGGTTTACGCGAGTGGCGTTGTGGTCCATGTTCCCTTTTTTTGATTTATTTCGATTTCGGTCCTCATTATTTTATTCTGATTTCAATTTAGTCTTCAGTCTGTTTAAAGAGTTTATTTATTTATTTTTCTTCAAAATTGTCTTATTATTATTATTTATTTTAAGTTTTTGAATATTATTTTTATTAAACTCTATATATACATTGTTTATTTTAAATTTTGACATTATTTTAAGTTGTTTCACATATTATTTACTTTATTTTATGTATTCTTTATTTAAAATCGTTTTTGTTAATTTTTTAAAAAATTTGTTTTATGTATTATTATTTGTAAAATTGTTTAGTTCATTATTCTTTGACTATTAATGTTGATGTTTAAATAATGTAAGCTATGTGATTATCATTCTTGTGTGTATCATAATTTGTTTGTTCGTATTTCCATGTCATTGATATTATCATCATCGTTATTATTGTTCTATTACTGATATTATTATTCATGCGTATTAATGTTTTAGATCAACGATGCCAATGTTATGTATTATGTGTATTATGTTATCATTACGCGAAATTTGTGTCACATCACCATTATTCGTCAAGAAAAACCCCATTTACGCTTCAAATAGTGTTTCTTTAAAACATAATTTACCGAAAGTATATCATTTTTAAACATTTTATCAATTTCATCCAAAAATAAAAGCTTTCAAATAAGGCAATATTCTATGTTTGGAAACCCGAGAGATTGTGCCCTACGTGCTGGGTTTCGGTATTTCGCTTGGCCAAATAATCGAATATCCTATTGATATTTTTAATGCATGAGTCTCGGGAATTATGAGATGATCTTGGATTTGAGGATTTAAATTATCGTGTCCTAACATACTAGATGTGATATTTTGTTCCTTCGAAACGGGAAAATCTTAATATTCAATTCGAGAAAATTCAATATTTTAAAAAGAGTTCGACTCGGGAATTATGAGATGATCTTGGATTCGAGGATTTAAATTATCGTGTCCTAACGTTCTGGATGTGATATTTTGTTTCTTCGGAGTGAGAAAATCTTAATATTTAATTCGAGAAATTTCAATTATTTTAAAAAGAGTTCGCATTTTTAAATTTTCAAATTTTCAACTTTCAATATTGAGACATTAATAAACCGATTCGGTACCAATTTTGGGCGTGACGAGGGTGCTAATCCTTCCTCGCATGTAACTGACTCCCGAACCCACTTCTCAAATTTTGTAGACCAAAAACACCATTTTAGTAAACCAAAACGTTTTATTAAAACAAAGGTGATCCGATCACACCTAATAAATATCAGTGGTGACTCCTGTTTTATTTTCGTTTTCAAAATCCTAGTCGATTCTCGTTTTCAAAAAAATGGTTTCGACAGCTTGGCGACTCTACTGGGGACCCTACAGAGAGTCGAGCCGTAAAATTGGTTGTTTTCTGTCTTATTGTCGAAAATCAAAAACCTGATTTGAAAATTACGATTCTTTGATTGCATTTGTTCATATTGTTATTTCATAATTATTGTGGTTTGAGTCTCGCATCATATTGCATAGGACCATTTTGGTCTTACCCCTTTAAGTGAGAATGAGAAACTACTCCTTCGTGAGGTTTTCACCTCCGTGCAGGATAGTGGATCGCTTTCGGGATACATCCGTACCTATGTCTTCGTGAGATTTTCGTCTCCGTGCAGCCATAGGGAAATGTATTCCCCTGAACTGAACTCGGTCCCTATGAGCATATAATGGGTGAGGATCGAGGAATTTGGTAGTTCGGTACCTCTCTTTAGAACCAAACCACATATAGTGAACCCTAAGAGCCCATCTTAGGTAAAGCCACGGCAAACCCTAGTGGTTACCAGAGTGGGTGTTTTATTTCTTGCTTGCTTTAAGCTGTGGGTAAAATACTGACTTATTTTGTTTTATTTTGATTGAATAGCATTTTCATCACACTTAGTTCACTTCCGCGCATCATATTGCATAATCGTCGATTTTTACGCTCTTAAGTGGGAGTAAGAAACTATGCCTTCGTAAGGTTTTCACATCCGCATGGGCTAGTGGATTGCTTTCGGGATACATCTGTACCTATGTGCTTCGTGAGATTTTCATCTCCGCATGGCCATAGGGAAATGTATTCCCTTGAACCGAACTCGGCCCGTATGAGCCTATAATGGGTGAGGATTGAGGAATCTGCTGGTTTAGGTCGAACTCCATATAGTGAGCCTTAAGAGCCCACCTTAGGTAGAACAATTCCAAACCCCTAGTGGTCACCCGGATAGGTACTCTATTTCGTTTATTTCTCCTGTGCTAACATGTTTCTTTTGTTTTCATTGCATTGTATCGCATCATCTTAGAAAGGAGGTGTTGATTCATATTCGATTACTAAATAGAAGAGTTTGTCATAAGGAAATGGGTTACTTGATAAAGTGGATTATAATACGATCGTTCAAACATAGTCCAAGTAAACAACGAGAGAGAACTGATAGTCCGTAAAAGAATACAAGACTTTACCAAAGGATTAAAGCCAATAAGGATTATTCGAGAGTCATCATATCTCAATTTTCTTAAAAAAGGCTTATGAACATCGCGGAGGATAAGTGAGTGAAGAGGTATGGCCTGAACCAAGCAACAAGGAGCTAGAAGAGGCATCTATTGAGAAAGTTCACGGGACTCGACCATAACATCTAGATATGAAGAAAAGGATTGGTGTTTTCACCTTGACTATGAGGGTAAAGCCGCATATGCAATCTGTTTTATGTAAAGAAATTTATTTTCTAGAAAATTTCTTCTAATGGAATTGAATTCATAATCAACGCTTCTCTTTCTTTTTGCATTCATTCTATGCATTTTCATTGTATTTCAAGCACTTGCATTACATCATATACATTAAAATTTGTAGAAAGACCCTAATTAGGTGAAATTATTTCAGTTAACCTAAAAGACATGGAACAAAGGTTGGAAAGAATAGAGAAAATGCAAATACAGATGCAAGAGCAATTGACCAAAATTCAACAAGAGATGTGGGAACAAATGCTAGAATTCCAAATGAATATGATAGGCCAACTAACCTAGTTACTAGTCGAAGGATTTAAAAAAAGGAGTGGCCCAGTGGTCAACAGTGTGGATGATAATGAAGAAATTGTTTATTCCCCAATAAGTGTCCCGACTCAACCAGACACGCATTCGCATGGGGTACCCATCATTATCGGACCCCAATGTCAGACTGATACCTCGGTCCTATTGAAGCTCCCAATGGGTTCAGGTTTTAATTTGGGGATGATTGAGTCAATCCTGTGGTACATGGCTTAGTCGAAACAAAGGAAAATGGAAAATGGACCTTAAAGGCCCTGAAGAAGAAAGAAAAATAATTAAATAATACGAGTAAGTATAACAAGGGTAATTCGAAGCCAATTATGGTAAGCCAGCCAAAGGCAGCGGCTACCAGCTATCAGTTCTTCCCAAGACAAGAGCTCAATCCAAAATCAAACTCAAAAAACTTCAGCTCACACCCATCCAAATGACATACAAGGAGCTCTATCAAAATCTATTTGATGCGCATGTGGTGTCTCCTTAGTACCCAAAACCAATGCAGCCCCCATATCCCAAATGGTATGACTTAAATGCTCAATGTGAGTACCATGCCGGATTATAGGACTTTTAATAGAAAATTGCCTTGCCTTCAAGAAGTTGGTTGAAAGATTCATCAGAATAGGAGTTATAAATTTCAATGATCCCTCTGGTGCAGAAAATTCGTTACCCAACCATAATGTTAAAGAGATAAATATTGTGACTACCATGATAAATGGGGGCATGAGATCAGGAGTACATCAAGTTCACGGCTTCAGTGTAAAACCCAATATTGGGGAATCTGAACATTGACGACATATCCGAAGGGGGACCGAGGAATAAAAGTTTCTAAGCCCTTGCATACTTAGGAGTGTTTTGAACAATGGGATTGTGGAAGAGATCCATTTATTTTTAGAGCTAATTCAGAGTAATGTCCAAAACACGCTTATTGCTCTAAGCCTAGGAGTAATAAGAATCTTTTTGTGAAATAGGCTTATGTTCAATATCTATATTTTCAATGAAAATGCATTTTTGTATCTTATTTTGAGCAAATATTCTTTTATTCATTAATTTCATTCATGATCATACCACATAAATAATTATTCTTAAATTCATTTGGCCTTTGAGTATTCTTTCGTACCTACAACAGGTCCCTAGATATCAACGACAAGAGCCACGCTGTTAATGACTCAGAGTCTACTTTTGAGTAAGATATGTGTCTAAGAGGGATCTCAGGACTTTGAAGACTACTGAGACTGTAGATCATTTTCTAATTTGATTAAGGACGGTAGAATAATATGAGAAACAGATCCCACTTTACAAATAATAAGTAGAATCTATGACTTTCTCTATGTGGGGCATGGATGGTAATGGGCCAATTATGCCAAAAGCTTCTGACGGGTATCGATTCACCTCTGTGGTCATCGATTACTTCACCAAGTAGGTGGAAGCTACTTCATATGTCATAAAGGTGACAGTCAGTAATTTCTATATCGATATGGAATCCCGAAAGGAGATCATATTTGACGATGCATTAGATTGAACAACATCTATTCAAGATTAAACATTGACATTATGAGTGATTGAGACTCATGAAGATTAGGACCTAGGACCATCACCGGGGTAACATTTTCTCATTTATTTATAAAATAGAGACGGTATTGCCTGTTGAAGTCAAGATTCCTTCTCTCTGAGTTCTATCAGAGGTGAAGTCGGATGAAGCAGAATGGATTAAATCCCAATATGATTAGCTGAACTTGATCGAAGAAGTGAGGCTAAAGGCCATCCTCATGGTCAATTGTACCGAAAGCGAATGATACGGGCCTATAACAAGAAGATTCGCCCTAAAGAATTCCATGAAGGAGACCTAGTTTTGAAAAGGATCTTTTCCATACAGAAGGATTCTGAGAAAAGTGGATGCCAAACTGGGAAGGATCGTATAGGGTAAAGAATGTCTTCTCTAGAAAGGTGTTGATTTTGACCGAGAGGGATAACCAATGACTTGTCTAATCCTATGAGTTCAAATCAAGAAATATTTCATTTCAAAAAAAAAGAAAAAAAAAAAAAAAAAGATAAAAGGAAAAGAAAAGAAAAGGAAAAAAGAAAAAGGAGAGACCAAGGCGAAACCCATAAAGGGAGCTTTGAGAGTAAAGGGGATTTGAGTTGAAAACCCGAAAAGGGTAGCTCAAATTTTGATCGAAAATGGGGCGTGCGGTAGTCTCGCTTTCTCCAAATTAACAAGAAGGAGATATGTTACATCTTGGGGCATCAACAGAGTACTCTAGATCCCCTAAACACATTTTGAGCCTAAAATGGTCCTCAAGAAGTTTGAACAGAAAAGCTCATGCTGCGATATCTGGGGCACCTAATTTTCATCTTACCCAGATTGAATTTATTATCTTTGATTACTTTATTCTTTTCAAGATACGCTCTCAATAAATTTCATTTGTTATCTTGATTAATTTATTCTCATCTTGTGCTTTTTCAAAATTTGATATCTTGATTAATTTATTCATTTCGAGCTTTGCTCTCAATAAATTTTTGTTTAGTCCATCATTATGATCTTTTTCAAGCATTTTGCATTGAAATAACGATTAGTAGACTAACAATATTTTCATAAAAGGAGTTTTACATACTACTTTGGAAGCTTCTAAATAATACAAGAATCTAAAACATGACTGTTGTTCAGAACTCACTAGAACTAAGGGTTGGAAATGAGTCTAATTTGAGACTACCTGTTAAGATTTTTGTCAAAAAGTATCAGTTGAATAAAAAAGTAGTGTATTACATCAGTGATACAGCCTCGACAAATAATGAGTAGCCCAAACATTAAAATGGGATTATTCTCAAAGAAATTCGACATTCATACATTTGGTCATGACACCTAGGGAATGGAAGGTGTAGCAGACCAAATTGATTGAATAATATACAAATCCTATACCTAGGAGTTGCAGCAGGATGGATGGAAGAAATCAAATGTTATTCTCCTGGACTTGTAGTAGGAGGTACAAGATTTATGTCTCAAAAGGTATAGTGGAAGGGACTCTGAAATTATAATGGGGCAAGTCATTTGAGCAAAATATGATTATCTCTTTGAGTTTTTGGCAAAGGTACCAACCGAATCAAATAGCAGAGTAATATGCCAGCAATAAAACTCTGATGGACGATGAGCAGTGACAACCCTAGGCATAAAAAAAGGGGATCATTTCATTTTGCATTCATACATCATCATTCAAGACACATTTAATTAGAAGCATTCGATTCATTCTGATCATTGCATCCTAATCATTGTAAAAAATTATTCTCATGACATTCGGCACTCATGCACACGTTGTCCATAATACATTTAGTTAGAAGCATTAGATTCATTCCGATCATTGCATCCTAACCGTTTTACATAAGCATAAACACATAAAACTGATTTTATAGGACAGGTCCCCCAAAGGACGATGTCGCAATATCGGTGAATTCACAGATCTTGCCTTCCTGAGAGGAGCAGATCGAAGATAGCAGGTCTGCATTCCTGAAGTTGCAGGAGCGATCGAAGATAGCAGGTCTAGCATTCCTGAAGTTGCAGGAGCAGATTGAAGATAACAGATCTGGCATTCCTGAAATTGCGGGAGCAGATCGAAGACATCAGATCTTATCTCCCTGAGTTTTCAGTGGAGCAGATTGAATATAGAAGATCTGGCATTCCTGAAGTTGTAGGAGCAGATCAAAGACATCAGATATTGTCTCATTGAGTTTACAGTGGAGCAGATTGAAGATAGCAGGTCTGGCATTCCTGAAGTTGCAGGAGCAGATTGAAGACATCAGATCTTGTCACCTTGAGTTTGCAATGGAACAGATTGAAGATAGCAGGTCTAGAATTCCTGAAGTTGTAGGAGTAGATCGAAGACATCAGATCTTGTCTCTCTGAGTTTACAGTGGAGTAGATTGAATATAGCAGATCTGGCATTCCTGAAGTTGCAGTGGGGCATGTTGAAGCTATGATCTTTATCTCCCAAGTTGCAGTGGAGCAGGTTGAAGATACAAACCTTATCTCCCTGAAGTTGTAGTGGAGCATACTGAAGATAGCAGATCTTATTTCATTGAAGTTGCAGTGGAATAGATTAAAGCTAAATTAACAGATCTTATCTCTTTGAAGTTGCAATAGAGCAGATAAAAACAAACCTTATCTCCCTAAAGTTGTAGTGGAGTAGGTTGAAGATACAAGTATTATCTCCTTGAAGTTACAGTGGAGTAGACTGAAGATAGCAGGTATTATTTCCCTGAAGATGCAGTGGAACAGGTTGAAGTCACAAGTCTCATTTCCTTGAAGTTGCAGTGGAACAGACTTAAGATAACAAATATTATTTCCTTGAAGTTGCAGTGGAATGGATTGAAGTTATAAATTAGATCTTATCTCTCTGAAGTTGCAGTAGAGCAGATCACATCAAACCCTATCTCTTTGAAGTTACAGATGAGTGGATTGAAGCGCTAATTCCTATATCTCAAGATGCAGAGGAATGAAATGAGGCTATTTGAAGAACAGAAGCACCAAAAAGTCAAGATTCGACGAGACTAGGCAAAATTGGCTCTTTTAAAGTCTTTGCTCAATTCTCGTTACACGATAATGATCAAAGAGGGGCAGCTGTAATAGCCAATTTTGGCCAGACTCTAAAAACAAAATAAATCCAAAAATAATAATGATCCTCAAAAGTCCATTTACAAAAATTAAACCAAACCCGGACCCCAAATTAAATCAAATTTAATTTTATTAAACTTAGCCCAACAAATGTGCCCAAAACATTAAAATATTTCAAAAATTTTAGGGTTTTTGAAACCCTAAAATAGCCTAGTCGCCTTTGCCATTGGCCACCGCCAACCACGCCTATGTCCGTCTGTCGCCGCTACTCATCGCCCCTCCGCACGCGCCTCTGACACCTGCAAGGAAAAGAGAAGCACACAACAATACAAAACAAAGGGCAAAATGATAAAAAAACAGAAAAACAAAACAAAAAGGGACAAAATCGATTCTGTAAAATCGGTTATAAAAAACCAAAACGAATCCATCAGATTTTTCTTCTTCTTTTTTACAAACGATTAGCAATAAAAAGCGATTAAAAAAAGCATCAATGTTGATTTCTTTTATTTTTATTTTCTATCATTATTTCTGCTTTTTTTCTTTTATTATTTTTTGTTATTTCAAATCTTTACAAACAAACGAATAACAAAGGGAAAGGGAAAGAAATTTACCTAAGTCGACCTTTGTTCTTCGTTGAACCCTTTTTTGCCAAAATCGAGCTAAAAGGGAAGAGAGGCTTGTGGTTTCGACGTTCGTGGGAGTTTGAGGCGAAATCTTCAAACGCCTCTTGAACGGGGCAAAAGGCCCACCCCAGCCTCGTCCTACCACCGAGCACGGTGGTCTTGTGTCGGCGATTGAGAAAGCCCGTCGTCGGAGAAGATGAGAGGAAGAGAGGGTTGTGGTCTTGTATTTTAAAATTATTAGGGTTAAAATCTAATTTTGGGGAAATTTTGGGGCTTAAATTTGCCCACCAAAACGGCACCGTTTTATGGGTTTCCCAGAGCCAAAATGGCATCGTTTTGGGGAAACCCGTGCGACCCAAGCCTTATAGTAGAGGATCCGCGAGTTTTTACCTTGAATGGGTAAATTGCGTGTTTGGTCCCCCATGTTGTGCCGTCGTTTAATTGTGCCCGATTTCACTTTTTTAAAAATTTTAATTTTGCCCCGAACATTACGTGCCTTTTTGATTTAGTCCTGCACCGAAATGCTGTGCATCAGGGTGGGTTATTTACCCGTTTGGTCCCTGCAAGTTTACGCGCGTGGCGTTGTGGTCCATGTTCCCCTTTTTTTTGATTTATTATGATTTCGGTCCTCATTATTTTATTCTGATTTCAATTTAGTCTTCAATCTGTTTAAAGAGTTTATTTATTTATTTTTCTTCAAAATTGTCTTCTTATTATTATTTATTTTAATTTTTTTTGTATATTATTTTATTAAACTCTCTCTCTCTCTCTCTCTATATATATATACATTGTTTATTTTAAATTTTGACATTATTTTAAGTTGTTTCACATATTATTTACTTTATTTTATGTATTCTTTATTTAAAATCGTTTTTGTTAATTTTTTTAAAAAATTTGTATTATTATTTGTAAAATTGTTTAGTTCATTATTCTTTGACTATTAATGTTGATGTTTAAATAATGTAAGCTATGTGATTATCATTCTTGTGTGTATCATAATTTGTTTGTTCGTATTTCCATATCATTGATATTATCATCATTGTTATTATTGTTCTATTACCGATATTATTATTCATGCGTATTAATGTTTTAGGTCAACGATGCCAATGTTATGTATTATGTGTATTATGTTATCATTACGCGAAATTTGTGTCACATCACCATTATTCGTCAAGTACAACTCCATTTGCGCTTCAAATAATGTTTCTTTAATACATAATTTACCGAACGTATATCATTTTTAAACATTTTATCAATTTCATCCAAAAATAAAAGCTTTCAAATAAGGCAATATTCTATGTTTGAAAACCCGAGAGATCGTGCCCTA
The DNA here is from genome assembly GCA_025506655.1 of Gossypium rotundifolium. Classification (NCBI taxonomy): domain Eukaryota; kingdom Viridiplantae; phylum Streptophyta; class Magnoliopsida; order Malvales; family Malvaceae; genus Gossypium; species Gossypium rotundifolium. The sequence goes on along the minus strand of CP106732.1, from coordinate 149,158,606 downwards.
CGTGCTGGGTTTCGGTCTTTCGCTTGGCCAAATAATTGAATATCCTTTTGATATTTTTAATGCATGAGTCTCAGGAATTATGAGATGATCTTGGATTCGAGGATTTAAATTATCGTGTCCTAACGTACTGGATGTGATATTTTGTTCCTTCAGAGCGAAAAAATCTTAATATTTAATTTGAGAAATTTAATGTTTTTTAAAAAGAGTTCGACTAGGGAATTATGAGATGATCTTGGATTTGAGGATTTAAATTATCGTGTCCTAACGTACTGGATGTGATATTTTGTTTCTTCGGAGCGAGAAAATCTTAATATTCAATTCGAGAAAATTTAATTATTTTAAAAAGAGTTCGCATTTTTAAATTTTAAATTTTCAACTTTCGATATTGAGACATTAATAAACCGATTCGGTACCAATTTTGGCGTGACGAGGGTGCTAATCCTTCCTCGCATGTAACCGACTCCCAACCCACTTTCTCAAATTTTGTAGACCAAAAACACCGTTTTAATAAACCAAAACGTTTTATTAAAACAAAGGTGATTCGATCACACCTAATAAATATTGGTGGTGACTCCTGTTTTATTTTTGTTTTCAAAACCCTAGTCGATTCCCGTTTTCAAAAAAATGGTTTCGACAAAAATCATCCTCCATTCTGTTGCGAAGCCTTGTCTTCGCAATTTTCATGGCTGAAAATGCTCATTCGGTAGTTGCAGTGGACACGGGAAGAGTTAGCACAAGACAAATAATTCTATCAAAAAGAGGATAAATATTTGACTTATTTGTCTTAGTTAGCACTTGACACAACTCGGCAATTGTAGAAGCTTTTTGCAACTCCGTGTTTTGAAGAGCATCAAGTTGAAAATGCCCCAATTGAATCTTCATATGTAGCTTTTCTTGCTCCGTAAAATTGTCGGATAAAAATCATTCATAAGGTTGTAAATATCTTCCACCCAAAAAACTTTGTAATTATTGCATGGATCCAAAGCGGAGCTGAGAACAAGTAACTCCACTACCTCATCATTAAAGCGACAATTCATTTCTATTAGCAACAAATTGATACTAGCAATGAATATATCAAAAAGATAGTGATGCTCAATTGTGAGGTTATCTCTCTGGATGCGAGATCGACCTCGACCAGCTTTGTACGAAGCATTTAAATTAGAGATTTCTATCTCATTATTTTTACAAAATAACTTCACTTTCTCAAATAAAAGATCTCACCCATGTTTTTTGAATTTTTGAAGAAGCGTTTTAGTTGATGACACCAGCTGCATCGCATTTAGTATATCCTGCGATTTATACAGAATGTTGAGGAATCGACCCAAAATTTACGGGCATCGGAAAAGTGAGTTGTCGAGTCTTCATTTTAGTAAAATGGATTCATAAATATTTATTAAAAATATTTACGAAGTTAGTTGTGAGTTTAATTAGGTTTTGGTTAGGTAAATTAGCTTAAAATAAGAGTAACTAGGAAAAAGGACTAAATTACAATAGAGGTGAAAGTTTAATTATAGATTAAAGAAAGTTCAAAGGACCAAATAGGAATTATACCATTTTTAAATGTTGAGGCGGTTTCCTACAGCAATATCAAAGATATTTTTTATTAAAATATAATATATTATATTATCATAACTTAATAAATAAGTAATATATATTAATTTATATTATTATATTATTTATATATATTTATAATAAACAAAATAAAGAAAAGAAATATAATCAGAATAGCAAACGAAAACAAAGAAGAATAGAGAGAAAAAGAAAGGAGAAAAAAGAAACTAGGGTTCCAAGCTAATTTGCTAACATCGTGCCGGAGACATTGACTAAGAAAGGAAAGGAAAAGTCGACAAAGAGTGATTCAAAATTACGGTTTGTATTACTATAATTCGAATTTAGTTATTATTTATTTTTGAACTTTAATTAAAGTGTGTGGTAAGTGGAATTGAGGTAAGAAATGATATTGAATTGTGAATTATGCGAATATTTGAATGTACATTGATTGGAAATTGAAAGTGATTTGAATTGAATTAAATAAGTTATTGTGATATTGAATTGAAAATATGAGAACTCGAGATTGGTATGAATTTGATTTAAATTGAATTGGGAAAGTGAATTGGAAACCCTATTAACTAGTCAGGCTAATTCGGATATATTTGGCATGCCATAGGATTGGAAGTGTTCAGGATACTTCGACCTCGAGTCGATGAGGCACTATATGTGTCGAAATATTGCTTCAGATAATTCCGATAAGGTACTTTGTGCCGTATTATTGCTTCGGATTAAATCCGATGAGGTACTAGGTACTGATTCACTTCGGCAAGGCCGATGAGGCACAAGGTGCCGTACTGGTGTGCTTGGTTGGATCCGTGTATCCATCAAAGTCCGAGTCAAGTTAATATGGGTAAATGAACGAATTGGAAATTAGAATTGGTATTAAATGAATTGATAAATCGAATGATTATGTATATGAAATGGATTGAGATATCGGAATGAGAAGTGAGAATGAATTGAATTGAAATTAATGAAGTAGTATATGAGTTTAATTGAATACAACTTATGAAATGGTTATTGAAAGATTAATTGTGTAAAGTGAATATGCATAATTTACTTTATTATTTATAAATTTGAATTATAGTTGTAGCGACGTAAAATTTGCTCGGGCGCTAGTTGAGGCGATTATTGAAAATTTGAAAATAGAGTTTCGATTTTATTTAAAAAAAGAGTCGCCACCGATCCTTTTTCCTAGGTGTGATTGGACACCTAATAAATTGTCTTTTTAAAAGAAAATTTATTTTTTGAATTTTCTTAAAAAAAGGCCGAGTTGAGGTCTACATCAAAATTCCAGAGAAAAATAGGGTTTGGGAGTCGGTTACGCGCGAGGAGGGTATTAGCACCCTCGCAACGCCCAAAATTGGTATCTTGTTAAGCGCGCGTTGTCTTAATTTTAAAATGCGAGTTCAATTTAATATTTAACCGTGATCCGATTGAAATATGAGAATTTTTGAAAACACGAAAATTTTTGGAACACGAAAATTTTTTGAAAACACAAAAATTTTGAAATACGAGAATTTTTGAAAACATGAAAATTTTGAAACACGAGAATTTTTGAAAACACAAATTTTTTTTGAAAACACAATAATTTTGAAACACGAAAATTTTTAAAAACACGATTTTTTGAAACAATAAATTTTTTGAAAATACGAAAATTTTAAAACACGAAAATTTTGAAACACGAGAATTTTGATAAATTACAAATTGACGTATTATAATCTAAAAATAAAATTTTGATAATTTTTAATAAACCTCTTATTATTATTACTTTATCTATCAATTTAAAAAAATAATTTAATATTTGATTGTGATCGACGTTGTTTATTGTTTATTCAAAATGACGATCATTGCAATAAATTGTAAATTAGCGTATATATATATATATATATATATATATATGTGTGTGTGTGTGTGTGTGTGTGTATTTTAAAAATTGAAATTTTACTAATTTTTGAATAAATATTTTATTATTTTATTTAAATTTGAATTTTCTAATTTCTAGAAAGGTGTTCTATATTCAACACAAAATCAAATATGTCCACCCAACATAGCAGTGAAATCTATGATTTAATTCTAAACCGATTCGTTGCTTTAAAAAAATTGAATTTATTAAAAAATAAATTTTATAAATGAAATCGCACAATAATATTTCAAAAAGCCCATAAAATGTTAATATAATTGAAATAGGACAACATTAAAATATGGACTAAATGAGTAAATAAAAAAAAGTATCAAGAATATACCAAAACCCAAAATTATGGGCTGCTAAAATCAACCCGTTTCCTCCTTTTGGGCTATTGAAATAGGTTCAAGAGGGAATCGGCCTGCACTGCTTTTGGGCTGCTGCTGGTAGTATGTATTGGCCTACCCTTTTTTCTTTTTCTTTTTTCCATTTTCCCTTCTATTTACGTGGTCACCTTTTTTTCTTTCCCAACTTTTTTTTTCTTTTTACACCAGCCACCGTCAATATGCACCACCACCCTCAGAGTTCGATCAAACCTCGTCTAACACCAAAACAAGGCTCTCCTCCCCCTAGAACCAGGTAACCCGAAAATGGAGTTGTGTGGGTTTATTTTGATTTTTGTATGATTCAATTTGGGTATGTTGATGATAATGAGGTCGGGAGCAATTGGTGGAGCGGTTGAATGGTAAGGCTTAGGGTCGTTTTGGGTTCAGAGATGGGAGCTTATTTTTTGCTTGATTCGAATGTTTGAGGGGTTTCTTTTCTTGTTAGTCGAATCTTGGGGGAGGTCTTCTTTTGCCGAATGTTGGAGAGACTTTTTTTTGTTGATTTCCCTCCTTTTATGCTTTAATCTTCACCTTCTCTTTGCATTTTTCAGGTGGTGGTTGAAGGAAGGGTCTCCACCCATGCTGGCGGCCGAAAAATCCGGGAAGCAGGTGCTCAAATCACGTGATTTTGTCAGAAGGACCAAATCACAAACGTAGTGAAACTAGTGGGGTCAAAAATGTAATTTTGAGAAAGTATCAAGGTCAAAGTGTAATTTTGGAAAAGTTGACGAGTTGAAATGAAATTTTAAAAAAGTTTAGGGGTTAAAGTGTAATTTCAATTTTTTTGTATTTTTTATTTTTATTATTATTCAAAATTAATATATATAATATTAATGGGCCAAAGCCCAAAGCTAAGTCCCAATGGGCCTTGAATTTTTAAAAAAATTAAAATACGAGGTGAGGACAAAATTAAGTGATTACAATAGTAATATAATTGAGTGTATATACTCAACGTACAGTTTGTTTCCGTGCGTAGGTTAGTTCAAGTCAAAAGTTCCAGTTTCGCATCCAAGCAAATCTCGAACTCAGCAAAGTGGTGATGTATATTCTCTTTTGTAAAATGGCATGTGCCTAGATTGATTGTATAGGTCATTTTGAATATGTTTGTGAATAGTATTATAAATTAACCTTATATATACAATATAAATGAAATGTTAAGATTATAAAGTAGCATGTTTGGGTTATTTTAGTATGGTATTTGAATTGGATTGAATGAAATCAATTGAATTGATTTGGATAATACATGTGATATATTTATGAAATGTATGTAAATTATCTGTTTAAATTTCGTATTTGATTTGATATGTCAAGTAATACCTCATAACCCTGTTCCGACGACAGTTTAGGGTTAGGGGGTGTTACAAACCGATTCATCATTATTGCTTTTGACACTCTTTTCTTGGAAAAATACTCGATCTTTTTGTTGACCATAATTTATTCGAAAAAAACTTGAAGACTGTAATAATGTATTAATCAACAACATATAAGGAAAAGAAAAAATAATAAGTCAAATAAATAAAGAAAAAAAATAGCAAGTAGTCGAGTGGAAGATAAACTATATTTTTTCTCAGTGCTCTCAATATCAGGATCAAACTCTTTTCTTTTTCTCTCGATAATGTCGACACTTTATTAGAGGAAGATAATTCCTTAGTAAGACGTACAAATCAAAATACAAAAAAGTCACTAACCTAATAAGTATGAGAGTATGAGCCAAATCAATTAATTCTGGAATTTGGCTTTAAAATCCATATTAGGCCTTTAAGTTTAGTCTTTTAAGGCCCATTATACATCAATATTTGATTATTATTCAAGTTATATAATTAAAAACTGAAAAATAATTTGTAAGTATAAAAGTATAATATTATGACTTAAGAGTGTAAATTATATGAAATACAATTTTGTCAATGGGACGAATATTATATAATGTGGACACCAAATTTAGAATACATGATAATTTATATATAAAATTCAAAATTTTAAAAATTTCAAGGAGTTGCCCCTTCGCGCCCCTTGGATCCATCCCTTAATTTATAAAATATTTAATGTGAAATCCTACATTGAATTATTTATTCAATAATTTTTTTATTCAATCAACATTTTATTCAATATTTTTTATTTTTAATGTTTAAATAAACAAATTGACCCCAAATTGTAATGGTTTTTCACTTAAATATTTAAAAGGTTTTTCTATTATCGAAAGTGGTACTTAAACTATAATCTTATTACACAAATTACTCTAATTATTTACATCGTTAAAAAATTTCTTAACTAATCATATTATGCCATGTGGTAAAAATTAATTAAATTTATTTTCTTTATTCTCTCTCCCTTCAAACGCTTTCTCTTTCTCTCCTCTTCTTCTTCTTATTCCTCTTGCTCTCCTAGTAAACTCTTATTTTAAACTTTCTCTCAAAACCTCACCCAAATTTTAAACCACTATTTTAAATAACACAAGCTTGGCCTCCTTTAAACACTCTTTATAGACAGTAATTGCGGGTTTTACTGTGGAGGCACTCCTACATTGTTGTGAATATATAAAGAATGTTGTGAACTTCAACGCGATAATAAATTACTAATAATTTTCATATATTTGGAGTTGTAATCATTAGTGACATGATGAGCCATTCTATCTAATAACTTAAAAAAATTGATTGATACGTTTTACTTGAATAACGTGATAAAAATATTACTTGATCTGATGGGAAAGAATTATATGACACACCATAATTCATTCCAGAAAAATACACATACAATATCATCGTTATTTCTAAGTGCTTTTTGACATATATGTATATAAGTGATTACACATTTAGATTGTTTAATTTCATTGACATAAATTTTTATGTTGGTTGCGAAATGGTTTATATGTAATTTTCATTATCGTTATTGTTATTGTTTGCTCTTTTCAAACATTTTCAATGATGCTTTTGCCTAGAAATCTTCGTTCATTATTCAATTTATTTGTCACTTGCTTAAATTTTACGAAGCCCTGATCTTATCCATAATCTCACTTGCATGTTTCATTTGTTGAAGCAAGGGATGAGAGAGCCATTTGAGGTGTGATGGTTGATAGATAGTTGGGGAAAGTCGAGGGAGTTAATGGAAAAGAAGATGATGATGATGAACAATGACAGGTCAAAAATAGTAAAAAGTATGATGGGTCGGCGGTCATTAAAAATTAAGGTTTTGAGTGATCAGAATAAAAGCATTTTCTAGCAGCGGTGATGAAATTGTAAAATTTTTTTAAGTGATAAAAATGAGAACACATTAAAATATGAATTTAAGAAGTTTAACATTATTTATTATTCTTTTAAAAGTGGAAAGGGCCTGATAGGTTCGGCCCATAAATCAATATAATAATAAACTCCCGCTCGATTTCCAAACCAAAAATTCAAAACGAGATCAGTTCCAGACAAAAGAAAACGAAGAAGAAGAAGAAGAAACAGAGAAGGAAACCGATAATGAAAGAGCAAGAAATGGCAGACACACAATTGATTCGCAAAATTGCCAAAATCGTGGACGAGGCTAAAGCATCTAACGCCACCCATCTCCGGAAGCTGAAGGAGCTCTCAGCCGTCCGTTCGAAATCCCCTTCCGTTCATCAATTCTCTGTCGCCTTCACCAAGACATTGACCCCTCTCTTTCAAATTCTAAAGCGAACTGCCACCGTGGAACGCGTTGTGCGCTTTGTTTCAGCATTTTCCAGCGCCCGAGATCCCAACAACACTTCCGCTAGTGATGAGTTCTTGGAGGAATTTTTGAAGTTCCTTTTGGTTGGGGCTACTGCAGCTAATAAAACCGCACGATTTAGGGCTTGCCAAATCATTTCCGAGGTCAGCTCTTTTAAATTCTGGCTTCATTTTTTTAAATCTTTTTAGCGTTTTGATTTTTAGGAATTATATATATATAAACAGATAATATTACGGCTGCCCGATGAATCAGAAGTGAGCGATGAACTATGGGATGAGGTGATAGAGTTAATGAAATTTCGGGTTGTGGACAAGGTTCCGTTAATTCGTACACTTGCAGTCAGGGCGCTTTCACGATTTGTAAATGATTCTGAAAATAGCGACATTCTTGATTTATTTCTCGAAGTCCTTCCATTGGAACAGAACTCGGTCAGTGTGTAAACTTATATATTGTTTCTGTTTTCTCGATGAGTTGCGTGATTTGTTATGAATATTTTAATTTCTTGGAAGGTTTATTAAACAAAATAATTGAGGTTTTTTAACAATTCTGGAGATTCTGTTTATAGGAGGTTCGGAAGACCATTGTGTTATCTTTGCCTCCTTCAAATGCAACTTCCCAAGTAATCATAGATTGTACAATGGATGTAAGTGAGTCAGTCCGCAAAGCAGCATACTGTGTTATAGCTAACAAATTTCCTCTTCAAAGCTTAAGGTAAGATGGATTTTAATCTTGTAATTGGGCTATATTGTTTGTATTTCGTTTAATGAGTTCCTAATACTTTCTTTTGCTTAATTTGCTTGGTCTGCTAGTATCAAGCATAGGACAGCAATTCTTCAGAGAGGACTTGCTGATCGTTCTTTGGCTGTTTCGAAGGAGTGTTTAAAGTTAATGACAGATCACTGGCTTGTAAAGTGCTGCAATGGAGATCCTGTACAACTTCTCAAGTATCTCGATGTTGAAACCTATGAATCAGTTGGGGAGTCTGTTATGGAGTCCCTTCTAAAAGCCGATTTAGTGAAACTGCATAAGGTGGAAAGTATACAACAGTACATATTACGGACATCAGCAAATGAAGGAAGTGAAGGTTTGTGGAGATTTTAGATGTTTTTGCTAAATGAGTAAAGATTGTTGTCTTTTATTTTCACAGACAATTCTGCCATTTCAGTAGCCACTATAATTATGACTTTGTAAGGTATATTGTTGGTTTAACATGTCAGTTTATGCAAGAAAAACAAGTTCACTTTGCCTGTCATCTATCTTTTCCTGATATTATAATAGGAGATTCAGCGGATTGTTCTGTTAGTATCAGGCTAATGGAACCTGAGGTCTCTCTTTATTGGAGGATGGTGTGCAAACATTTGCAGATGGAAGCACAAGTAAGCTTGTTATTCATTCATTTGTGTATCCGTTTGTATATTTTAATCTTCCCCAAAGTTCCCGAACATATATTTAAGTGAGCGCTTTACTAATATTAAATCAATATCCTCCTTTTTGAGCTTATATAGCATTTTTAATACATAAGCATCTGATTTTGACTGAGAAGTCCAATTGAACAATTCAAATTATCTAGTTCTTTATTTAATTATTTTGTTATGTGTTTTACTATATTTTCTAGTCTCTAGGCTATTCTAAGGTGATATTTCCTGTTCCATGTTTTCAGTCTCTGGTTTGGTTTTCACTGGTTTACTCCCCCTTGTTCTTTTTCTCCCTTCTTTTCCTTCCCTTTCTCCTTGATTGCCTCTTGTTTCTAGTTTCTGTAATTTTTTTTTTTGTTGATCTTCATTTCTAATGATATATCTTGACACATCTGTCATAACATCTAGTTGTGAAACATAGTGTTTACCTATCTATGTCCCAGCCAATCATCATTAAAACGGAGTACAACACCCTAAAATATTTATTTGCGACATAACACTGCTTTTGTTTCATAGGTCTTTAATTGGTTCTTAGGTCTTTGATGATAATGACTTGTTCAAGTATTATTCTTGAATATAACAACATTTCATTCACTTTCGTGATGATATAACAAAGTAACACATTGTTGGACAGGGAAAAGGTTCTGATGCTGCTGCTACAATGGGCACTGAAGCAGCTATATATGCTGCTGAAGCTTCAGACAACAATGATTTGTTAGATAGAATTCTTCCTGAAACTGTCTCTGATTACATAGATTTGGTCAAAGCTCATATTGATGCAGGTGGGTCAGGTTCTTTGGATCAACAAATGCATAAAAAACTTATTCTACTTTAATATTCTAATTTGACCGTATAATTTCAGGGGTGAACTACCACTTTGCATCTCGACAGCTACTATTGCTTGGTGAACTGCTTGATTTCTCTGATGCTACAATCAGGAAGATTGCTAGCTCCTTTGTGCAGGACTTATTGCACAGGCCTCTTGAACAAGAAGTGGATGATGAAGGCAACAAAGTTGCTATTGGAGATGGCATAAATCTTGGTGGTGACCGAGATTGGGCTATTGCAGTGGCAAGGTTGGCAAGGAAGGTTCACTCTGCTGCTGGTGAATTTGAAGAAGTTATTCTTGGGGTTGTGCAAGAGCTTGCACGTCCTTGCAGGGAGAGAACTGCTGACTTTATAAACTGGATGCACTGCCTTGCTGTTACTGGTCTTCTCTTGGAAAATGCAAAATCGTTCCATTGGGCTGTTGAACCTACTGAACTGCTTCAATCATTGCTGCTTCCTGGGGTATGGACCTGATTGCATCTTTCAGTCTATTTGCATTCCACTTTGTTATTCATAATCAAATCCTTAAGCCTAAATCTAATATCCTCAACTTTTCAAGAGTATGACTTTCTATTTCCACATTCTAATTATTTGGAAGACAAAATGAAGAGTTTGGTTACTAGTCTATTCATATTGCCATGTGTACTTACTGAAATAGGAAGTATCTATTCAAAGAGACGTAAAATTTGAGTAGAATTTGTCACAAATGATAGGCAACTTCTCTTAGGCATTAAACTTGATAGAATTTTACATAATATGCATTCTATTTTCATGGGTCTGTACAAATTTTAGATGTCTTAAAATGCCTACTTAAAAAATCATCTAAAACCTTTTTGGAAGGATTTTAATGTTGATATGGAATACCAAATGCAGGCAAAACATGTTCACTTGGATGTGCAGAGGGTATCTGTCCGATGCCTAGGGCTGTTTGGGTTGTTAGAGAATAAACCTAGTGAAGAACTAATAAAGCAGTTGAGGATATCCTATGTTAAGGGCCCTTCTCCAATTAGCACAGTTGCTTGTAAGGCATTATTTGATATTGGGATGTGGCATGGTCCTCAGGAAGTTGATAGGGCTTTGGGACTGAACCTTTCATCACAGCTTGAAGTAGATGCTATGCCATCTGATCCTGTAAACTTTTCTGAGACAGATGGAGCTTCGAATATAAAATTGGTCGATCTCTTATATGCTGGATTTACAACAAATAATAGGGCCAGAGCTCTAGAAAATGATGAAAATGAATCTGTCCAAGCTGTTGTTGGAGAGGGGTTTGCCAAGATTCTTCTTCTGAGTGAGAAGTATCCAAGTATTCCTGCTTCATCTCATCCTTTGCTCTTATCCAAGCTGATTAGCTTGTATTTCATCAATGAATCAAAGGACCTCCAGAGGTGGGCGGATCTGATTGTCTCTACTCTTGTCTATCTTTTACTTAAAACAATTCTTCTTTTCTACTTAATATGACAGCCATTACAACATTATTTTTCTGTTCTTTTTTTTTTTACTAGATTGAAACAGTGTTTATCTGTTTTTTTCGAGCATTATGCTTCTCTCTCAGAAAATCACAAGGTATTTAGCATTAATTTCTGGATGATATGCATCTCTTGTCAATACAGACACAGAAGTAATATGTCCAGAGTTCTAGACTTGTTTGCTGATGACAAATAAATTTGATTTTGCAATAACAGAAGTGTTTATCTAAGGCTTTCATTCCTGTCATGCGTTCTATGTGGCCTGGAATAGATGACAATCCTGGTGGTTCTTCTTATAAGGTCTCCAACATGCGTAAGCGTGCCATACAAGCTTCAAGATTCATGCTACAGATGATGCAAACGCCCCTATATGCAAAGGGGACTGAAGCAGAAGATGATAATGGTTATAATGGATCACCAGAAATCATAGATGGCCCTTCACAGCCTTCAGTAGAATGCAGAGAAGATGGACTTGCAATACGCATAGCCACAGAGGTAATATCTCTATTGCTTCAACTCAAATCTTCAGTTTTCCCAATTCAAATCTTAAATGTCATAATATCAATAATCAGATCCTAATTTCAAAGTCGAGTAATACCTACACCACCCAGCTTTACACAAACAGAAAGATTAGAAATTCACTTAATAGCAAACCCCATCTGATAATTTATGTTTCTCCGTGGATGCACAAAAAAAAAGGAAGTGTTTTATTGCTGCATTAAAAGCAATGAATTGCTTTGTGTAAGATGTTGGCCGTAATGGTTGGCATAACATTTGAGAAGAATACTAATCTATGAACAAAATCATTTGTTACCTACTGTTTTGTTATTCTTCTATTTTCCCAAGGTGTTGAGGTTCCCAGCAAAGAAGACACCTGCGGAGAGGTCATATGTTGCGGCTGTTTGCAGAATACTTGCCTCTCTCCATTTCCGTTTATCAGAACAAGGACCAGTAAAGATAATGAGGAGACTTTTAAGTCGTGTGTGTGAATCTGTTTTAAGCGAGAAAGATATTCTAAAGGAGTTGAAGCTGATGGCTGAACGTCTTGAAGGATTAGATAGAAATCCAGATCAGGATTTGTTGGAAGATGAAGTTAAGTATATTTTCGGTAAGTATCTTACACTCACAGGAAAGATCATTGTTTTTTTTGATATTGTGTTTTTCATGTCAAATAGAAATTTTCATTGTAAATATTATACAAAATCTGTCTGATCATATAGAAGGCATACTTTCATGTATGAAGAATGCTTTTCTGGAAACAACCTACAAAAATGTAAAATCCAATACCAATTTTGGCTATTATATTCGTTTTCCTTTTGGTTATTAGTATTTGTTGGGCTTGGAGAGTGTTTTTGGTCATTAACACCTAGCTATGTTGTTTCCCAATATTTTTTGCAGGAAAGTTGGAGCTGGAATTCAACTTGGATGTTGATGGTTCCACTGCAGTTCCACAAACCCCAGCGCCATGCTCAGCTAGACCTAATCGTTCAAGGAGACGAGTGAGACGTGGAGAAGTTAGTTCTGATGAAGAAAATTCACCTCTCTGTGTTAAGTCTGTGATTCCTAGCAATGGTGGCACTATAGGTCCTCGCTCACAAAGGGCAAGCAAGACTGCAGCAATGACCAAGATAACAAGAAGTAAAGCTGTAAGGATAGAAGAAGGTTTTCATGAAGACGACGATGAAGATTCAGAAGTTACAGCTGAGGATTCTGATGAGTCAGATGAGCTCACCGAATAAAATCACGCCGCTTAGTTTGCATTACCTGAATCATCGTCATATATATATTGTGGTGCATATGTTTCAAGGTTTTGGTTGAGTTAAGCTAGATACATAGATAGATATGCAGTACTTATATTTTGTTGTATCCATGTGTATGATGTTTGTAACCCGTAAGTCGTTACATATATGATGTAAGCATTTTGGGTTAAGCTTTGTTTTGATATTGTTGTAACACAATTTGGGAAATGTTTGCTAGTCAAAGTCTATTTCTCTTGAATCTTTCATGCATTTAAAAATTATAAAAATTTATAAAATTTTATTAAAAAATAACAATATCAATCCATTAAAATTGATTTTTTTTAAAAATTACGATTAAAATTTAAAAATCTTATAACTATTAGAATAAAAGAAATCTACTGTTTAGATTTTGATATCATTTGTTTATAATTAATCATGCCCACAATAAATACATCTAGTGAAAATTTAAAATATTCATATATCAAAACCCCATATATACGTTATTAAATATGAATCTATGTGTTCTTGCTCATGAGTTTGAGACTTACTAAATTTAATTCAATTTTGATTCGATATCCTAATGTATTTTATTTAGTTTAATTTTTAATTCAAAATAACAATTTTTAATTTTATTTTAAATTGAAAATAACACAAAAGAGAATTGATAAAATTGGATCGAATTGATCAATCGCATCAATTGAATCGAGTATTGACTGATTTATCGATTGAATTGATTAGATTGTAAACTATTATAAAATGTGATAAAAATCAATTAAATTTGTCTTTCTATACAAATAATAATATGGATAATAATCAAACTAACTCAATCAATAATTTTATAATTTTATTTTATTTTATAAATTTTTAATAATTTATTTAATTAAACTAATTTATTAAAAAGCTAGGAAATCAAAACCGATAAAAGAATTTGGTTTGATTATCTTTTCCAAAACCAAAATACTGTAAAATATGGAAAAAGAAATTCCAAAATAGATATGAACCGAATGGTTGGAACAGTCAGAATTTCGAGTCCAGGTTGAGCTAGATCTCGACTAAAACACTACACTGAAATGATCATTTATTTCAGTTTTCTGATAAAACTACGTCGTTGGGTGTCTAGATCTGCCTCTCAATTTTCTTCTTCTTCTTCTTCCTGCTGAACCCGTCCCTCCTCTCTCCCCTCTATTGACGCCTCCTCTTTCTGCCGTACTTCTACCGGCGGTGTCCGCCTCCCTCTCTTTCATTCTTTTCAACCCCCCGCCTTCAGTTGTTTTAATCCGACGCCGTTCCAGCATCCCTCCCTCTATTTCCTTCCAGATTCCTCTCGCTCTCGACATCGTATAGGTGAGCCTATTCTTTTTCTTGCTATTAATCTATAGAATTTTATTCTCTTAGAACTTTGCTTCCTGTTCCAAGTAATTCATGTTTATCATTTGGACTGGCATAATGATTCTATATGATTTCTGGTCTCCATAATTTTGGTTTCAATGAAAAACAAGATCAAATCAGTTGCATATTGATATTTAATTATTCATGGCGATATGTTTGCTTGCAGTAGAGGAATTGAGATAATCGAAATCTGACTTGGACTTGGATTCCTATTAAAGGGTGAAAATGCCGGATCAAATCCCATCTCCAGCCCCTAGATCCGCTACGGATCTCTTCTCCGACCCGCTCGACTCTCACCCGATGTGGTTCAAGCCCTCTCTCTTCCTTTCACCTGACTTCGACTCGGAATCCTACATTGCGGAGCTCCGAACCTTTGTCCCATTTGGCACCCTCCGATCTGAGCTCCAGGCTCATCTCTCGTCTCTCAACCATGAACTAATTGATCTCATCAACCGTGATTACGCCGACTTTGTAAACCTCTCCACCAAACTGGTTGATGTGGACTCTGCGGTGCTTCGTATGCGTGCTCCGCTTCTTGAACTCCGTGACAAGATCCAAGGCTTTAGGGGAGCTGTTGAGGGCTCGCTTACTTCTTTGAAGAATGGACTGAGCCAACGAGCAGAGGCTGCTGCTGCCAGAGAGGTGCTGGAGTTGCTGCTGGACACTTTTCATGTTGTTTCTAAGGTAATAGCAGTAGTATTGTTATCGAGTCCCTTCCATTTCCATTTCCAAGAGTATTGGTTAAACAGGCTCCTTTATTAGGTTGAAAAGCTTATAAAGGAGCTTCCTAGTGTGTCTTCGGATTGGTCAAATGGGGATGTCAATTCAATGCAAAAGAGTAATGCTTTGAGCTCACAACATGTTGAGAATGGAACAACAAATCTCAGAGAGACCCAAAGCATGCTTCTGGAGAGAATTGCCAGTGAGATGAATCGCCTCAACTTTTATATTGCTCATGCACAGGTACCTCTTCTTCTTTTCAGTCACAAATTTTATGCCTTAGCCACCGAGAATTCCACATCTAATTATGTAATCCCCTTTTGGACTTGTTTTCTGAATTTACTTTAATATTTAGATAATAATGGCACTTCATTACAAAGTAATTATTCTCTGGTTTGCTGTCTTATAGCTGGAAGATGTGCTTAAGACAGTTAACCATTGACTTTAGAATAAGCTTCTAAAGAATATTGCACGAACTTATTGGTTTAGCGTCCAACATCCTCTCCCGATTCTTACATTTAGGAATTTGTTTGTACTATGTTAGTGTGGTCAATCATATCATCAAAATCACTAATCTAGAAAATCCAAAAACTTGGTAACATCACCATTAACATCATGCCAATAGTATTGCAAAACATTTAGCTCATACCATCAGGCCTTGGTGAAGAAGGATGCATTTGCATAAGAGCAGTGTGATCCTCCTCAACTATAAACTTATGTGTCAAAAGCTTTACAAGCATTATGTATATTATGTGCCTCATATCAGCTATAAACATAGTATTCATATCATAGTCTCATGACTTAGAGAATAGTTGACAATCAGCGTAATTTTGTTTCGTGGTTACTGACAACAGGACAATTTTACTAAAATCTGTCTCATATGCATTATGGATATGTACCTTAGAGTGACATGATCAACCCCAGGTCAAAATCTTATTCTTTGGAAGTAGAAATTCATGGAATATCTGTTTTCTATATTATGCAAGTGCAGAACCTGCCTTTTATTCAGAATATTGAAAAGAGGATTCAGAGTGCTAGCCAACTATTAAATGCAAGCTTGGGACACTGTTTTGTTGATGGGCTGGAACACAGGGATGTCAATGCAATTTATAATTGCTTACGTGCTTATGCTGCTGTTGATAACAATGGTAATGCAGAAGAAATTTTTCGCACGACCATCGTGGCTCCATTTGTACAAAATGTTATCCCACATGGATCCTCTGGGGAAGTTGTTGCGGCATCTGGGGATGAACTTGAGAATGATTATCAGCAAATTAAGAAACATGTTAAGAATGATTTCAAATTCTTACTGGAAATTGCTTCTGCAGGTACATATCCCATATCAATTCTATTAATAGTGTACTTAATCTAGTTCATTGGGTCTTTACTACCAAGTTATATTGCATTTGGTGCCGGGAATAGGTTGGTTCCCTGAGAAGAATATATATGAACTTGGTGAATATAAGCTTCACAGTTCAAATTTAATGTCCAACTGGTGCATTATTTCAGTCTTCTCATGGTCTTGCATATCAAACTTCAAATTTGCTACATGTGAAGGCTGTTGAAGTTGTGTTGTTTGTTTTGTTCAGAAAATTCAGGATTACATGTATTTGACTTCCTGGCAAATTCAATTCTGAAAGAGGTACTTGAAGCCATCCAAAAGGGAAAACCTGGTGCTTTTTCTCCAGGAAGACCTAAAGAATTCCTCAAAAACTACAAAGCAAGCCTAGATTTCTTGGCCTATCTTGAAGGTAGTAATCTGACCTTCATTTTGCATTTAAGACTAAATCTTTGTAAAGGAGACTTTGGTAAAGAATTAAAGTATCTTAACTATAGCCCATTTTATTATATTTAAAAAAAATCTCGCTGTCAGGCTATTGCCCAACTAGTGCTGCTGTTGCCCGATTTCGAGCCGCACCTTCTTATGTTGAGTTCATGAAGCAGTGGAATGTTGGTGTTTATTTCTCGTTAAGGTATTGGTGGAATTATTAGATATTTATTGTACTAATACAATTTTGAATTAGTACTTAGATATGACTGCTTTTATTTTCAATCTCTCAGGTTTCAAGAAATAGCTGGTGCACTGGACTCTGCACTTACAGCCCCCGGTCTTGTTC
Organism: Gossypium rotundifolium; assembly: GCA_025506655.1. NCBI lineage: Eukaryota > Viridiplantae > Streptophyta > Magnoliopsida > Malvales > Malvaceae > Gossypium > Gossypium rotundifolium. Next base: position 149,141,399 of record CP106732.1, on the reverse strand, counting down.
TTGTCCAGGATTCAGATTCTGGTGAAGAATATTCCCTGAACCTAACGCTTAAACAAAGTGTTACCCTCTTGGATAGCTTGAGATCCTGCTGGAATGAAGAAGTTCTTGTCCTTTCTTGTTCTGACAAGTTTCTTCGCTTGTCCCTGCAGCTGCTCTCAAGGTGGTTATTCCTTGGATCAAATACTTTTGGGTTGTCTTGATATACTGAACATCATCATTTGACTGTATTTTGCGTGTAATAGATACTCAAATTGGTTGTCTTCTGGATTGGCTGCTCGGAAGAAGGGTAGTGGTGGCTCCAACCCTGGATGTGAGTGGGCTCTTTCAGCTGCTCCAGACGATTTTGTTTATGTATGCCCGTGTCTTTATTCTATTATGTTTCCAAGTTAAATTCACTGAGCCTTGTTTAATGCACAGAGGTTTAATCAATGGTGTTCTTTATGTTTGAATTTTGAAATTTGAAGTTTAGAGAACTGAAGAACAAATAATCAGTTTTGTTTGAGTAACTAAATGGAGAGATAAATATAGAGAAATAATTAGTTATCCGCATATCCACTTGATTCTTTCTGATGTAGAAAGAACAGAGGGAAATTAAAACTGGTAATTATACTTTCTTCTAACCTAAAAATATATTCCTAAGTTTCATTTTTAAAATGTAGAAAATAAGAGATGTAGTTATGCAATTGCTTCAGATCTACCATTTTCAGCCCCCCAAGGTCAATCTGCTGAGTTATGTATCATGTTGTTCACAGGACTTTAAGCATTCTGTCATATACTCTTTTTTTTAATTCTACTTGCAACTTGATGTCATTCTGTAAGTTAAGCACTATTATATATTCAATGTAGACATAATCATTGTTGATCCAGACTTTTGAGCAGCATATGTATGAATGCACTTGTGTTTGCAGGTTATTCATGACATAAATTTTCTGGGCAAGGAAATTTCTGGTGCTTACCTGGATCATGTACTTAGAGTTCTATCTTCATGTTCCACTGAAATCCTTGACCTTGTAAAGCAGAGCATTTTGCACTGTGGAAAATCATTGGATGATTTGTTACCCTTAGTTATCAACACAATTAAAGAGGCTTTAGTTCAGAAGTCTGTTGAGGTAAGCATTACAATGTTAAACATATTACTTATTTGCATAAGTGTTGTCAAAGCATGCGCCTTGGGGCTTAGCTACCAAAAAACAAAAGCCTCTCAGATCCTTCTGGGTGAGGTGCATGTCTGGTGTGCTTAGGCACTTGTTTCTGTTAGGCAAAAAGAGATCATCCAAATAATCTCTTGCATTTCTTCTATTTTTATTTATTTTTCATTAACTGGACCTTTAATAGTAAAAAAGAGTATAATATCAGTATCCCCACTTGAGATTATAGACAAATCGTGTATATTGCCCAAAAGAAGGAAAACTACAATTTTCTTATTTTGTAGGATAAATGTCTAGACTCTTTAGAATTGATTAACAAAACTATGTATCTGAAGTTCATTTTATCTACACATTGTGCCTTCTCTAAGCTGAACACTATTTTTTTTGGCATCTTGTGCCCAACAGCATTGAGTCACCTTGTGCTATGAAAACCACCATGACTTGTTTTATGGTTTCTATTGTAATTTGTTTGGTTGCACTTTTATTACACTGTTGAATTTTTTGTTCATTCTTGTTTATCATAAATTCCACAGGACTTGAGACAGCTGAAAGGAATAACTGCAACTTACAGGATGACAAACAAACCTCTTCCTGTCAGGCATTCGCCTTATGTAGCAGGGGTATTGCGCCCATTGAAGGTATGCAATCACACAGAGCCTGTACCTTTCTTTTTTTCTCTTTTTACTATCGCAATTTTTGCCATCTCTTTTCCTGTAAATTTTCAACAAATGAAACCATATATATAGTGGTACATATATGCTATGTTGTTCAGATACATGGATAGATGTTGCACATGATATGTATTCAATAGGAGTGCTTTTAAATATCTTGAGTTTCCCCTTATATTTGACTTTGGAGGGTCAAAACCCTATATGCATGTCCATTTTGAGGTGTTAGATATGTTACTTGTCTGCACGGATACTTGAAGAAAATTGAACAGTTCAAGAAACATAGAAATGAAATATAAAATCTGATATAAATAATATTTGTTTGCTTAGAAATATAACATATTTAAATGCTGTCCAGATTATTTACTTGTTTGGCTTGAATTTCCATGGAGAATGTGTTTATTTTTTACCTAAAGAGTTTGTTGCCTGCTGCCCACATGGGCAACCAGTGCATGTTACTTAGCTTAAGCAACAAATTTCAATGCTTTCAGACTTTCTTGGATGGTGAACAAGCTACAAAGTATTTGACCAATGATGCGAGGAATAGTCTACTGCTAGGTGCTGCAACAGACATAACTATTCGCTATTATGAATTAGCTGCTGACCTCGTCAGTGTGGTTAGTATCACAAACAATTTATTTCCCTAGTTATTTCTCTAGATATTAAATATGCTTTTAATAAAACCTTTAAATTATCTTGTCCAGGCAAGGAAGACAGAGTCATCACTTCAAAGAATAAGACAAGGCGCACAGAGACGGGCTGGGGCAAGCTCAGATGTCTCGGATCATAATGTGTCTGATACTGACAAAATTTGCATGCAATTGTTTCTTGATATTCAGGTGAGAATCCCTTCCTAAGAATTTGCAATCCCTCATTCTTTGTCATTGAATATATGGTGCAGCACTATATTGAATTGTATACTGTTACCAGGAGTATGGGCGGAACCTTGCTGTCTTGGGAGTGGAAGCTGCTGATATTGATGCATTCCGATCCTTATGGCAGTGCGTTGCACCTGCTGATAGGCAGGATGAGATCAAGTTTTAAAATCAGTATCGCATTGCATCTGGTTCTTTCACATGGTAAACTGTTTTCCCCTATCTTTAACTTGATCTTATGGTGATTTTCTTTCCCCCCCTTTTTGTTATTAAAAAAATTAAATGGAAGTGTAAACCATTACTCTGCATATATTATTGTTGTTGTTTTGCTTACAATATAGTGAAAATTTTGTACAAAAGCCTTTTCAGCATCCCAAAAGTATATTATTATTTATCTTAGAACAAAGCTGTGTATGATGAACGACGACTTTCAGTCCCTATTTTAGTCTAAATAACGTGTTTTTTTTTTCCCTCTTTTGTGGTGTATTTTAAATATCACTTATTGTATCTCGTCACGCTTTTTTTAAATGGAAAAGAATTTTATTATTATTTCACCATCTACCCCTTATGCAATTTGGAAACTGTGATTCAGGAAACTTCTTCAAGCTTCAGTATATATTCTTCAGCAACAAGAGTTCAATTTTATTCACAGGCGAGACCAAAAGTCGTTGAAGTTTAATTCCATTAAAAGAAGTTACAGTATTTCAAGAGAAATGGAGAAATTGCAGAGCACTTGCACCTTCATTGCCCCTAATTTCCCGTCTATGTTGATTTCTTTATTATTTTTCTTGATAACAGAATATTTACTGCAAGCGTTAAAATTTGTATCCCATCTAAGTATATGAAAATTTTGATTCTTTTTCCTTGAATAAGTGTAGTCGATCAAATGAGTTTTTATCTAATACATGATTGATTTAGTATGAACGAGCATTGATCAATAATTACATGCAAAATTAGTAAAGATTATATGATATCATCTAATACACCACCTAGCCAAGCATATGATTTTATTGGAATCCATGGTACCATCATCCTCACCATTTGACCATTGTTTCTGAACTCTTAAAAGTGTCTTGAAGGCATTTGATCTGACCTGAGTTTGAGGTTGATAGTTAAATGTTCGAGTGCAATTAGAGAATTAGTTGAATTAGATCAAGGTCAAAGGTTTGAGATATTTACAAAAATGCCTCTATATATATATATATATTAAATTTTTACTTTCAATAAATAAATATATTAAATTTTAAGTCTAACCTCAAAAATCTTATTTACTTTAAAATAAAACAATTAAATTAAATTCAAGTCGGGTCGGGTCAGGTCAGGTCAAAGCAAAGTCAGATCTCTTATTAAATTTCGAATTCGAGCAATTTTTTTCTTTAAGAGTTGAGTCGGGACGAATTGATATAAAGTAAAAGTACATTTAATATATAAAGTAACAGTAAATGGCTTCTAACAAATTAACTAAAATGAAACTCATGCAAAAGTTACACTGTTTACAACCCCGCCCACTGAATTCATTGAATTCCTATATTTCTTTCACATATTAGGCATTTAACAATGGTTCATAAGGAGGTCTATAAACAACATTATCTTAGGATAAGTAACTGTCATTCAAAAATATATTGGATAAATTAACCATTCAGCTGAAGCTAAAAAACTAAAATCTTAATGATAATGTCTAGTTACAAACCAAAGTCTTGTTCAGCTCGCCTCAGCACGGATGTCACCCTGTGGAAAAATTCTGGTTCCTTTTCTTTGATATCATCAAGACTCCTCTGCTCATGTTCATCAGCCTTCAAATAACAAAACATTACTAGTGTAAAGAGCAACCAGGAAGTATGAAGTTACTATTACTTTTTCTATGATAAATTGATAACCCAAACCATACAAATGGAATTAGAATTTGAAAACATGGAATCTACCAAGGATTTTTTATAAAAAAATTGATGATTATCAGTAAGAAAGTTAATAACAGAAAAACGGTCCAGTCTTCAGGTGAATCCAAAAATTTAAAATTTTAAGATTGAACAAATATCGTCATGATCGTTGATGAAAGGATGATCTACAAGAACAAAGACAATGCAACAAAATAACATAATGTACTAAAGAAAAACAAAAACTTAGGACTTCATCGGACTTCCAGGCATATGCTACAACAAGACTGCCAAAATAGCACTTGGTAAAGCAAAGCCTCGAGAAAGTAAAGAATCTCATCTTTTTAACCTTTCAATCTTTCTATTCAAAACTAAACTAGGTTTAACAGAATATCAGATTAAATACCTCATTGCGGTCATAAAGTCCCACCAAGGTTATGATAAGGTCAAATTTTCATCTTGGAGGAAGAGATAGAACAGAAATTTAATGGAAAATTGAAAATAGAAAGAAGTTACTTAAAAGGAAATAGGGAAATCAAGAGAGAATTTGAAGAACTATGGGAGAAATCCAAAAAGAATCAACAGAGGGAGACAATCTCAACAATCAGTATCTCAAATAATCATCATAAAAAACCTAAACGTAACTGAAATAACTAGATATCTTATGGGAAAACTAAAATAACCAAAACAGGATTAAAGTCAAGTCTACCATCATACTATGACTCAACACTGAATTTTTCCAATGTGTTTCAACTTTATTTTGTTTTGCCATAATACTTTCAGACAAAAATATGGGATTGTAATATTTCATGAAATATTGTATTAAGAAATGGCAAATTTGCCATTGTAGTTCCATTTTGTTGATTTTTTAAACAAAAAGTTGAATTTGTTGATTGCAAATGACAAATTTCCATCAATTTAGTTACTTTATGTTCAAAATCGTCAAAACTAGTATCCAGTTTAAAGATTCAATGCCAAAATTTCATTATTGACAAGTAGTACAATGGGTGGCCTTAATCCCTAACTACAGCCAAGACCCAATAAAATGCAATGCCAAATATGTTGAGAATCTTAGATTATTTGACAGCATTGAATAGCTAATCTTTAGAGATTACAGCTGAATTTTAGAGATTCTAAGTAGAGATATTCTTTCCTTAATTGATTCAATGCTTCATGTATATATATCTGTACATATTTCTAAGAAATACATGCTTTTGTGTGAGTTTTTCCTCAATACATTAGAGTATTCATCTCTAATTTCAACAAAATATGACTTTATATCCTAATAATTTAATAAGTAACATACTAAAGTTATATTAAATAACCTTTTTTTAAGTTGAGAGAAGCCAGAAAAAGCTTGATAGCAAAAGCTCTGATGGCTCTAATTAAATTAATGCGGAAAAGTACAGGGAAGACGGATACAATAGCAATTTAGAGGGGAAATAAAAAAAAGACAGAAGCAATTCACAAGGAACCAAGGAAATTAGGGTAACATCTCAAAAATCATTATCTCAGATATTCATCATCCAAAACCAAATCGAGAATTAATATTCATAGCTAAACCCAAAGCAAAATCCTGATACTTAGAAAAGTAAAATACTTGTATATAAAGAATCCATAGTACTTGGAAAAGTATAATATTGACTAAGAAAAAAAGAAAGCATCTTCGTTTAGAGAATACCTCTTTAAACTTTAAAAGAACTAAATTTGATACAGATGCTGCCTTTGCCTGATCCCATCTGAAATGAATAATGGATAATGTGTTACAGGTAAATCAAATATCACAATAAAGGTACAAGGCAAGTATGATCTCAGTTCATAAACTTTGATATATTTATACATCATCTCAGGTAAATGATATTTTGCTTTAAGACAATAAAATGAAAGCGAAGATTATCAACCATTCAGTATCTATCAAAAAATGAAAAAAACCATTCAGCAGGCTACATTTTGGCTAAAACTTGTGCCAGTGCAAGATGGCCAGAAATAGACTAGTGACATAGCAAAAGAAATGGCTCTGGTAAAGTTCACGGCAGAAATTGCCTCTGAAATAAGCTTCAAATGTTATTCATGTGCTGCTTAACAAAAAGAAAGTTTATATGTTGAATTACAAAAAAAAAATTAGCTGTATGCTATCCTAAGCTTTTGGAAATCTGCTAGACATGAAAGTTATTTGGCTTTTCCAATGTATATTTGGACACATGGATGCATCCATAAATTGGGTAAATGAGTGCAATTGCCCCCAGTAGGATTGAACATAATAAATGATTTATATACTAAAAGGAAAATAATAGAAAGGTACTAGCTCTGTACGAGGTGAAGTCCCCTAGTCTTTGGACAAGGTACATGTTTCCAGTTTCAACATCACTAAAAGGGGCTTTACAGGAGGGAAAATTTCACTCATTTTGTATCTGAACTGTTGGACTAAAAAATCTCCATAGTTCGGAACTACTTAAATGAAAAATAAGAGAAGCCAAGGGAGAATGAATTCTCAATGCTCAAATCTTAGTACATGGTTGATTCCACAGGAGGCAAAGTCCTCTAGTTGTTTGGACAAAGCACCATTCTGCAATTCCAACTCCACTGGGGAGGAGCTTTATGGGAAAGCATAAAATCACTGTTGGACTAAAAAAATCACCACAATTGAACACTACCAAAAATCGAAAATAAGATGGGCTTTATAGGCCACTCCTAAAAATAACAAATAAACAGCATTAAAAAACATGTTACTAATATCACCAACATCAGAAAACACATGCTGATTCTATCAAATCATATCAAAAAGTTTGTGAATGCCATATACTCCAAATTACATCATGAAACAAACCATACCTAACAAGCATCAACTCGTTAACAGATCGCCACATTCCACGCCCCACATCTTTTGGAGATAGTTCTCTTGCACTTCTCCCACGCCACAACTCTTTAACAATGTATTGCACTTCTTCAACATCAACCTGCAGGTAATGGCAAAAAAGAAACAGAAAAAACAATCTTTAAGAACAACAATATTAATCTGATATAGAGCATGAACAAAAATATTAATCTGACATGCAAATGGTTTCTGAGACAAGGGAAATAGGAATGGCAAACCATAACCAGCTGGAAGATCTGAATATAATGACTTACTAATAATAGATTTAGGAACAACGTGACTGCCCATAATTTCATGAGAACTATAGATTTCCTTTTTCTTTTTCTTGGACAAATGACAAAGATTTGAACTATATAATAAGATTAAAAATACATATGATATTTTAAAAAGTTTTTAAGGGGTTATTAATCATGGCCCATTTATTACAACCCTTTTAAGAGTGAGACAATCTTGGTTGACCAATTGAGAACCCATTTCAGTATCTCACTAAATGACTGAATATGGATGTGCATTATCAAAACTAGAATGGTCTCTATGATCCAGGACCATCAATGAAGAAAAATGTATACATATGATAAAACACAAAATAGTTTTAAGTTGCTTATATTAAATAAATGAAGTCTTGAATTGAAATAATAAAGATGAATGTAATTATTCCACAGTATCAAGGCTATATAGCTTCAACTAAACGATAATACATTGCCTTTATTAATAAAAATAGTTTTGAGTAGCATAAATTCTATATCATGAGGATAATAGCTTTTCCATAAGGTGGCATCCAAAGGTTTCAACCTAGTTCATGAAATGGAAGCTCACAGAATGGCTTGAAATGGCCAAGAGAAGGCAGATAAGGAACATTTGATGACCACAGATTCCAAGCAAATTCAGTCAAAAACAAATATTGTGCCTTAGAAATTCAACTCTGAGCTTTCTTTTCCAGAAACACTTGACACTGTTATTAAAACTTAAGGTTTAATAGATGATTATAATTTTCAGAATGTTATTCCTCAACTTAGTTCAGCCATCTGGTAGGATAGGTCATGTTCTTCCACTATTTTGTCCAAGTCTTAGCCAATTTGATCCAAAAACCACCCTTCATCGATTCAAGCACATGTCAAAAGCCTTAAACCTAATTTGTTTCTCCCTAAAATGCTCAGTGCAAGAAGCAAAGCATATATCATATATTCTTGCTACTCCATTTTCCATCAAGAATCTTTTCGCAACAAGCAGAAAATATTAATATATGAATCATCAATTAAAATGCCTAAATATTCAAGGAAAAATGGCTCATTAACTTGCAATAGTTTTCAGCACAGAGAATACTGTAAATTGTTATACAGTATCCACAAATTTCACATTGGACAAAGAGGTTAACTGGCTTCATATCCCTAAGATTTTATTTTACTATTAGTTCACTCTATTATTTGAGCACACCTTTATATAAATTTGATTTAATGAATTTACCAAATAGAAATGGGAAGTTCCAGTATCCAAGCAGATGGAAGGAGAAAGGGAAGAACAAATGATAAAATATTTAAATCATTAAATAACTGCATCAAGGAAATTGAAAAAAGTACTTTACATGTCAAACAAAAAGAGCAAAATAATGACTCCTCATGCAAAGGGTGTCGAGGCAAATCCTACCTGGACTTGCATGTCTGCACCATATACTAACTCCTCATGCTCAATAAGCCGTTGAAAAAGCGCCTGATAATGGTCAACATCTAGATTTACCACTGGTTCTGTTTGAACATCCAACCCTGCAAGTTGTGTAACAACATACGAGGCCATAACCTGTCCAAATATCGCAGGGATCGTACCAAGAACTGGTATGATACGGACCCTAAACCCAGGTACTATCTGACAGCAGAATAACACATTAAATTGTTGGATTAAATATGTAGATTACATACTAATGTAAACCAAAATATTTTCGTTTTCCTTCTACCCTTAAATATAGAGATAGCAAAAACCAGGGACCTAAACTAGCAAGTTCAAATATTTGCTAAAAGAAACACAGCTTTAGCTCCATCCAAATGTACTTTCAATTCTTAAATTCTGCTGCAATATATTGGATGAATTTCCCCACTGCATGATGTTAGGTGATCAAACAGAGTACTTTAAAACTGCAAAAGGAAGAAGGAAGCATCCTCACTTGATAATCTGAAGGGTTGTCTTCTTCACCACTTGGTCCTCTAAAAGGAAGCAGCTTAGCTTTAGGTTTCTCTAAAGAGAAAACAACAGGAATTCCACCCTCAATCCCATGATCTTTCCTTAAACGGTGTCTCACCTAGAAGCAAAAATTTGACAAAGAGTAAAGTGAATGATAGCTGGAAATAAACCCCAAAACAATGTCTTCTTAATGCAATAGATAACAAGAGTCAAATTGGATATCCAAAATAACAAATACAAGCATAAGATATTAAAGTTTTTCCAAACCAAATAAAATCTAATTGGACAAGGTCCCAAAGTAAACACCAATCATAAGATCAGCAACCACCAGAAAACTGCAGTAGCAAGTGTAGATTCAAAAGCCACAGATGCAAAGAGCCCCCATTTTAGAATGATTGACAACTCCAAAACAACTTCACCGTATTCAGAATCAATAATATAAAATGCCAGAAGCTCAAATCACAATAAATAATAAAAATACAAAAACATAAATATTTCATAACCCAAAGCTACTGATACTAAAATAAACTAAGTATCTAGAAGCTAAACCTAACCTTCGTACATACTAAGTAGCAAAGCTGATCCTAATCCTCTATTACTGAATAAAGTAACCAAAGAATCTTAAACATCTTAAATATATATAAAAAGTACTGCCAAAAACCTAAAATATTGGAAAGAAGCAAAAACTTTGGATAATTAAATTCCTTGAGTAATTTTTTTACACCCTACAAAAAACACAATGCTGGACTCAACTATAAGCACCAAATCTTCTCAGTATTTTCCATCATTCTGCCATTAAAAAATCCTATTATTAACCCCTCAATTTTCTTTCCATATAGCTTTGCAACCTATGTCCTATCAATATGCAGTAACCCTCTCCATCCACCCTATACTACATTGTACTTTTTAACTTGTTATTGCCTATCCAAAAGCATCAATGCCTACCCATGTCATTTTCTATAGAAGCATAATGCTCCATTCCAAATGAAGAGAAAGTAGGTTTTACCTACAATTCTGCAGCTGTAAGCTAAATCTAAAACTCTTTGTAATCTACTCTCAGTTTCCTTAAATTAAAAAATCTGATATGTAAGCCATAGAGACTTCAAATTGAAAGAAAATGGTTAAAATTTTTTAAACAGGAGGATTGGGGAGGATTATATTCACTAATGCTTGACGAGAGAGAAAAATGAGGCAAAAGAAAGGATGGTCATTTTCATCCTTTTTTTTAAATCATTTAAATTGGAAAGATTAGATGAGAAAAAATGAGATGGGTGTGCAAGTAAAGTGATGCAAATTTACTAGATTTCCATCTTTCTACAAGCACACTGATGAAAGAAATAACATATATTCCACATTTCCATTTTTCTCCTCCCTCAACTTCGGACTTTACATATTACTATTCTCCCTACCAAGCAAAGCATTACAAGATGTGGAAGAAACAATGACCTTCTCAAACAAAATATAATTTGTCTACCAAAATTATATACCAATTTAGATTCACAAGAGCATATCACATATCATGGTAGCAAAATCTAACAATTCCATTTCATATAGATTAGAAAGAACCAGACATTTAAAATAAATAACTAAACTAGTTAATTGGATAACATAAAACATAAGGCACAAACAAAAAGGAAAAACCAAAGCACAAATGCGGAGAGGCATAGAAAAATATCTTAACAAGCTAGGGCTCTGAAAGTTGAAACAAGGCTGAGTGATTACAGATCTAGATAAAGGATCATTTGTTGACTCTCTTAAATCAGCCACACGAATTCTTGTTGGATCAGCTCTCGCACCAGCTCCTGTCGCAGATAGTACCTTCAGACCTCTGCGTACACATGCAGCAAGAAGTGCCACCTATGACAAATGATAATGGAGTCATGTTAGGTAGAACTTTTGCCATTAGAACAATCTCTGTAATTCCAGAAACAATGTTTTATGTTGACAGATTGTTAGCAATCAGCTGAAGAACTTATGTTGCTTGCTTACTCGTGCTTTAGATGGGTGCAATATCAAACAAGCATATAGAAGGATTAGCCATCCACCAACATAATAATGAAAAAAAAAAAAACATAAATTAAAGCATAACATGAATCACATAAAGAAATTAGGAGTTCTATACATGGTGAAAAGCCAATATTTGACTGCAACGTTATATAAAATTCTTATAGCCAGTAGGTAAAACTGAAAGTTCATAAGTCATGATGATACCTTTGTGTCAATGTTATCAATGCAGTCCAAAACAAAATCAGGGTTGCCAGAAAGAATTTCTTCTTCAGATGACACATCATATAGCAGCACCTTTGCATCTACTTGGCACTCGGGGAAAATTGAAGAGAAATGCTTCTTAAGGCACTCAGCTTTGGGGATACCAACATCTGCTCGTGTTGCAACAGCGTGTCTATTTAATGATGAAAGAGATACCTTCTCATATGGTCAAGAGTAAGTAGAGATTTCTTAAGAAAAGAATTTAATGGTCATTTTTTAAAGAAAATACATGCTTTGCACCCACATCCAACTTACACTACCAGCTCCTTGAACTAGCAAAGCGAAATTAGAATGCACAAATAGAAGGTAAAATTTTATATAAGATTATTATGTTGTCTCTTTGGAAGCTCCAAAAGGAGCAAGCCACAAAACAATGATGTTACAAGAAACCCTTGCAAAATGATAACCAGCATCCTAGAGTCCATTCTTTTGGCATATCCTTTGGGATAAAGATAGTAATGACAGAGCAAGTTATTTCCAGACTTTCTTCAATCCAATGGGCAAATTTCTCCAAATTCAGAAACATCTTATAACATAAGAGTATGTCTGGATGCTGGATTCCAAGGAGGATATTTATTTCCAGAGACGACACGTTATTTAGTTTGCCAAAATAAAAAGTGGAATTTGGATGAGGGATTTTGAACGCTCAAACATCTCATTTCAAATTCAACTCTTGAGGTGGAATTTATTTATGGAATTCTTTGGTCTTTTATATCAATATTTATTATATTCCCCAATTTGTGAATTCACAATATCTTTCAAAGTATTTAAGTCTTCCAGAAATTTCAGAAATTCAAGAACATGACAATCAATACAAGAAATGGAGGACCTAAGGAAAATAACATATTGACATATGATTTGTGATCAACCAGTAATTGTAGCTTAAAACAACTTGCAACAGAGAAGCAAAATTGCAAATACAAAGTTCAGATGAATATGCAACATTATACATGCCATATACCAAGCCTAAATAAGTTAGCACTGGATTAATCATTGATGAAACATATAAGATACCTGGTCAAAGTCCACCAATAGGAGCTTGCCAACTCCTGATCTCAAAAGCATAGATGCAGCATGACTTCCAACACCTCCAAGACCAATGACCACAACATAGGACGATGTAACCTTTTGCTGAGAATCAAGGCCAAAGAACTGGATATTCCTAGCAACAAACAACGAAGACAAAGACAAATACATGTTCACTTATTCTCTCAAATTGTTAGAGAAGGATGGTTAGGTATGTCTAAACCTCATATTGGGCATATTATATGAATACTGGCCAATCCATGAGTGCACTTTAGCTCAGAACGATAGTCTAAGAAATTTAACAGTAAATCAAACATTCTCACCCATGTTCAAGCCAAGCTCACCTATATTCAAAATTGGTTTGTTGATTAAATGTGATTAAACTCGTTTATTTAATTAGTAACCACACATAAAGAGAAGTTAAATTGCGCTCATTCACATGTTATTCGAACAACATATTTGTTTGCTTGCACCCCCAAATGTAGACGTCCTACATATCTACTGGTTTTCCACTTATCGCAGAGTGTGTTGTTTGGAAATCTCAATTATTTTGATCCAGAAGTCCTCCCAACTGTTGAAATTTTCCAAGTTGACCATCCACATCAAAATCTTTTTCATAACAAGATTCAAAAATAGCACACTTAATATCATAGAAATAAAAAAATTTCATATGTCCAGAAAAAGAGAGTAGTGTAGATGTTATATAGACACAAAAAGATCAATACTCTCAGCTTTGACTTTTCAACTTGCCTTGACATGTTAGAATATAAGATTTAGGGAAAACATGACCTGAGAATTAGAGCAATGATAAAAGAAAGAAAACCACAACTCTCCTGTAGGATGTAGCATTTTAATTTCATAAAGGGAGTAAACATGGTTCATCCATAGACCATGGGTTAAAGAGATTTACCTAGTCAGTTGCTCAGAAACTATTTCATCTGCTAGAATGCTCAAGCCAGTCATCCCAATATTCCCATTTCCAAGACCAGTCACACATTTGACAGTTGTATCTGATGCAATTTCAAGTCCCCGAATAGCAATCAAAGAAATGGAACAATAACATTTTCACCAATTTACTAGTATCATACAAAAAGTTTGACGAAAGAGAGTTCAAATTTGAACTGAAAATGACATTAAAAATTTAGAATAAACACAGAATTGATAAAGATGATTGCATCTATCAGATCTAGCATGTTTAGCCTTTTGCCAGTGTTGTAGGTCAGTTAGAGCATCGAAAACAAGCATTAAAATAATAGCATCTTTCATCATGTGTGAGAAGCATACCACACAATAAAACAACAATCACCACATCATGCAAGTTTTCTTAGAAGTACAACTATAGCCAACAGAAAACACCAAAAATCTTTAACTTGGTGATACTGTCACAACAGAAATCGAGACTCAACGCAGCCATATCATTTAATCCAAACTTAATCTCCTAACTTCTAACAAGTAATCTGCCAAACTCAATCTCCTATCTTCTCACAAGAAATCGACTAATCTCCCAAACTTTATCTTCTAGCTTCTCACAAGTTTAGAACTCTTACTAAAGAATTTGTAAAATATAGAGGAAATAAGCAAACCACACCTTAAAAGTATATTGTCACACACCTTCAGGATCAAGAATCATTTTCAATATACTCATTTGAGAACATTCATCAAATCATATCATGAAAACAGTTAAGGATAGAGGATCATTCATATTAAAATGGATAACTTCAGAAATTCATTGATCAACTTCAAATATAAATCATTCTTGAAATAACATATCATACAGTTAAGGTCCCATCTTTAAAAATTATAGAAGACTCATATTCGTTAGCTACCATCACTACCATAACCAATGTCCAGAGTCATATTGATAATCTTGTTTTCATAATCTTTACTAATTATTGTAACAGTTAGTACAGCCGTATGATAACTAATTCGATCAGTCAACGGGAACATATGCTAACTGTTAATAACCCATTAGAGAGGGCATATGCTAACTACTATAACCTGTTATTAAAGCATACCACTAATTCAATATCAATTGTCCCCTTTTTTGGGGATCGAATTCAATATTCACAGCTTTCATAAGACATCCTTTTAGTCATAATAATAAAGTTTCATATCTCATTCAATAATCCATAATTCATCGTATTAATAAACCAAAATAATAATCATGTGTTTTAGGCTAATTCATATCCTTCAAAAAAAAAAGACAATTAACTTATTTTTGCAAAGCCTCTTTATTAAACAGAATGATACAAAATCCTGTTAGAAACTGTTTTCTGAACAATCATGGATTCAGTATAGGTCAGATTCATAGAGATTCATCACTCAGTAAGTAAGATGATTACTAAGAGGCTTACTACTATTAAGAGCCTAAATATTTGTCTAAATCATATATTCATATCTACCAGAAGAATTGCAGATATTAGTTCCCATAGCAGCAATCACTTTTCAGTTAAAAAAATAACATATTGCTGATCAATTGTGTTTTTCACATTACAAGGCATGCAGCTAATAGTTAAAAGCATGTTGACGTCCATCAAATGAGAGAATATAACAGCAAAGCCTTTCATTCGGACAATTACCATAGAAATGGTGTATAACAAGACAATTACTGAGTAAATAAAACTGACATTACCATTCAATTCGATTGCCTTTTTATCGCACTGGTTTGAAATCCTTCTGCAAAATACACAGAAAAATCAATCATTAAAAAGCTTCTGGTAAACTGCCGAAGGAAAAAACTCATATTCTATCTTTCATGAAACCAGATTAAATGAAAGACTCGTTCAACATACTTATATTTAATCTATTTCTAGACAACTAAAAGGCAATTAAGTACTTCGACAAAACAACTTCACGAAAGAAAGAAAGCATAGCCTAGAAATTCTATTCAAATTTAAGAATTTTAGCGAACATGGATGTGGACTAACAATGACCAATAAACATTTTCATAGAAATAAAGAGAAGAAGAAGAAAGCACGATCGACGAATCAATGGGATCAACTGAATTTCATAGTAATGAAAGAGAAAATGAGATGATGACGATAAAAAAACTTACCTTGGAAGAAGCTTAAGAAGAAATAAGGTAGAAGCAGCACCGAGAAGAGCACCTCCGCCCACCAATGCCAAGCTCTTGAGCTTCTCCTCCATTTTGATTTTGCACTTCTGTTTGGGTCCTTAATCTTCAATGTCTGCGGCTCAGGGTTTTAGGCGGGATATTGGCTTAGGGTTTAAGACCCGATCCGAATCCGACTAATCTGAATTGGGTAGAGCGTGAATCTGAAATAGCTTATCCTGAAATAACCCGAAAATCCATAAAGGCTGGAATCAAAGTTATTCAAACGTGAAATGATTTTAAGTCATGAGGGTTATTAAATTCTTTGCCACTCTTAAACTTGTCAACTTGAATTTTGTTGCAGCTAAACTAAACTGTTCTACTTCCTCCGCTATTTGAACACATCTTCATTGCTAGCAAACAATAAAATAACACCCGATATTTTCACACATGGTAAAATATTAATAAAATTTTAAAAATCTTTAATTTTATAAAATTATTTGGCATTTAAAATAATCTACACAAAATGGTTAAATATGAACCTAAATATTATTGTATCACTAATTTTATATAATTTTAAAATTTCAAAATACTTTTATAAAACGAATTTTAGAATTAGAATTCTTATTTATTTTAATTTTAAATTTTAGAAAATTCCCAAGCATTTTTCTAATGTTTTTCACTTTTCTTATTTCATCGCCAACAAATTCTTCGATTTTACTTATTTTTGCTAAGTTTTATTTTTTATCCCTAATTTTTTATACACAAAATATATCAGCATTTGTAGTCTAATCCACTTTATTTATGTATTCTCTTCTTTATTTTCCTTAAACAACTGTGTAATTTACTTGGAATTTTTTATTTTAACATGGTTTTTTTCTTTTTAATGATTTTGATAGGAAAAAATATTAATTTTAATCAATTATCATGAGTTGTAAGAGAAATATTTAAAAAACAAACTTTTTAGCTGTTACTATTTATATATCATTATGTCTTTTCTTTAATTCCTTTAGAAGTATTGATATGTTAGCATCTAATATTATATGATTCAATATTCATGCAATCAATTTTTTATAAAAATAAATTATATAAAATTATTAAAAATATTTTTAGTATAAATTATTATGTGGTTTGAGTTCATCTGAATTTAAATAATTATTTGTCCAATTTTATTCTAAATGTAAAATAATTTTATATAAATTTATATGTTTTAAAGTTTTTATTAATGTTTGTCGTTGTCACTTGTCGTTGTATTGTTACCTAATTATTGCTTTTTACATACATTGTAATATAAGTAACAAAGTATTTAAGATTAGCCAATAATTCGTGTAAATATGTATTATTGTATTTGTATAATTTGCACTTTCAATTTAATATATTATCTATAAAAATTTTGATTAATTTGATATATTGAGAACCAGATATAAACTCAATTGAGAAAAGTTTAAAATGTATTTTTTTTCAAGTAAGAAATAGGGTAAGCTACATCATTAATAGCTAAAGTATGGGTAAGTTTCTATCTTGATCACTTATATACTCGAAAGTTTTTATTTAAGTAATAAAATATTTAAAAGTTTTATTTAAATCATTGGATTGTTAAGGTTTTTTTTTTAAAAAAAATTCACCAACGAGCTTTAAATGACAATTCAATGATTGATATGATGGATTAGTACCTATCGATAAGTATAAGAACATACCTTAGATCCAAGTCAACCTGACAATCAGTATCGAAAATAAGAAAAAAAAATTATTTGAATTTTGGTTTGCAGATTTATGACTGCCAAAGTTGTTTCATAAAAAATATTGAATTGTAAAAGAAAAAGAGAAAAAACTTTCGATTGATGCAAGCAGAGGAAGCCATATAGCACAACTTCTATTTTAATAGTTATATAACTTAAATGAAAACTTTTAAATAAAATAGTCATCAATTTGTAATTTTTTCTAATTAAGTGACCAAAATAAAAATTTAACTAATAACTAATCGCATTACAAATATTATTAGTGTATTCAATACTAATGTTTAAAACTTCGACCTTAATATAAAAAGCTTTAACTGTTACTCTAAGAAAATGATTTTTATAATTTTAAAGATAAAATTATAAATATATATATATGTTGTTTTTAAATTCACCCTCGCAGTTAGTCACGAGTGTGACATGATTTTACAAAGCAACAATATTTTAAAGATATTTTTTATTTACTTTTTATAAAAAATTTTAAAATAAATTTAATTTTACCATTTCAACTAATTTTATTTATTATTTATGTAAATTTTATAAATATATTTGTAGGTGCCATTATTAAAATTGCAGCTCTTCCTTCTTTGAAAGGACAAATCCAGATTTTGGCAAATAAATAAAGACTATAATTAACAAGAATGAAGAAATGAATGCAATTTTTGATTGAATGTTCTCTATTTGGTATAGCCTAAATATATAAACTGTATGTTGGATGTAAATCAAAATGGTTTCTTAAGATACTTGAAACCCATAGATGAATCCACGCAACAATCTACTCTATTGTTGTAAACATTGAGCAATTTTAACAATTCCTTAACCTTCTCCTTCGTACTCTCGCCACACCCAACCTGTAAAATCACTAGCAACTTCTTAAATGTCCCCACTTGAATCGCTTCTATTCTAACACTTTCTTCATCGCAAAGCTTCCACAAAATCGACACCGAAAGCTCCGTCGCCCATTCCGAAACTTTCAAAACTTTCTTCACTAACACCGCCATAATCAAAGCATTGTTGCAGGCTTCTTCTTTCCCTTTTTCAGTATTGCAAATTTCATCCAATACACCCAAAGCTTTTTCACAAACACTTTTATCGGCCTCAACAATCGCTTCTACTATCACACCAACCAAACCCATTTCTAAAAATCTAGAGGTAATCATGTCGTTCTTCGTGGTTGAAGAAATCATGCAGTAAATAGCCATTAACGAAGCTTTTGTAGCAGTAGGGGAAATTGGTTCCTTGATCAAGAAAAACAGTGCTTCGACAACTCCTTCAATCGCCCGCAAGGTGTTCGTAATTATTCGTCTTTCATCCGAATGAAGAATCTCCTTGAGTATCAAAACTGCGGACTGTCTACCAGAAAGATCTCCATTCCTCAAAAGCCAAATGATGCAACGTAAAGAAGACTCGGTTCCCAGCTTGGATCGGCCTTCTTTGCCTAAAGGAGACATCCAAGACAGTACCGATAGAATTTCCACCAACAAATTTATGTGTTTCTCGAATGAATCACGGGCGAAAGACTCGAAAGAAGCGGATAAAATACAACCTGTTCCGTTCTCCATAATGCAACGCTTGTTACGTTCGCTTTCTTTGCCCCAATTCTTGATCTTCCTAACCAACTCCCCACACTTTTTTCCATCTCCACGTCGAGTAGCACCGATGATCCTCGAACAAACCTCCGAGACTTCACATTGGGACACAGGGATTCGTGGGGTAGGGATCCGTTCGACGCCGAGAGAACGGTTCTGAACGCACCAGTCTTGGATCATCCTTCGCAGTATGTGATTCGGGATCAAATCAAAAGTTTCCAAGACCTGTTTGGTGAATGGGCAAGTTTCATTGCCGGCTTCAATCCATCTCTCGATGTTCTCCCGATCATAAGTGATCCCAGTGCACAACGTGACGGGATCTTTCATCAAATCAAGAGAAATAGGACATCGGAAATGCGTCGGAACGTTGATTTCCGCATCCAAATCTTCACACAAGCGATTGTTGTTCTTCATTTTGTTGTTATGGACTCTGCGATTTCTCCAAGATAAAATCATTGCGGAGTATTTAAAGAAACAAATGCAGGCGAATTCGGTTGTGAGTTTGGAGTGTTAAGGTTTGGGGGTATTTATACGAGGAAGGTAAAATTATAGGCGGGTCAAAGCTAGGTAACGTTAGGGAAAAAGGTTTGGAGGTTTGACCGTTGAATGTTTGAAGATGGAAGTTAAATCAAATCAAATGAAATCAGTAGGTAAAATATTGAGATTGGAATTCAGAGTCGGCTAAGTATAGACCAGCTGACTGAGTCATCGAGTCAAAAAGTCAGTAACCTGATTGGCGGCCGGCGACGGCGCATGAGTGGCTGCTTCCTTGGTCTCAGGCGGTTTTGAAGATTTTGTGCATCCGATCCAACGCAATCGGGGACGATGCACTTCGGAATTTTTTTGTAGATATTTGATTTCTTTTATGGATTCAAATAATATTTGAATATTGCAACGGATTTCAATTTAATGCAAATAACATATTCAGGCATTTTAATTCATTATTTGAATCAACTCTATTACTACGGTAAATAATGAATTAGAAATTTAGATATTTTAATATATTAGTATGTGTATTATTGTCAATATATGAGTGTCGAAATTATTTTTTGTTTGGAAAACGAGCCGGCTTTAAAAAGAAAAACGGAGTTGCCACCAATCTTTTTTTTGAAGTGCGATTGGGCCACTTAAAAAATATTTTGGCCTACGAATTTTAAGAAAACGGGTTTGGGAGTCAGTTACGCACGAGGAAGGATTAGCACTCTCGCAACGCCCAAAATTGGTAACGTATTGATTGATTAATGTCCTTAATATCGAGAATTAGAAAAGATTTTAAAATATAGATCATTTGAAAAACGTTCGGACAATTCGAATTTGGATATCGAAATTTTCATGTTCTGGAAGAATGAAATATCACGTTCAGCACGTTAGGATACGATGTTTCAGACCTTCGAAACCAAGATCATTTCATGATTTCCAATATTCATGCATTGTCATTTTAAAAAGGGTATTTCATCACTTGGCCAAATGAAAGAATCGACACTCAGCACGTTAGGGCACGATCCTTCAAATTTCCAAACATGAAATATTGCATTACTTTTAATTCTAAAAGAACAGACACAATTTTAAATGATATTTAATGATTTGGCCAAACAGAAACCACAACCCAGCACGTTAGGGCACGATTCCTTGAATTTTCAAAACATGAAACATTGCCTTGTTTAAAAAAAGGACACAGTTTTAAAGAATATTTAATGATTTGGCCAAACAGAAACCACAACCCAACACGTTTGGGTACGATTCCTCGAATTTTCAACCACCAAATATTGCCTTTATTTTTAAGGAAACATCTTTATGAGTTTGGAAAGACATCGTAAAGGAAGAAACAAATTAACGAAAATGACAAATAATAATAATACTAATATCAATAATAAAGAATATATAAAAAAATAATGGTAACGAAAATGACAATAACAATGCTAATAACAAAATATAAGTAAAAATAAGAAAGTAATTATAAGAATAATAATATGTATAATATAGTAGTGATAGTGTAATAATAATATATACAAGGTTAATTTCAAACAAAATAGGTAAAGAAAAATATTAATAGAAATATTTAAAGAATAATTGAAAAAAATAAATATAAAGAATATGGTAATAATAAAATAATGTTAATAGTAAAATGATAATAATATAAAGAAATATAATAATAATAATAGTAAGATTAAAAATGATAAAAAGACTATAGTAATAATAATATTAAACATAGTAACAAAAATAAGATATATCGATAATAATATAAAAATAATGATATGATAATATGTAATAATAATCATGATATAATAACAAATATAATAATAGTAATAAATAGAAAATATAATAAAAATATTAAAAATAATTAGTTTAATGGTAAAATAACCAAAATAAACAAAAATGGACTAAATCAGATCGAAATCAAAAGTTTTGGGATAAAATTAGAGGTGAAATAAAAGGGAAGGACCGAATTGCGATGCACGCACAACACAGAGGGACCAAAATAGCAATAAAACCCCATGAAACAGTATGCCTGAACGTGGATCAAATTGCAGTGGCGCGCGAAATTCGGGGCCAAATTTTAAAACATAGAAAAATTGAAGGGGACGCAATTAAAACAACAGCATAAAAAAAGAGGGCTAATCGCACAATTTACCCATTTAGGGTGAAATTGCGCATATCCACCTGCAAAAGCAAGTAATTACACAGGGCCCACCCTTTTTAATGCTTAAAACCTAAAAATAAAACCATTCATTCGTTTCTTTCTTTGTTTCAAAACCAGAAAAAGAACCCCTCTTTTCTTTATTTTCTTTTTAGGGTTTCAGCCCCTTTCTTTGATTTTCTTTTTTGAAAAAGAACTCCCATTTTTTTTATTTTCTTTTTAGGGTTTCAGCCCCTTTCTCTGATTTTCTTTTTTGATTTCGAAACAAAACCAGGAGCCTTCCCCCATGCGTGCATCGATGCGGCGATCCGGGAGCCCGTAAGTCCTCTCGATCCCTTCTCTTTAGTTTAAAACTCTTATCGTTCAAGATTTTGTCTTTTTTTAAAACAAAGAAAAGAAAAAATCTGAAGAAGATAAACAGATTCGAAAAGGAAAAAAAAAGAAAAAAGACCTTTTGCTCGCTTTCTTTGAGTCTCTGCTAAAAAAATATATATTCTCTCGTAAAATGGTATCTTTGGAAGCTGGGTGTATTCTTTTTCTCTCCAAAAAAAAATCGACCCTTTACAATATTTACTTGAAGGCCTTTGTAGCCTTTTGGGTAAATCCTAAAATACTAAAACTCATCTATCATCTGCTTGTTATTTGTTGTGTTCCCTTTTTCTCATGAGATCGTGGGCACGAGCCGGTGTTGGAGCCGTGCACGTTGCGGAATGGATTTGCGGTGCCATTCTGCTAGGGTTTAGTTTCTGTTTCTGTTAAGTTTTTTTTGAAGCTTGGGCCCGGGGTTTTAGAATTAGGCCTTACAGCTGCCCCTCTTTGCTCATTGTCGTGTAACGAGAATAGAGCAAAGACTTTAAAAGGGCCAATTTGTCCCATCTTGTTGAATCTCGACTTCTTGATGCCTCTTTTCTTCAGTTAGCTTTATTCCATCCACTGCATTTTAGGGGTATAGAGAATTTGTTCCAATCCGCTCCACTACTGCTCAGTGAAGATAAGGCTATGAACTTCAGTCTGTTCCATTGCCGATTCATGGAGATAAGACTTGCTATATTCGATCTGCTCCACTCCTGCTCAGTGGAGATAAGATCTGTTCTTTCAGCCTGCTCCATTCCTGCTCAGTGAAGATAAGGCTATGATCTTCAGTCTGCTCCATTGCAGATACATGGAGATAAGACTTGCTATATTCGATCTGCTCCACTCCTGCTCAGTGAAGATGAGATATGTTCTTTCAGCCTACTCCACTCCTGCTCAGTGGAGATAAGGCTATAAACTTCAGTCTGCTCCATTGTCGATACATGGAGATAAGACTTGCTGCTTTCGATCTGCTCCACTCCTGCTCAGTGGAGATAAGATCTGTTCTTTCAGCCTGTTCCACTCCTGCTCAGTGAAGATAAGATCTGTAATTTTTAGCCTGCTACCCTACTGCTTAGGGGGTTAGGCTTGTGGTTTGAATCTGCTCCATTGCCGATATATGAAGATAAGATTCGTCATCTTCGATCCGCTCCACTCCTGCTCAGTGGAGATAAGATCTACTATCTTTAGCTTGCTCCACTCTTACTCAGTGAAGATAAGGCTAGCGGCTTAAATCTGCTCCACTCCTGCTCAGTGGAGATAAGATCTGCTTCTTCAGCCTGTTACCCTACTGCTTAGAGAATTAAGGCTCATCGTCTTCGATCTGTTCCACTACTGCTCAGTGGGATAAGATCTGCTATTTTCGGCCTGCTACCCTACTGCTTAGGGAATTAAGGCTCATCATTTTCGATCTGTTCCACTCCTGCTCAGTGGGATAAATCTGTAATTTTCGGCCTGCTACCCTACTGCTTAGGGAATTAAGGCTCATCGTCTTCGATCTGTTCCACTCCTACTCAGTGGGATAAGATCTGCTATCGGATTGCTACCCTACTGCTTAGGTAATTAAGGCTCATCGTCTTCGATCTGTTCCACTCCTGCTCAGTGGGATAAGATCTGCTATTTTCGGCATGCTACCCTACTGCTTAGGGAATTGAGGCTCATCGTTTTGACTGTTCCACTCCCCGCCGAGAGGATAAGGTCTCAGAACTTTCGACTGCTACCCTACTGCTTAGGGAATTAAGGCTCATTGTCTTCGATCTGTTCCACTCCCGCTCAGTGGGATAAGATCTGCTATCAGCTTACTACCCTATTGCTTAGGGAATTAAGGCTCGTCGTCTTCGATCTGTTCCACTCCTGCTCAGTGGGATAAAATCTGCTATTTTCGGCCTGCTACCCTACTGCTTAGGGAATTGAGGCTCATCGTTTTTTACTTGTTCCACTCCTGCTCAGTGGGATAAGGTCTGTAATCGGCCTGCTACCCTATTGCTTAGGGAATTGAGGCTCGTCGTCTTCGATCTGTTCCACTCCTGCTCAGTAGGATAAGATCTGATATTCTCGGCCCGTTACCCTACTGCTTAGGGAATTAAGGCTCAATGTTTTCGACCTGTTCTACTCCTGCTCAGTGGGATAAGGTCTGTAATCTTCTGTAACTCCCATCAATTTTGCTATATTGTCCTCTAGGAAATCTACTGTAGAATTGATTTCATGGGGTATATATTTATGCCAAATGATTAGGATGTCATGAAAAATGCTCCTAACCATATGTATTATGAATGTTATGAATGAATGCAAAATGAGAATGATCTATTTTTAACACTTGGGCTGTCATTGCTTGTTTTTTATTAAGGTGATATTCCTGATGTATGTCTTCTTTTTTCAGCTGATACTTCTAACAGAGAATCTGAAGATGTCGTCTCTGCTTAGTCCCTTTTCTCAACTGCTCCGAGCCCTTTAAGCCTGGTTAGCTCTAAACAATTGTCCTATTTCGGATTCTTGTATTATTTAGAGACTTTCAGAGTAATACGCAAAACTTATTTTGTGAAAGCATTATTAGTTCAGTAATCATTATTTCAATATGAAATGCTTAAATAAGATAGCAAATGCAATCAAGAAGGAAATTTATTGGTAGTGTATTTTGAAACGAGCAAATTAAGAATGGGTAAGATGGCAATTAGGTTCCCCAGATATCACCGACTGAGCTTCTCTGTTCAAACTTCTTGAGGACTATTTAAGCTCAATATGTGTTTAGGGGATCCGGAGTACTTTGTCGATGCCTCAAGATGAAACATACTTCATCATTGTTAATTCAAGCGTAGCAAAACTACTGTATGCCTCATCACGCTTTGATCATAATTTGAGCTGTCCTTTTCGGGTTTTCGACTCAAAGCCCCTTTGGTCTCAAAGTGCCCTTTATGGGTTTTCACCTTGGCCTCTCCGTTTTTTTTTTTTACAGAAAGCCTCAAAGCGCCCTTTGCGGGTTTTTACCTTAGCCTATTTCCTTCTTAAGCGAAGTGTTTATTGACCGAGTCCGCGTTAACTGGGCTCGGTTGACTTCTGCCGTCCATCTCGACTAGTATCAATGGTCCTCTAGAAAAGGCCTTCTTTTCAACATATGGTCCTTCCCAATTAGTCATCCACTTTCCTCTGAAGTCCTTTTGTATAGGGAGGATCTTTTTCAATACCAAGCCTCCTTCATGGAACACTCTGAGGTGGACTTTTTTTGTAAGCTCGCATCATTTGTTTCTGGTACATTTGACCATAACGGATGGCTCTTAATCTTTTTCCTCGATCAGATTCAGTTGATCATACCGAGATTGAACCCATTCTGCTTTATCCAACTTTAGCTCTGATAGAATCCAAAGAAAACAAATCTCAAATTCTATGGGCAAGACTGCATCCATCCCATAAACCAATGAGAAAAGTAATGCCCTGGTGGAGGTCCTAGCCAATACTCGAGAAACAAAGAGGGTAAATGGTAACTTCTCTATGCCAATATTTATAAGTATTAAAAAACCTTTTGGATGTTCCTTTCTTCCTTTCTTTCTTCTTCTTTTTTTTTTCTTTTTTTTTGCACTGATATGGCATCTGATCTTTGAACAGACTGTCAACTTTGACATTTTATTTAGACATGTAACTTTTGGCATATAAGACGACCTTCACCCTTTTAGTGAAGTAATTAACCACCGCAAAGATGACGATGCCTGTTAGAAGCTTCTGACTAGATCATCTCCGTAACATCTATGCCCTACTTATAGGAAAAAAAATAGAGGAAGCATATAAGTCTTGTCTTCCTCTATTTGGCATTTATGGTATACCTGACGCAATCTCCTTTTCATGGTAGACCAGCAGTACCTGAAACTTATATTCGGCCTGGCTATCGGAAAACTCTTAGCATGTGCCTTTTCGAACACTCCATAGTCTCTTTGTGCCTAGGCATATCTTGATGCGATCATGCAAAGACATCTTTAAATTCTTAGAATACTCAATGACGTCTCGCTTTGTTTCTGTAGTGGGCAAGGCTTCGATCTTCACTCATTTCCTGGACTCGCAATGTCTACTGACCCCTTTTGTACAGTAGAGTCTATTTTCATTTTATTCTACCATCTTTAACAAATCAAAAGATAAGTTACAATCTTTGACATTTTCAAAATCCTCAGATCCCTTTAGACCTATATTTCCTTTAAAAGGGAGTCCGTAACAACGTCGTTCATGTCTCGATATCTGGGTACCTATTGTAGGTACGAAGGTAAATTCTAAAGAATAAATGATTCTAAGGATGATTATTTATATGGTATGATTATGAATGAAATGAGAGGGTAAAGAGATATTTACTCAGCATGAAACATAAAAATGCACTTTTATTTAAAATAAAGATGTTTGAACATGAGCCTATTTCACAAAATATTCTTATTGTTTCTAGGCTTAAAACAACAAGTGTGTTTTAAACATTACTCTTTACTAGCTCTAAAGATTACAGGAATTTCATCCGCAATCCAGTAATTCAGAGCACTTCCAAGCTCATAGGGGCGAATGCCCCCTAGGTTTCTTTCATTTGATCCCTCTTCGAATACGATGTTGATGCTCACAGTTTTTAACATATCTTCAATTGTTTCTTCATTCATGTTCTCCAGTCTCAGATGGATAATTTCCTCAGGCATGGATGGATTGGATATATATATAGGGAGAAGTCATTGATCGCCATTTGACCTCGGTGTCCTTCTCTACCGACTCACCTCCTATGGTGCACACGTTTTCTCCTTCAGGAGAGTCAAAGAACTCTAACTCTTTGTTATCCATTAACCCTTGCACTAGGGCCCTGAATTCACTATATTGCTAGATCTCATGGTCCTCCTTATTGTGGAACTCACAGTAGTTCCTCACATCTCGGGATTTACTCCCCAACTCTTGCAGACCTATACCTCTTTTCTGCATTTCCTTCCAAACCTCTCTCAATGGGGTTCTTACCTTAGCAATATTTCGTTTGATTCTCCTCCCATGTACTCGACTATAACGTTTACACCTTTCTCGGTATGACTGAGTAACGAATTTCTTACACTTGGTGCGTCGTCGAATCTCACAACACCCGCCTTAATAAGCCTTTCAACTAGCCTTTTGAAAGGGAAGCAATTCTCTATCGGGTGCCCCACTATCCCTGCATGGTATTCACATTGAGTGTTTGGGTCATACCATTTTGGATGTGAGGGTTGCACTGGCTTTGAGTAGCAAGGGGAAACAACGTGATCATCGAACAGAGTTTTATACAACTCTTTATACGTCATAGGTATAGGAGTAAATTGGAATTTTTTGATATTCTGCCTCGTGTTGGGCTCCTGTCTTAGTAAGGTCTGCTGGCCTGAGGCTATTGCTCTTGGCTGGCTGATAGTAACGGGTTTTGGATAACCCGAGCTCATATTTCCTACTTCATTCTTCCCTTTCTTCGGAGCTGATCTTTTCGTGCTTCCTCTAGTTTCTATTTTCCCGTACCTTATCGCGTTATGTATCATTTCACCAGACATCACTATGTCTGCGAAACTCTTGGACGCGCTTCCTAACATATGATTGATGAAAGGTGCTTTCAGGGTATGAATAAAGAGCATGGTCATTTCTTTTTCTAGTAGAGGTGACTGGACTTGTGTAGCGACTTCCCTCCACCTCTGGGTATATTTCCTGAAACTTTCTCTTGACTTCTTCTCCATGTTTTGCAACGTGATCCTGTCAGACGCAATGTCAGTCACATGGCCATAATGCTTCATAATGGCCTGTGTTAAATCCTTCCATAATTTGATTTGGGTGTAATTCAGCTGATTGTACCATTTAGCCGCGGCTCCTGTCAGACTATCTTGAAAACAGTGAATCAATAATTGGTCTTTGCTGACATATCCCGTTATTCTCCTACAGAACATTATAATGTGGGCCTCAGGGCAACTGTTCCAGTTATATTTCTCAAATTCTGGCACTTTGAACTTTGGTGGGAGTACCAGATCAGGGACCAAACTCAACTTCTTAGCATCTACCTCACATTGGTAATCGGCACTTTCCAACGCTCAAAACTTCTCCTCCAACCATTTGCATCGATCTTCAAACTCTTTTGGGAGCTCTGCTTTTACTTTTTCCCCTTCTGCTGCGTCATTGAAGTCAGGGACCATTGGTTTTGCCAAATTAACTTCTGGGTCAGAGCTCGAGCCCACCAGGAAGTTTACCGGTACTGGGGTATCAGATTGGTATTAGGGTTTGATATTGATCGACACTCTAGGTGGTTGCACTTGGAAACTTATCGAGGCCAAGCCTGGAGGGCAAGTAGAATCTTTATTATCATCTCCAATATCGACCATAGGACTCTTTTCATTTCCAGGCCCTCAAATTAACAACTGTGTTAACTGGCTCATCATACTTCTTTAGGATTCCAGTATTTGATCCCTCATATCCTATTGGATCTTGCTAACTGCTTTTGCATCTAAGTCTGTAATTGGTCCTGCATCTCTTTCTGCATCTGCTCTAACCTTTCCATCCTTTGATCCATTGCTCTTATCTTTTTTCGAGTGTAATAGCGGTGTTCCAGGATAACTATAATATGATTTCTAGTTAATAAGGTTGTCTTGTGATATTTGATGTATATGATGCGATGTAATGCAAATGGATGAAATGCAATGCGAATGCATGAAATGAATGCAAAAAGAGAGGCGTTGACTCTGAATTCAGTTACATTAGAAAAACTTTACTTGAAAATAAATTTCTTTACACAAAACAGATTACATATGTGGCTTTATCCTCATAGTCCAAGTGAAAACATCAATCTCCTTCGCAAAGGTCAAGTCTTTCAGTCTTCTGATAGATGCTTCCTCTAGCTCCTTGTTACTTGATCCAAGTCGTGACTTTTCACTCACCTATCCTCCATGATGCTCTTTAAGAAAGTCGAGACGTCGTGATTCTCGAGTAATCTTTGACAGCTTGAATCCTTGGGTGATAAAGTCTTGTATTCCTTCACGGACTATCAGTCTTCTCTCGTTGTGTTCACTTGGACTATATTCAGACGACCGTATTATAATCCACTTTATCAAAAAATCCATTTTCTTATGACCAACTTTTCTATTTAGCAATCGAATTTGAAATCAACACCTCTTTTCTATGATATGAATGCAATGTAGTCATAAACAAAAGACAACGTGTTAGTATCATGTAAAATGGTAAAATCAATCACCTATCTAGGTGACTGCTAGGGTTTGACGTAGCTCTACCTAGGGTAAGTTCCTGGGGCTCTCTATATGCGGTTTGACTCTAAAGCAAAGGTACCTGAACCAGCAGATTCCTTGATCCTTACCCATTATAGGCTCATACGGACCAAGTTCAGTTCAGGGGAATACATTTCCCTATGGCTGCACGGAGGTGAAAACCTCACGAAGACATAGGTACGGATGTATCCCGAAAACAATCCACTATCCTGCACGGAGGTGAAAACCTCATGAAGGAATAACTTCTCACTCTCACTTAAAGGTGTGACCACTACGGTCATGCAATATGATGCAAATGTATCCTTAAATTGCAACAAACATGTGACACGACCCAAACAAATGCGATGGAAGAATCAAAATCAAATTTTTATTTTCAATAAAAGGACCTTAATCAATCAATTCTACGGCTTGACTCTCTTATTTCCCCAGTGGAGTCGCCAAGTTGTCGAAACCATTTTTTGTTTGGAAAACGGGTCGACTTTAAAAAGGAAAACGGAGGCGCCACCAATCTTTTTTTTGAAGTGCGATTGGGCCACTTAGAAAATATTTTAGTCTACGAATTTTAAGAAAACGAGTTCGGGACTCGGTTACGCACGAGGAAGGATTAGCACCCTCGCAACGCCCAAAATTAGTACCGTATTGATTGATTAATGTCCTTAATATCGAGAATTATAAAAGATTTTAAAATATAGATCATTTGAAAAATGTTCGGGTAATTCGAATTTGGATATCGAAATTCTCATGTTCCGGAAAAATGAAATATCATGTCTAGCACGTTAGGATACGATGTTTCAGATGAAATATCATGTCTAGCACGTTAGGATACGATGTTTCAGACCTTCGAAACCAAGATCATTTCATGATTTCTAAGATTCATGCATTATCATTTTAAAAAGGGTATTTCATCACTTGGCCAAATGAAAGAATCGACACCCAGCACGTTAGGGCACGATCCTTCAAATTTCCAAACATGAAATATTGCCTTGCTTTTAATTCTAAAAAAACGAACACAATTTTAAAGGATATTTAATGATTTGGCCAAACAGAAACCACAACCCAGCACGTTAGGGCACGATTCCTTGAATTTCTAAAACATAAAACATTGCCTTGTTTAAAAAAACGGACACAATTTTAAAGAATATTTAATGATTTGGCCAAACAGAAACCACAACCCAGCACGTTAGGGCACGATTCCTCGAATTTCCAACCACCAAATATTGCCTTTATTTTTAAGAAAACATCTTTATGAGTTTGGAAAGACATCGCAAAAGAAGAAACAAATTAACGAAAATGACAAATAATAATACTAATATCAATAATAAAGAATATATAAAAAATAATGGTAACGAAAATGACAATAACAATGCGATAACAAAATATAAGTAAAAATAAGAAACATAATTATAAGAATAATAATATGTATAATATAGTAGTGATAGTGTAATAATAATATATACAAGGTTAATTTCAAACAAAATGGGTAAAGAAAAATATTAATAGAAATATTTAAAGAATAATTGAAAAAATAATAATAAATATAAAGAATATGGTTATAATAAAAATAATGTTAATAGTAAGATAATAATATAAAGAAATATAATAATAATAATAGTAAGATTAAAATGATAAAAAGGCTATAATAATAATAATATTAAACATAGTAACAAAAATAAGGTATATCGATAATAATATAAAAATAATAGATATGATAATATGTAATAATAATCATGATATAATAACAAATATAATAATAGTAATAAATAGAAAATATAATAAAAATATTAAAAATAATTAGTTTAATGGTAAAATAACCAAAATAAACAAAAATGGACTAAATCAGATCGAAATCAAAAGTTGTGGGGTAAAATTAGAGGTGAAATAAAAGGGAAGGACCGAATTGCGATGCATGCACAACACAGAGGGACCAAAATAGAATAAAACCCCCCTGAAACAATAAGCCTAAACGCGGATCAAATTGCAGTGGCGCGCGAAATTCGGGGCCAAATTTTAAAACATAGAAAAACTGAAGGGGACGCAATTAAAACAATAGCATAAAAAAAGAGGGCTAATCACGAAATTTACCCATTTAGGGTGAAATTGCTCATATCCACGTGCAGAAGCAAGTAATTGCGCAGGGCCCACCCTTTTTAATGCTTAAAACCTAAAAATAAAAACATTCATTCGTTTCTTTCTCTTTTTCAAAACCAGAAAAAGAAACCCCCCCTTTTCTTTATTTTCTTTTTAGGGTTTTAGCCCCTTTCTTTGATTTTCTTTTTTGATTTCGAAACAAAACCAGGAGCCTCCCCCCCATGCGTGCATCGACGGCGGCGATCCAGGGAGCCCGGTAAGTCCCTCTCGATCCCTTCTCTTTTAGTTTTAAAAACTCTTATACGTTCAAGATTTTGTCTCTTTTTTAAACAAAGAAAAGAAAAAAATACGAAGAAGACAAACAGATTCGAAAAGGAAAAAAAAAAAAAAAAAGACCTTTTGCTCTGCTTTCTTTGAGTCTCTGCTAATATATATATATATTCTCTGTAAAATGGTATCTTTGGAAACTAGGGTGTATTCTTTTTTCTCTCCAAAAAAATAAAATCCGACCCCTTACAATATTTACTTCGAAGGCCTTTATAGCCTTTTGGGTAAATCCTAAAAAACTAGAATTCTGTCTATCTGTTTTGTTGCGTTGTTGTGTTCCCTTTTTTCTCGCAGGTACGTGGGCACGAGCCGGTGTTGGAGTCACGCACGTTGCGGAATGGATTTGCGGCGCCATTCTGTTAGGGTTTAGTTTCTGTTTCTGTTAAGTTTTTTTTAGGCTAAAATTTGCTGTAAACTTTTTAGGGGTTTTGCTTGTTGGGCTCCGGGTTGAAATGGTATTGGGCCCAGGGTTTTGAAATTGGGCCTTACAATAAAGATATTGGTTCGAATACATTAAAACGTCTTATCCTCTTATTTGATTACGACTGGGTTATGGTTAGTTTTAGTCATTATAAAAATAATAAATATAATCGAACTTAAAATAAAATTGTTAAAAAATAGATATTTTAATATTCTATTTACATTTTAAAAATTGTGGATTTATTAAATTTGGATATGTATAATTTATACGTAATAGACCTTTTTTAATATTGGGTAGCTTTTAAAGGCGTCCTTAGTAAATTTGGATCTGAATTTAATTTATTTTTTTATCTTATTTTGCACCTATGCTTTTTTTTTGTTTTCAATTTAATGCCTTAATTTGATATTTGTTTTCTCTAATTTAGTATTTAATTTGTTTTTATCCAATTTGATATTTAATTTAGACACTTTTTCCCTTGGTATTTAAATTTTCTTGTTCAATTTGATATCGAAATTTGTCAAATGTTATGCAAATTACTCTAATATAATAATAATGTTATTTTTAAGAGGTAAAAAATAATCAATCTATAATTGACATGTGACAAATGATATTGATTTTTTTTTTATTTTAGAAGTTCAATTACTTTTAGTTTAAATTTTTTAAAAATTTAGCTAAGAAATTTCTTTTAGGGTGACTTTTAGTAAATTAGTAATGTACTTTTTTATTTCACAAGCAGTCTTAAAATTGACATTTATTTTTAAAATATCTATTTTATAATATTTTATTATTTTTCAGTAGGACACTTGGTAATCACTAACTCTGTTTGAAGTTTAAAAACTCCACTTATAATATACTAAATAAACATATGTTAATTTTTTAAAACTATTTATAGAATAAAAAAAAAGTGCACTTCAGTGTAAACCAAACATTGCTCTATTTTTTCTTTTGGTGAAAAAATACAACTCAAAAGTTAAACATAAAGTTAAATCCATTTGAATGGGATCGTTCATCAGTTGTAAGCCAGTTCTTCTGTCTCTTACCATCTTGACAATCTTGTCAACAAGTTTATTGTTTTCTCGAGAAACATGTTGAAGGCTCCACCCAAGTATTCCATCGTAGATGATATTAACAACTTCAATGCTATCAGTCAAAATTAATACTCTCTTAAACCCCCTATCAAGCACAAGTTTCACTCCATCGAAAATACCCTAAATTTTAGAATCCAATATTGTGTAATTACCCAAATACCTACTGAAGCCAATAATCCACTCCCCATTTTGATCACACAAAAGCCCTCCAGCTGCAATGAACGCATCTTCTGATCTTACCGAACCATCTGTATTCAAGCGAACCTAACTGTTGGCCAAAGCAGGGGTAACGATCGATCTAGAATGATTTAGAATGCATGAATTTGAAATACAAGCATACTGCTTTGCCCAACTTAAAGAAACCTTGATTATTGCGTCAGAGTTCCAAGACGGTCCTTGAAAAATGAAAAGATTTTGATTCTTCCAGATACGCCAGATTAAAATTCCGAATAGGCAATGCCAATTGACTCCCCCCATTGAACGACCAGTTTGTTAATTGCTAAGATTATGCTCCATCCATTATTGTAAAGATTCAGAATAAAAAGTAAAAAAGTTTACCCGTTGGAATTAACTGATTCCAAATATCTTTTGCTACAGTGCAATCCCTAAGAACATGTAACACATTTTCATAATCATGGCCACAATTCTACAAGCAATATTCATTCCAATTCCACTTCTTATCTTTTCTGCATTGGTGAGCAACTGTTCTTTAAGGGCTAGCCATATGAAAAATCTAACCCTTTGCAGACCTTGAAATTTCCACGGAAGTTGTCAAATTGATTCCTTTGAATTTCATAACCCTTCCCGTAACTTCTCATATGCACTTTTAACGTAAAAAGAACTAAACGTGGTCCTTCTCCAAATTATTCTATTTTCACCAAAATTCATTGACAGTGGTGGAACACCCACAATCTGTTAAATGATCTCTTCAGAAACCCAAAGCCGAAAAAAATCCAAATTCCAATCACCATTTTCTATAACTATATCACAGAGTGTACAATCCATATCAAGATTAGAAGTAGGAAATATCTTTTTACACAAAGGCCCAATGTTTGGGACCTAAGGATCTCGCCAACAATTAATACTTCTACCATCTCCAACAGACTAAAGAAGATTTTCACGAATAAGAGGCCATATCTTTGAGAGAGATCTCCAAAAAAAAAAAAATTCGTCCCTTCAATAAGGTATCTGGCAAGCCCCTTTGAACCTCATACTTCGATCAGAAAACCCTAACCCATAAAGCAGAAGAATTGGCCACAATATTGAATCTTAGCTTCATCATAAAAGAGGTATTCTAATCTCGCAAGGACCTTATATGAAGTCTACCATGTGCTTTGGGCTGACAAGCCGAGTCCCAGCTCACCAAGACCATCTTTTTTATTCCTTTAAAACCCTCCAAATAAACGGTCTTACCATTTGCTCAATCTCATCACACAAGCCTTTTGGGATCATTATCAATTGCATAAAGTAGCTCAGAATAGATAGCAAAATCAACTGCGCCATAGTTACTCTACTAGCTAAAGATAGTTGTCTAGCATCCCAGCTAAAAAGTTTGCTTCGCACCTTGTCAACAACAAAATGCAATATGTTATTTGTAACATTTTCATGAAAAGTGGGAATCCCTAAATACGAGTCGAGATTCTGCACCCCTTGAAATCCAAGCAACCTTTTTATGCCCCTTCCAAGATCTTCCTCAACGTCTCTAGAAAAGAAAATGCTCGATTTCTGTAAATTTCACAAAACGAATCTAAAACTTCTTTAATGACTCTCGTCAGTTTTTCTTCTGCGTGACCAAAGAGAATCAAATCATTTGCAAAAAATAAATATGAAAGAGGTGGACTTGTTCCCGATAAACTGATAAGAGACCATCACCAGTACCCATGGCTACGCGAATACCATGCCCCAACCACTCCATACACAAAATAAAAAGGTAAAGTGATAACGAGCATCCTTGGCGAACTCCCCTTGCTGGTCTGAATTTCTACGTTGGGATTCCATTCCATAGGACCTACATAGTAAAATTAGAAATAGCAGACATAATAACATTACGAAGTAAATCAGGAATACCTGAAGCTTGGAGAGATGCATCTATGAAATCCTATCGAATGCGATCATATGCTTTCTTAAGATCGATTTAATTGGCCATCCACCTTTTATTTTTCTGCTTTCTCATCATGGAATGTGTAGCTTCCTAGGCAATAATGATGTTATCGTTGATATTCCTCCCTGCAATAAAGCCAACCTCTTCGGGACTAATAATCTTTGGAAACACAACCTTAAATCTATTGGCGATGATTTTCATAATTAGCTTATACAACACCGAGCAAAGGCTTATTAGGCGAAAGTGCGAAAAACTTTCTAGATTTTGGACCTTGGGATTAAGAACAATAAGAGAATTGTTAAGATTTGGATCAATGAATTCACCAGAGAAGATCCTTTTAACCCAATTGCAAACAAATGGACCAACGTGCTTCCACTAACTCTGATAAAACAGAGCATGAAAGCCGTCAATACATGGAGCATTTAAAGGTGCCATATCAAAGAGTGTCATCTTAATCTCCTCATCAGAAATTGGTTTGCCAAGGACCTGGATCTCTCCTTGATCAAGAGAAGGAAATGAACCAGAATGTAAATTACTCATCCTTCTAGGATGCTCACCATACAATTTCCTATAAAAGTTAACTGCCTCATGTTTCAACTTATCCTCATCTAAAATCCATTCACCTAAATGATTCTTCAAAACATCAATTCGATTATGCTTTCTCCTCTGCAATATTTGTCTATGAAAGAATTTAGTATTTCAGTAGTCGAAAATCAGCCAATTATACATCACTTTTTGATGCCATAAAAGTTCCTCATGATGTAACATAGCTTCTAGTTCCTCTTTGACATCAAATTCAGCCTGATTCAGAAAAACCAAATTCCCATGATCAAACGCTTTTTGGATGTTCTTAAGTTTTCAAATCAACTGGTTCTTATGAGAAGTAATGTGACCATACACCTTCTTGTTCCATAGTTTAACATGCCCAGTAAAAGTAGAATGCGTTATCGACATGTTCCCAAAAAAAGTCTAATTATCCTTAACAAAGCCAGAAAAAGTCGGATGCTCAACCCAACCTGTTAAGAAATGAAAAGGCCGCCTTAAAGTAGATTGAATAGTTGGCGTAAGAGATTATCTTAGAGGTCTATGATTCGATTTAAGTATTGGCAAATGAGTCACCCTGGAGTAAGAAAATATGATATTCCAAGCATCGTTGTAGATTGTCCTGTCTAGTTTATCAAAAACTTCTCCCCTGTGCCAAGTGAAATCCAGACCACTGAAACACAAATCATGCAGAGCCATGGAATCCATAAACTCACCAAAAATGGAACATTTTTTCTCAGAGACCCATCCCCCTTTCTTATCACAGGAAGAAAAGATAGCTTTGGAGTCTCCAATAGCCAACCATGGAGTCCCGTCCTATAAACAAAGGTAAAAAGAAAATGTCACCATGTGGAGTTCTAGAAACTCTTAAGTAAAATGAACTGATAATGATTTTTTAGAATTTTTACAGAACCCAAATCCCTCCACCCAATCCAAATTCCACTAGAGAAACTCACCACTTCCACACGATGCGAAAAATGAAAACCAAGGTTTGTAATGACCGAATCGGCTTTGAAACCACTTACCATTGTTTCTAAGAGGCCAATCATATTCGACTTATGCTCCCTATTATACTTACATAAAATATGGGGAAACTTCAAACTAGCACAATCTTAACAACTCAAACAAAAAATGTTAAAATTCATAAAAGACATAAAAAAAAAAAAAAGAAGAAAGAGGCTACCGTTAATACGCGGAAGGGGGATCACCACCACCACTTCGTCCCTCGGTATTTTGAATGTTCACTTAAACTTCAAGCTCAGTCTGAGAATTAAAAAGATTTTCCATAGAACTCATGGCCTCCTGTAGAGGAATTCGAGAGGCATCAGTGTTCTTAAAATGACCTTCCTTTTCCTAGATGGTGCGATTGAGAGATATTTCGACACGGTCACTTCTACTTTTACCGTCCGAGACACACCTTTTGGAACTAAGATTTGTTTTATTAACACCAACCACGTTGCTTTTGCTAACGTTTTTAGAAGAATTTGGATTGTTATGACTTTTGAATAAAACAACCGAATGTCGCTTTGGATCTAAAGACTTAGTATCTAAATTAACCATTAATTCAAAAAGGCAATCAAACATAGGATTATTATGCACAGAATTATTACACATGGCCTCAAAATAAGCATTATTAGCAATTAATTTATCATGCACTAGAATAGAAATAAGAGCTACCTTATTGTTTTTAGATTTAGACGAACCTCTATTATTAGACTTCTCCAATTGATCCAAAACATTGGGAGTAGGAGAAATGGACAGACCAAAACCCAAATCACTACCCAATGGACTTTCCTAAGGCTAGTCGCTAATTCTATTTTTTGCCCTATTATCCTTTCAACCCAAAATAACCTTAGGATTATGCAGCCCAATTGACACCATCTGGTCCATTAATAATGGGTCACCAGATCCCCACCCATATTTTCATTCCTCGGTCCAACTCCTTCACCTTTTAAATTCCTCAAAAAATATTCTTGTTGAAACCTATCACCTGAATCCTTCAATTGCACCGCATCATCCAAAAGCTTTCCATAATTCAGCTAAGACAAAGGGCCAAATCTAGACCCTAATTATTTTTTTACCGTAATTCTTTCTACTAGAGTCCCTGTGATTATGCCTAGATCTTCGTTCAACGATCATCCAAGAGTCGAAGGGATTTTCTGCCTTCACCATGTTAGCATTTTCCGTCAACGGGATGAGGTCATTTTCCTTACCACTAGGGAGATTCGAGTTCACCATTTTCAGAAGGCATGAGCCTTTAACGTGACCGTATCGGTCACAGGCAAAACAAACCACTAGTAAGGCTTCAAACTCTACCATTTGACATCTGTCATCTACCAAAACCTGCGAGATGAGTAGTTTGTCTAGGTCCACATACACAGCCATTCTCGCAAATCTGCCTCTTGTTTTGCTATCTGTTTTCAGATCTAACCGAGCCACCTTAACAACCAGACTTTCAATCTCTTCTAGGACCATTTACTTATACAGAAAACCTGATAATCCAGGGAATCGAATCTATGCCAACACCAAACTTGGGAAGGCTTTTTGACGAGTTAAAGTCCACCGTCCATGGCTGGATAGAGAGATAATGCCCAAACAACACCTAAGAGCCATGGGTTAACGCCACCTCAAAATCTTCATTTATTTTGAAATCTTAAAAAAAAAAAAGTACCCATTATTCACGTCCATTAGATGGAATAATTGAAAGGGTTTTCAAAGAACAAAAATTCGATTAAGAAGCGTAGAGTAGTCGATATTTCTCCTTAGTAATTTCACAACCACAGTGGTATCATATCTTTAACCAAAAGGTACTGAATTTGTTCTGAGAAGTCAATGATCAAAATACCATTAACTTCGGATCTCACGATGTCTCTTTTTGTAAACTCAAAATTATCTCCGTCCAAAATCTCTGAGTTCGAAGAAAGAGTCATCGATCCGGAGGAACCTTTTTAACAGCATATCCTTCCAAATAAACCCAGGCACCGGGGTCGAATCTACAACCATATCTCCATCAAAATTCTCTCACGTCTCTTTGAATTTGACTTTCTTTGTATTTTGATCATCATTAACACTATCACCACCACCTCCCTCATTTGACAAAACCGAAGAGTTCATAAAAAAACAATATTACTTAAGACAATAACATTGTTCTTTTTTGAGATAATTTGTATAATATTTTACTATAACACTTGTGAACCCTAAACTTTAATGATGTCTAAAAGCTCTTATAGCATGGCAGTGTACCAAATATTTTTCCATAAAAAATTAAAAAAAAATTTTAAACCAAAAACATTAATAATTTTTTTTTTTTTAAATGATCAACGTCTTGTATAAATAAATATATTTTTAAATTACTCACATACTTTTAGAAGGGCTAAAAATAAATTATAAATATTCAGGGGTCAAAATAAAAATTACCACTAAACTAATAGAGGGCTAAAAATATTCAGGGCACTAAAACAATTCTACAACTTTTAGAGGGCTAAAACCATTGATCTACCTTCCCAATTGCTCACATATGCAATACAATGCTATATTATCTGGTGGATTTCGATTTGAAATGTGATTCTAATGGCTTTGGACTATGACTCAAATTGTCATACACGTGCACACCATAAATAGGCTATTGTTGAACTCAAATCTATTATGTTAGAGTTATGTCCCTAATTTTATTTATTTATTTTTAAATCAACAAGAGTTTCATTTTTTTCAATTTTTAGACTTTTTATTATTTTTCACGTTATTGGGAAAAGAGTTTTAAATTATTTTAAAATTCTTTGCAAATGATTTGATTCTATTTGGTCATGCGAAAAAGCATCAAGCGAGAATCATTAAATGAGTCCTAGATAATTTTTGTGATTTCTCGGGCCACATGATTAATATGCAAAAAGCCAACATCTTCTTTTCAAAAGGTGTGGATGGTAACTTAAGGAGATGTATAAGTAACATTTTCGGTTATCAGGAAGTGCAAAACTTAGGGTCTTATCTAGGAGTGTCTCTCTTCCATGACAAGGTGACAAATAATACCCTGCGTTTCGTTGTTGATAGGATGCATAGTCAACTTTCAAGTTGGGATGCTAGGAGACTCTCTCTAGCTGGTAGAGTCACTTTGGCCCAATTAGTGTTGCTTATAATACCAAGTTACTTCATGTAGTCTATGATGGTCCCTAAGGACTTGTGTAATGAGACTGAACAAATGGTCAAGCAATTCATATGGGAATCTTATAATGAGGTTAAAAAGATGATTTTGGTGAGTTAGGATTCGGTATGTCAACCTAGGGCACATGATGGTCTTGCGCTAAAACATTTGAAGGAGCATAATACTTCTTTCATGATGAAGGTAGGATTTAATATTATGACAAACTCCAATGCTCTTTGGGTTCGGATTCTTAGATCGAAGTACGAAGTGCAAAATGGTTTATCAGAGTCCCTTTCGAGAGGACATGGCTCTTTTTTATGGCTTTCTCTCATCAAGGTATGACCTCTTATTTGTGAGAACCTGCTTTGTTCTATCGATAATGGAAAAGATATTAATTGCTGGAGAGATCCTTGGATTCCAAAGGTCAGACCCTTAGTGATATGGACTGCTCCCTTAGTGACATGGTTACAGGTGATGGTTCTTGGAATCTTGACTTCTTTCATTTTTGGTGTACTGAGGAAATCATCACTAATATTGTAGGGATTCCACCACCTTATCCATCTGATGGATCAGATAAGATCATTTTGTGGAGTTCTTCGACGGGTTCTTTCTCATTAAAAAGCGCATATGGTAAGCTTCGAAAGGGAGTATGGAATTTGAAAGAGCCTATTTGGCAGCTTCCTTAAAAGTTTCAAGGATCCCAGTGGGTTAGATT
This sequence comes from Gossypium rotundifolium, assembly GCA_025506655.1. NCBI lineage: Eukaryota > Viridiplantae > Streptophyta > Magnoliopsida > Malvales > Malvaceae > Gossypium > Gossypium rotundifolium. The sequence continues at coordinate 149,100,477 of CP106732.1, read as the reverse complement.
CTTCATTTGGCTTGTTCTAAAACATCGATTATTCACGAAAGTAGAAAGGTTAAGGAGAGGAATAAGGAATGACAACCCTTGTAAAATTTGTGGGCATGGTTCTTAAGAGATGCTTCATGTCCTTAGAGATTGTCCTGTGGCTAGGGACATTTGGAATAAACTTATTCCAGTTGGAAAGCAAACTCGTTTTTACTCTAAATCCCTTCATGAATGGATGACGAAAACCTCCAAAATAAGCTCTCTATTGGTTCGAGTAAGATTGAATGGCCTTGCATTGTTGGGATGATTTCTTAGCGTATTTGGAAAAATCAAAACAATTTTGTTTTTCAGGACATCACTTGGAGTACGAAAGAAATTGTCAAGGTCTCCCACAATCGGGCCAGACAGTATATTTTCGTGTTCACACAAGTCACGAAGTCTTCTTGCTAGTCCGCTTTTGGCTCGAAATTGGGTTCGCTTGAATACTGACGAATTGATTAAAAATTGAGGATGATTTTACAGTAGTTGGGGGGCCTTGTACGAGACTAATATGGGGAATAAATTTTTGGGTTCTACAAATATCGGGTTGTTCTATTGTGTTGAATGCCGAACTGTGGGGCATCTTGGATGGGTTGAATCTTACGCTAAATCGGGGTTTTAAGTGCATTTTAATTCAAACAGATAGTTTTGAAGCTATTAACGATATTCAGGAAGAAGCTTTAGGAGGCTCTAAGTCAACTTTGATCAGGAGAACTCGCCAGCTTTTGTTAAGAGCCCATCATTAGAGTATTCAACATATCCCTCGAGATGAGAACAAGATCGCAGATAGTTTGATTAAGATGGTTTGTGATAAAAGAATAGGACTACACATTTTGAAGGATCTCACTTGAGGGACTAATTTAATTTCTTTTGATTGCTTTTACTTTGTATCACCAAAAAAAAAAAAAATTAAATCAACAAGAGTCATTGCTTTCTTTTTTCTACGTATTAGTTATCACATTATTTGTTATATCATCATTTAATAGATCATAAAAAATTTAATGAAATTATTTGATTGAAGAGTTTGATTGAGTGAAAATTTCAATTAAATGTTTAATTGATGCTTTAACATATGTTTTGGTTTAAATTTTTAAATTTATTGATTTTTTTTTTGAATGAAAAAGACATTACAACAACATTACTTAGAAAAACAACTAAGCTATCATTCCAACTCTACTATTTAGAAGCAGTTCCAGTGCTCCGGTACTTGCTATCCAGAACACCACAACTTTGTTAGGCTTGATATCAATCTGGGAATTTATTAAAGTTACCATACAGTTCATCGAATTTTAAAGAGAGACTTCTGTATTTTTAACAATCTTAAAGTACTCGCCACGATCCTTAATTATTTTTATTGATTTTCTTTCAATTATTTTAAGATACATATTAATCATTATTCGCATTTAATAAAAGTACATAAATTATAATAAATAAAAATAATGATTGTCTAATAATTTATAAACATAAAATAAAAACGAATGTTTAAAATATATTAAACTATTATTAATTAGGTTCACTAGTAACATAATTTTTATTTTTAAATATAACTAGAAAAATATTTGTATTATCAAAGTTTAAAAAAATAGAAATTGGTTTAAAATTCATGTATTGAGACCATTATGGTTTTGATATAAATCGAGTTAAAAGCCAAGAATTTACATTAAAAATCGAGATTAATTTAACATAAATCAAGAGGATGTTATTATTGAAGGAGATTCTTTGTCTATAATAAAGAAATGCAATAAGAGGGATTTTGACAAATCTCAGGTGAGTTCATACATCCACGACATACATATCTTGAAGAACAGATTTAAAAAAGTCAGTTTGGAGTTTGTTCCTAGATCTGCAAATAACCTAGCCCACACTCTAGCAACTGAGACATTGAGAAGGAAGGAGGGGGTTTAACTGGTAAATGGAATCCCAAGCTATGCTGAGGCCCAGTCGAGGATAGACTATGCAAGAGAGCCAGATTGAAGAAAAACTGAAAGCTAAAGGAAGAGGGATGGTTTTTGCAGAGTTTTCAAAGACCGGATCTGAAAGGAAATTAATCTCCCTCGGTCCATGTTTTGCCATTAAACACGAAATGAATGATAAGACGTTACTGCCTGGCAAAGACTTCTGATTGGGTGTTAGGGCGGTGCATCAGCTTTTAGGTTTCCTTTTTTTTATCTTTGTTTTTCTGATAAATCTTTCATACGGACCTTTTTATTTGGACCGTTTTTAGTATTTTGTTAAGGCTTAATTTTGATTTTATGGAAGCCCAATCTACTACTTCAAAAAAAAAATCGAGATTAATTAAGATTAAATTATAATTTTCTTTAAAAAATTAAATAAAATTTTAAACATAAAAACTAAAATTAAGAGAGAGAGAGAGAGGCTGTCCCATCATTACGTCCCTGATATAAAATGAAGAACGACATGTTTGGGTTGGTCCACACATGAGATAACCTCCTTATTCCTCCCTAACTCTTATCCACAAACACACGAAAATAATATTAATCGATGTTAGATTAAGTGAAAAGGAATTACGTATTTTTTAAATACAGTTTTGATTATAATTATATGAATGAAAAAAAATAAATGCTACATCCGAACTTATTGTACTAAATGTTGGGAGCTCAATATGATTATAATTTTTCGTTATGAATATAATTGGTGTGGGAGAAAAAAATGGAAACGGAAGTAACGATGGCGGGAGACTGAGAGTGATAGGCAGAGGGGACATATGCCTTGAAAGCAGCGAGCAGAACGTGAGCCATGTGTAGCGAACCTACACCTCGTCACCAACACCCGCAGGTCCCCGCATATTACTTTATTACTACAGACATCTCAAGACAGCAACGCCACTCCCCACCACCCCATCTGTCTGTTTCTTCATTCTACGGCTTTGAGTTGTTTCACTTCTGCTTTTTTTTTTTTCCTGTTTTTATTTTCAGAATGTCCCAACATCACATGAACTTTGTGACTCTTCAGTTTTGCCCAACTTGGCATCATTGTCAGAGCTTGTCCAAAGTTACCATTAACACTACTGAATTGCCCAACTTTTTTTTATCAAAATTTATCTATAAACGTCCAATGCGAATATTACATTTACAAGTATCTAGATCTTTTGAGGTTATATTCACGTGACAGATACGAGTTGAACACAATAATGATCAGTGTAATATCCCGGATTTGGGGTTATGCATTTGGAGCATAACTCAAGTGTTAGTAAGCTTTAAGGGTGTTTGGAGGTGTTTTAGGAGTTTTTAGAACTCTAGGATGAAGATGGAAGCTTTGGGAAAATGTTGGATTTTAAGTATAAAAGGGGGAGTTGGGTGAAGGAGCCCTTAAGGAAAAATTTGGGAGTTTTTGGACATAAGAAATGGGCTTGGTAAAGTGGCTGGAATGCGCCACTTAGGGCCTTGGAGAATGACGCCAGGAGTAGTGGGAAGGGCCTTGGTTCGAATCATCTTGGCAGCAAGTAGTGTGATTTTATTTTTCTTTTGGGGCTAAGACAAAGGGAACTGGGCTAAGTAAGTCTTAAAAGAAATTCTGGGTGCATTTTGTCACAAAAAGCACCTTGGCAAAGTGGCCTGGGACGCTACCTAAGGTGCTAGGAGAATTGTGCCAGCAGGGGATCCAAGGGAAGGAGTTCAAGTCTTGTGGGCAGCAAGGGAGTGCTTTTATTTTGCATTCTGGCGTTAAGACAGGAAGCTAGGTGAAGGAAGCTTTAAAAGAAATTATGGGGAGTTGATGACACAAAGGAACCAAAGAAGAAGGTGGCTTGGGCGTTTGCGGCCAAAGGGCTTTAGGAGGAAGAGGTTCGAACCTTCTTCGCCGTAAGGAGGGTGGTTTTATTTTTGGTCTGCGGGGAAGAGAAGAGTTGAATGACAAATGGGTGTTGCAAGGAGGTTATAAGCTTTGTTTTTTTTTTTTTTATTTTCGGCTAAGAGCAGGATATAGGTGAGTTTATTTTTAATTTATTTTGTATGGGAAAGATAAGAGTTAATATAATAATGTGGTGGATTATTTTATTAAAGAGATAATATGGGAGAAAACTTTGGGATGTGATAATGAATTGATAAGGTGGCCGAATGTGGGACTCCTTGGGGGGGTGCTTAGTCGGTTTTTGAAGTGTGTTTAGGGGAGAGTGCCGAAAGTTCATTTGTTATTCTCCATGTTCTCCAAGTTTCGGCCAAGGCAGTTCTAGGTGAGTTATTTAAATATTTTATGTATTATAGTGTGGCCGAATCCCTCCAGTCTTCCTCTTCATCTCTTTTTCTTTCTTGCAAAACTCGATTTTACACCTTTTCCTTGTAGCCGAATACCTCTTGTAATTAGCCGAATCTCAATTGAACCTCTCCACTTTTATTCACTTATTTTCTTCAAAGCCGGAAGTTGGAGATCTAGTTCTATTTCTTGGTTGTGGCCGAACCTAAGAGGGTGACTCGGGAAGTTGATCGTTAGTGGTAAGCAACGATAGTGGTAAGTATTTCTTTAGAAATCGGTTTGGGCTCTTATTCTTTGGGGTGCGAAATAAAGTGTTTTGGCCTTGGTTGTAAGGTTATTTAATCTTCATAGGTCATAATGATGTGTCTTTTGTTTGTAGTCGACATTAAGGAGCATTGAAGGGTCTTTCGGGTTGTCAGCGAGATCAAGGTAAGTGTCATGTTGAATTCGACCAAGGGCCACTTTCCATAGATTTGTGTATAGTCGATTCTATCTGTCGTAACCATTTTTTGGGGTGAAACGATGAAGCGACACGGTCGACTCGTTTTTGAAAAGAAAAGGAAAGGAGTCGCCACCGATCTTTATTTGGTGTGATCGGATCACCTTCGCTTTAATAAAACATTTAATTTACTAAAAGCAGTGCTTTTTGGTCCACGAACTTTGAGAAAACGGATTCGGAGGTCGATTACGTGCGAGGAAGGATTAGCACCCTCGACACGCCCAAAATTGGTACCAAACTGATTGATTGATGTCCTATTTGTTGAAAACTTTAAAGGGATTCGAAAATACAATGCTTTTATTTTAAAATTGGAAGGGACGTTAAGGCTTTCTTATTTTCGAAGAGGTAAAGCATCACGTCCAGTAAGTTAGGGCACAATACTTTAAACTCCAAACTAAGCTCGCTTTTGAAACTTGGTTTTTATTTGAAGAGGATCTTAGTTATTAAATCAAATGAGAAATCGAACCCAGAAGTTAGGGCTCGATTTCCGAGATTTCAAATACTAAGATTGCCTCTATTTTAGGAAAAGAAACTTATCCGAAGTATCTAAGTGTCGAGTCCATGAAGTTAGGCACGACATTTCAATTTCGAGATTAAGTATTTTGTTTAAAATTGTAACTTAAAAAGAGATATCCCGTTGTTTAACATAAACGAGTAAAACCGAACCCAATAAGTTAGGGCTCGATCTTCCCGAATTTCAAATACCGAACATTATCTTTATTTTGGAAATTTGATTGATTAATATGAGAGAAAGTGATGATACTAACAAATTAAGCGAATATACGAATAAATCTAATTCTTATAAATAAATGAATGAGCAAATAAATAATGACACAATATCGACGATAATAGAACTTTAGAAACAAATAGAATGGTAATAATAACAATAATAAGAAAGTAAAGAATATGATACGTAAATAAATAAATTGCTTTAAGGTACTAAAAAGTAAAGAGCAATGAACGAAAAACAATAAGTAAATGAAATGATAATAAATAAAATAATAAAATGAATAACATAAATAAAAATTTATAAATGGTGAAAAGTAAAAGAATGGAAATCAAATTCAAATTAAATAATTGTAATAAAAATAATGATATATTAAAGAGAACGATATATTGATGAGCGAATAATAAAAAAGGGTGAATAAGGCAATAAATAGACAAATAAGAGTAAAATGGAAATAATAATAATAATAGTATTAATTAATAATAATATAGTAATAATAAATATAATAGTAAATAAATAAACGAGAGTAAAAATGAAATGATAATAATAGTAATAATAATAATAATAATAATATTAATAGTAATAATAATAATAGTAACAATAATATTAATAATAATAATATAGTGATAATAAAATAATAAAGAAAATAACAATAACAAATATAATAGTGAATAAATAAACGAGAGTAAAAATGAAATGATAATAATAGTAATAATAATAATAATAATAATAATAATAAAATATATTAAATAATGGCCAAAGAACCAAAATTGCAAATTAATTAAAAAAAAGGGATCAAATTGAATAAAAAATGAGATTTTGGGTTTAATTTGAAATAAAACAGAAGGAAAGTGGCCTATTTGGAACGCGCGTGAAAAGTGGGGGACCGAAATGGAAATTATTCCCTTCCAAACGCAAGCGTCTTGATAGGGACCAAATGGAAGTCAAGTAAATGTTCGCCATATTTAAAACAATAAAAATCTAATTGAAAATAATAAAAAGGAGGAAGGACCAACTCAAAATAACCCAATTAATGTAAACACGGATTCTCTGGCGGGTCGGTGCATCTTTGGTCATAGGCTAAACGACGTCGTTTTGGGGCCACTGAATCAGGCCCTAAACGGCGTCGTTTTGACATCTTTATAAAACCCCAAATTTCCTTCATTTCTCATTTCAGCTGCCATGTTTAGAAAAAATTTTTCTTTTTTTCTCTGTTCTTTCTCAGAGGCGTGAAAAGACGATTTGGTGAGGGCCACCGTTGTCATTGCCGTGGCGGCCGAGGAGCTCGAACCACCGTATAAGGTAAAATTTTTCTTTTTCTTACCCTTTTTATTTTCTTAAAAAAATGAAACCCTAAATCCCCTTTCTCGTTTTCGTTCTCCCTTTTTTGTTTACTGATTTATTTCTTTTGTTTTTGAAAACCCAGAAGAAAGCCCCCATTTGCTCTCGATCTCGGCCGATTGACGGCGGAGAAGACTCGACGACGCTACCGAGGTTCAAAGTTAGTTTTGCCTTCCCTTTAATATTCTTATTTGTAAAAAAGAACAATAAGCAGATGAAAGGGAAATAAAAAATAACAGTTAACTCTAAAAAATGAAAACGGAAATGTTAAAAGGAACAACCTTCTACTGCTTTTACTTTCGATTTACAACCGTTTTTGTATTCAAGATCTCTGTTGTTGTTTTTTTGAAAGAAAATCCCCTTTTGCTACAATACTCTCTGTTTTTCTCTCCCAAAGGAACCCTTTCATTATATGTCTCTGCTTTTTTTGAAAAGCCCTCCCTTTTTACAATCGTTTCGTGGCTTTATAGCGAGTTGAATAAATAAGACAAATCGCTTCGCCTTCTTTGTCTTTATTGCGTATTTCATCTTTGTTTTGCGTGTTCTGGTAGGAGGAGCTGGTCGGACGGAGCTTGCAGGAAAGGGGGTCGAAGTCGGAGGTCGAAAGGCTGGGGTTTTCTTTGTTTTTTCTGTTTTTTTTCTTTTTTTTTGAGTTGGGTTGGTTTTTGGGCCTTTTGTTTTGTTAATGAGCCTATTTTTTATTTTTTTGTTTTGGGTTTGTTATTTTATTTTGTAATTGGGCCCGGGCAATTTTGGGCCATCTATATTTGCTCTTCTTTTGCTCATTGTCGTGCAACAGGAATAGAGCAAAGACATAAAGAGGGACCAAATTTACGGTTTTGCCGAGTCCGACTTCTTTGATGCTTTTCTTCTTCATGTAGCCTCATCCATCTATCGCATCTTGTTACTTCAATCCACTCCATCGCTATGTGGCTTCAATTTGCTCTTCTTGCATGACTCAATGGGGTGTGACTTGTTTTATTTTAGATTGCTCCGCTGCATCTCCAGAGAGATGAGGTCTTTGGTCTTTAGCCTATCCCACCTCTAGTTAAGGCAATAGGACTAAAGCTTAACCATGCTCCCTACTGGTTAGGGACAGGAATTACAAATTTTTTACCTAATCCTCTGCTGGTCAGGGACATAGGACAGTGGCCTAAATCATGTTCCCTGCTGGTTTAGAGAGCCAAGATTCACCTTCGACCTTGCCCCACTACTGGTTAGGGTGACAAGATCTACAATTGTTGGCCTATTCCACTGCTGGTTAGTGGCAATAGGAGGGTGGCCTAAATCGTGTTCCCTACTGGTTAGGGAGCCATGATTCGCCTTCGACCTTGCCCCACTACTGGTTAGGGCGACAAGATCTACAATTGTTGGCCTATTCCACTGCTGGTTAGTGGCAATAGGAGAGTGGCCTAAATCGTGTTCCCTATGGTTGGGAGTCATGATTTGCCTTCGATCTTGCCCCACCACTGGTTATGGTGACAAGATCTATAATTTTGGCCTATTCCACTTCCGGGTCGGTAATAGATAATCTTCAACCTATTCCATCACCGTTGATGGCAATAGATAATCTTCAACCTATTCCATCACCGGTTGATGGTAATAGGACAATCTTCAACCTATTCCACCACCGGTTGATGGCAATAGGGCAATCTTCAATCTATTCCATCACCGGTTGATGGTAATAGACAATCTTCAACCTATTCCATCACTGGTTGATGGTAATAGGACAATCTTCAACCTATTCCATCACTGGTTGATGGTAATAGGACAATCTTCAACCTATTCCATCACTGGTTGATGGTAATAGGACAATCTTCAACCTATTCCATCACTGGTTGATGGTAATAGGACAATCTTTAACCTATTCCATCACTGGTTGATGGTAACAGGACAATCTTTAACCTATTCCATCACTGGTTGATGGTAATAGGACAATCTTCAATAGTGTTGCTACACCGTCCTTTAGGGACATATCCTGTAGACTCGATTTTATATGTTTGTGTTTATGCCAAATGGTGAGGATGCTATGGTCAGAATGACTCGAATGCTCCTAACTAATGGATGACACTTGCATGAATGCAGAATGTCATGAGAATGATGATCTTTCGTTAAGATGCAATGATTGTAATAAATCGGAGGCTCCTAACTAAATGATATTACGGAGGATATTTGCATGAATGCAGGATGTCATGAGAACGATTTATTTTTCCTTTTTAAAAAATCTTAGGGCTGTAATTGCTCGCTCGCTCGTCGAGGTCACGCACCTGAGCAACGTCTTGTCGATACCTATGTCGGAGAGTGCGGGAGGCAATCATGATTTTAGGCTCCTCTTCCTTGAACGTTTCCAACCCCAAGTGCGGTGGCTCTAAACAACGATCTTGTTTTAGGTTCCTCTGTTTGTTTAGAAGCTTCAGGAGTAATAGGCGGGACTCGTTTCATGGAAGCATTATGGGTCAATGAGTCGTTATTTCAACTCAAAGATTTAAAATAACAATGGAATTTATAAAGAATGGAATTGGATTAATTCAACAAAAGTAAACATTATTGAGTACAAAAAAAAATGGGTAAAAGAAAAGTAGGTGCCCCAGATATCGCACTGGCTTCGCCAATCGAATCCTTTCAAGATCATTTGAGTGAAAAGATGTTGGGAGATCTGCGCAGATTGTAGATGTTCCGAGGTGTAACATTCATCCTTTTGCCAATTCGGGGAAAAGATTGTCGATACCTCCTTTTTCGTGCTAATTTGGGCATACTTATCGGGTTTTCGACTCAAAGCCCTTTGGTCTCAAAGCGCCCTTTACGGGTTTTCACTTGACCTCTTTATTTTTTTTTTGGTAAAGCACCTTTTCGGTTTTCACTTTAGCCTTTCTCCTCTTCAAGCATAATATTTCTTAGCGAATCAATTTATGGGATTGGGTAGATTTTTCCCATCCATCTCGGTCAAAATTAATGCCCTCCAGAAAGCCTTTTCACCACATATGGTCCTTCCCAATTCGCATCCATTTCCTCGAAATCCTTTTGTACGGAAGGATCTTTTTCAAGACGAGATCCCTTCGCGGAATTCCCTCGGCGAACTTTTTATTGTAAGCTCGCATCATTCGCTTTTGGTACATCCGACCGTGATGGATAGCCCTCAATCTCTTTTCTTCAATTAAGTTCAAGCGATCATATCGAGCTCGGATCCATTCGACTTCATCCAACTTCACTTCGACAATACTCAAGAGAAGGTATTTCCACCGATAGGTAGAACCGCCTCCATCCCATAGACCAATGAGAAAGGTGTTGCCCAAAGAGAGGTTCGGACGGACGTTCGATAAGCATAGAGTCTGACGGTAATTTTCATGCCAATCCTTGTAAGTCTCACCATCTTCCCACTATCTTTTGATGTTTTTGTTGGTCGCTTCCCTTGCCCCATTCATTTTGGGCGATACGGTGATGAATTGTGGTGTTTGATGTTGAATTGGTTACAAACCCACGCTATCGTGCTATTGTTTAAATTGGTCGTTATGCGATATGATCCTCTCGGGCATTCCATATCGACAAATGATTTTCTTCTTCAAAAATCGGCTAATGGCGATTTAGTGGCGTTGGCATATGAGGCGCCTCTACCCATTTCGTGAAGTAGTCGATGACCACAAAGATGAATCGATGCAGATTCGATGCCTTCGAGATATTGGCCCAATGACGCCCATGCCCCACATGGAAAATGGCCATGGAGAAGTCATAACATGCAAAGGTGACGGGTACATGAATCTTGTCTCCATAATCGGCATTTATGACATTTTTAGCATAGTTGATCAGATCTCCTCCATGGTGGACCAATAATATCCGAACCTCATTATTTGTCCGCCATTGTGAAACCATTAGCGTGAGTTCCACAGACACCTTCGTGGACTTCTTCTAGGATTAATTTAGCTTTGGCGGCGTCCACACACCTTAGTAGCACTTGATCTTTCCTTTTCTTGTATAAGACTTCTCCATCCAAGACGTAATCACATGCTAATCTCCTCAGCGCCTTTTTTTCATTCTCGTGGCTTGATCGAGTACTCACGATTCTTCACATACCGCAATATATCATGGTACCATGGTGTGCCAATTTTCCTTCTTCCTCGACATTGTAGCAATGGGTGGGGCCTCATAAATGCTCATTTGTATAGGTCTCATATCCTCCTTGTTGTTTGCTTGTACCATAGAAGCCAATGTGGCTAGAGCATCACCATCGATTTTAGTCCCTTGGTAAATAGCGAAAGTGATGTCATTGAACTCTTTGATTAGTTCTTGGACCAATCTTTTGTATTCGACCAATTTGGGATCTCTCGTCTCCCATTCTCCTTTAAGTTGATAAATTACCAACGCGAGTCTCCGTATACTTCAAAGACCTTAATTTTTGCGTTCAATAGCGAGACGGATGCCCATGATACAAGCTTCATACTACGCCATATTGTTTGTACAATCAAAATCCAATTTACGGTAAATGGGTAATGATCTCCGCTTGGGGACACGAATCGCCCCAATTCCATTGCCCATAACGTTCGATGCCCCGTCAAGTTTAGTTTCCAAGGATGACTTTCCGCGGTATCTTCTTCAGTGGTTGCTACGTACATTAGGTCTTCATTAGGGAAATCAAAGTCCAGAGGCTCATAATCTGCCAGAGCTCTACTAGCCAGAAAATCCGCTATTGCACTCCCTTTTATCGCTTTCTGGTTTACATAAACTATGTCAAACTCAGAAAGTAAAATTTGCCATCGGGCCATCCGTCCATTAAGAGTAGTTGACTCCATTAGGTATTTCAGTGGGTCTAGCTTCGAGATGAGCCAGGTCGTGTGATACAACATGTACTGCCTCAGTCTCCGAGTTGTCCATACCAAGGCACAACATATTTTCTCAATCGGTGAGTACCTTGTTTCACACTCAGTGAACTTTTTGCTAAGGTAGTATATTGCTTTTTCTTTCTTTCCCGACTCATCATCTTTAGAGCACACATCCCATTAAATTATCAAGTACCGTCAAATAGAGGATTAAAGGCTTCTCGGATTAGGCGGTGTCAATCTTGGAGGATTGGACAGTCTTGCTTACTTTGTCAAAGGTCTTCTGACATTCCTCGTCCCACACACCTGGGTTGTGTTTTTTAAGAAGACGAAATATGGGATCACATTTCTCAGTTAGTTGTGAAATGAACCGAGCAATGTAATTTAATCTTCCTAAGAAACCTCGAACTTCTTTTTGCGTACGAGGTGGAGGCAATTCTTGTATAGCCTTGACTTTGTCCGGGTCAACCTCAATCCCCTTTTCACTGACTATAAATCCTAGCAATTTCCCTGACCTGGCTCCAAAGGTACACTTCGCCGGGTTAAGCTTCAGTTGGACTTTCCTCAACCTCAAAAATAATTTCCTTAAGACTTGGATATGCTCCTTTTCGGTCCGAGACTTGGCAATCATATCGTCGACGTAAACCTCAATTTCCTTGTGCATCATGTCATGGAATAGGGTCACCATGGCTCTCGATATGTTGCTCGCATTCTTCAACCCAAATGGCATTACCTTATAGCAAAGGTTCCCCACATGGTTATGAATGTGGTTTTATTCATGTCTTCAGGAAGCATCTTTATCTGGTTGTATCCTGAGAAGCCATCCATAAATGAGAACAATGAATAACCTGCCGTATTGTCCACCAAGGTGTCGATATGAGGTAACGGAAAGTTGTCCTTCGGGCTAGCCTTGTTTAGATCTCTGTAATCCACACACATTCGTACTTTCCCATCTTTCTTAGGGACGGGGACGATATTGGCTACCCATTCTGAGTACTTAACCACTTGCAAGAACCCTGCGTCAAACTGCTTCTTGACCTCTTCTTTTATTTTTAGTAAAACGTCCGGCCTCATCCTCCGAAGTTTTTGTTGGACCGGCTTGTATTCTTCTTTTATGGGCAAACGGTGTACCACGATATCAGTGCTTAGCCCGGGCATGTCTTGATATGACCATGCGAAGACATCCTTGAATTCTTGGAGTAACTCAATGAGGTCTTGCTTTGTCTCATGGTGATCTGGCTCCAATCTTCACTTCTTTCTTTTCTTGTTCATTTCCTAGATTCACTATTTCCATCGATTCTTTGTGAGGTATGATTTGTTTCTCCTCTTGTTCTACCATCCTTAATGATTCGGAGCTAAATCACGACCTTGGTCATCTCCAAAATCCGAAAATCTTCCGCACCCATATCTTGCTCAAAAGGACATTACGAGTCATCGGTAGCATTACTCAAATCATTGATATCTGGAGACACTGTTATGGAAATGAATAAAGGCTCATAGGATCATAGAATCTTGGCATGTTTATTGGTATAATAAATGAAGAATAGAAATGTTTAGAAGAATATTTAAAGAAAGAATAATGAATGAATGAAATGAACATAAAAGAAAATTTGCTCAAAAATAGTGGAGATGTATTTCATTGAAAATAACGATGGCTTATACAAATTCATGTTTCACAAAAGGGGTTCTTATTGCTTCTAGACTTAAAGCAATAAGTGTGTTCCAGTATTACTCGAATAAGTTCTAAAGGCTATAGGAATCTCCTCCATGATCAATTGTTTAGAACACTACTAGAACTTTTATAGGCGAGATGCCATTTCGATTTTCTTCATCAATTTCCCCTCGGATATAAGCGTTGACATGCTCGATTTCTTCATTTTGTGTTTCTCGTCCCGGATGGATAACCCCTCCTGATATAAAGATCTCACGAATATGAGGAATTATCATCGGTTGCCATTTCATCTCATCTCCCCTCAAACGTGCCTTCCTTCTTTCTTGCTTCTTTTCTGACTCTTCTCTTTTTTGCTTGGCGTTTGGCTTGAATCCTAGACCGAAGAAGTCTCGCTTTTCTTTTAGTCTTGGGACCTCGATTTCTCCTTGGAGGTATCTTTCAAGTCCTTTCTCTGGCACAGCTCCGTTCTCGACCATCAGTTGTAGACCCATTTTCGTGGTTTTGGACAATTGCGGTACTGGGACCTTATTCCCCTCGGCGACGAATGTTGCATTGACAAATTCCAAAGAACGGAAGGAACACTCAGCTGCTTCATCGTTGGCTTCTAAATAGGGTGTATTGTTTGTTCTGATTGCGATGATGTCCTCTTGACATTTATGGTTACTAGGCGGCCCTCCGAGATTAATTTCAACTTTTGGTGCAACGATGAGGGCCTTCGCTCTGCGCCGAGTGTATCCAAGGTCTCCCCACCAGCGGTTATAAGACATCGGATATCCATCACAATAAAGTCCACCTCATATGTGCTCGGTCCGATTAAAGAGGTACTTGATCCTTCCCATGACTTTCCTCTCGGTTCCATCGAATGCCCTTACTATGTTGTGGCATGCCTTCATATGAGAACTATCAACGGTAATCGATTCGAAATGTCGATAGTGGTAGAACATTCGGCCACGATCCATTGTCGACTAGTACCCCTGGTAATGTGTATCCCTTGCATCGCGTGGTAATGTGGAGAGCCTTGATGGAACCCGTACCTCCCGGAGGAATCTCATCATCGTTAAAGAAAATGAAGTTATCAACACTTATGTTGCTAACCAGGCGATCCAGCTTGTTAACTGTTATATCATTTGCAACATAAGTTTCATTCAATACCTTCATCAGCGCGTTACGGTGTGCTTCAGAACTTAATAGTAAATCTAGCATCGATATACGAGCCGACTATTTATGTAGCTGCTCTACGACACTGTATTCACTATGCTTCAAAAACTTTAAGAATTTCCTAGCTTCTTCCTCCTTCACTGGCTCGTTTATATGTGTCTCTTGCTTAGTCCCTTTTTCTTTCTTCTGTTTGCCCATCAAGTTTTTCCCTTTTGAGTGCTCTGTTTTTATGTTTGACGAGTCGTAGCGCTTTCCACTGCGTGTGTAAGAGCCTTCCTCTTGGTTTTCTTTTGTAGTGTTGGGCGAATCTCCCCTCTCAGGAATCGTCACATTGCAGTTATAGTTCCAGGGGACCTTCTTGTCATCTTTATATGAAAAGGTTGCAGGTTTTCGGATCACGATCCTAGGATACTCCTGGCTCTCTTTTGTTGACGGACCTCCCTTTTCAGGAGTCGTCACGTTGCAATTATAACCCCCGAGAGTCTTTTGGTTGTCTTCAGATGAAAAATTAGTAGGCTTTCGAATCACGATTTTTACTCCGTCGCCTTTGGATCGTGAGATGGTGACTAAAGGATAGCTCGCCTCCGAGGCTTTTGCTGCTAACTCATCCTCCAACGTGCAAATGTTACCCTCTTTCCGGCCTTCATTGCTTTCAAAGAATTCTATCTCTTTATTGTCCATCAGTGCCTGTACCAGCATTCTGAACTCAGTGCAACTTTGGATTTCGTGCTCTTCTGAGTTATAAAATTCACAGCCTTTTCGTGTCTCTTTATGTTCTTCCCTTGGACATGTCACAACCAATCCCCTTTTTATCATTTCCTTCCAGACCTGTTTCATTGGGGTTTTCACATCAGAAATATCCCTTTTAACTCTTCTTCTCACATCTTCGCCTATCATGTTGACCCCGTGATTAGGTAGCGGGTGCCCCTTGCAAGAGGTGTCATCGACTTTATAACTCCCATCCGGATCGGTCTTTCTACTAGTTTCTTAAAAGCGAGGCGGTGCTTCTATAGAATGCCCACGATTCTGCATGGTATTCGCACTGTGCGTTCGCATCATACCACTTAGGGTACGGGGGTTGTAAGGGTTTTAAGTAATAGGGGAAACAACGTGTGCGTCAAATAATTTCTGGTACATTTCTTTGTATGGGATCGAGATAGGCGTAAATTGGATTTTCTCCGTATTTTGCCTTGTGTTGGACTCTGTCTAAAGGGCTCGATGATCGGGGTCATAGTCCTTGGTCGGCTCACGAGAATAGGTTTTGAATAACCTTTACCTATGTTGTTTATATCACTCTCCCTCTTCTTGGGACCGTCTTTCTAGTACTTTCTCCGACCTCTATTTTACCGCTTCGATTGCATTCTCGATCATTTCCGACAAAGACAATATCGGAAAAACTTTTGTGGCACTTTCAAGCATGTGATTAATGAAGGAGCTTTCGGTATTGACAAAGCAACATGGTTGTCTCTTTTTCTAGGGCGGTGCATTTGAACTTGTGTGGCTACTTCCTCCACCATTGGGCATATTGCTGAAACTTTCGTTTGGCTTTTTCTCTATATTTTGGGCGTGATTCGATCGGGAGCTATATCGACTACGCGTTCGTATTGTTTCGGAAGGCTGTGCTAGATCCTTCCATGACTTGATCTGGGTACGTTGGTGATTGTACCACTTGGTCGTGGCCCCGGCCAAACTATCCTGGAAACAATGAATAAGCAGTTGATCGTTGTTAACATATCCCGCCATCCTCGACAGAACATCGTGATGTGTGCTTCAGGGCAACTGGTCCCATTGTATTTTTCAAAATCCGGTCTTAAACTTTGGCGGAAGTATGAGGTGCAGGACTAGGCTCAAGTCTTTAGTGTCCACTCCGTAGCGATGGTCGTGATCTCTATTTCCTTAAACTTTTCTTCTAACCATTTGCAACGATCCTCGAGTTATGCAGGAAGGTTCGTTTTGCCTTATCCATTTCGACCATTTCATCAAAGTCGGGACTATAGGGTTAGCGGACCTTCTCAAGGATTCTTGCTGAACGATCGGAAAGTCTTTGGCATTGCGATCTCAACACCGCCCTTTGTGGCTCGCTAACAAAAGGCGTCCTTTGGGGACCTATTTACGGTGGTGTTTGGGTATTTGGCGGGGTAAATCTTGGAGGTAGGCGGTCGTCATTATTCCACGAACTAGTAGCGACGCCTTTTCCTCGTTCATTGGCTAATAGTTGCGCCGGTAGCTCATCATGTTGTTTTGGGACTCTTGCATCCGTTCTATCATATCTTCTTTGGAGTTTCATTATTTGCTCTGCATCATTCTTGCATCTCCTTCTGAAATTGTTCAAATCTTTGATCCATTTTCTTTGTCTTAGCACGAGTCCCGTAGTGATGTCCAGTTCCCAGATTTCTTTTTCTTCTCTCTTGTTTCTCTTTTGTTTCTCTGTTAATCTTAACCAATTAGGCTTCTTTTTATAAACTTTAATGCATGTAATATGATGTAATGCAAATGCATGAATCTTGAGGAAGAAGACATCGATTCTGATCAACTTCATTTTAGAAAACTTTATTAGAAGGCAAAATCCTTTACATAAAGTAGATTACAAATACGTTCTAGCCCTAAGACCTAAGGTTTTGATTTTTCCAAGCAGAGAGATTAGCTCTTCATCACGACCCGGTGGTAGCCCATATCTCATGCCCACTATGTCGACCTCCTCACCAAAGTGCATGAGGTGATCGCTACTTCTCGAATCTGGATTATTGCTTCTCCATGAGGTAGTCCGGCTTGAACTTGCTCGCAAGAATGGTGAAGCTCTTCCTCCCAACGTCTTTCCCTCGTTTCCAGAAGCTCAATCCGGAGCTCGCTACTATGTAATACCGATTCCAACTCTTCAACCCTACCTTTCATTTCCTCTATTTTGTTCAGGCTTGTCTTTAGTTGGCTTTCCGAGTCTCGACTCCGATAATGGTGTAGAGATCGCCCAAGCTCGGCTATTCTAGCTTCTAATCCCTTTTTCTCTTTTTGGTCTTCTGTCTTGCCCTCTCTAAGTCTTCCTTCTGCGCTCGTATTTCATGAAACTTTTTCTCCCAACTGCTAACTTTGGCTCTTTCCTCTCGGACCTCTTGTTGCCCTTTGCTCAAAGTTTTCCCTAATCCGCGTTTTTTATCGTTAAGCGCATCCTCTTGTACTCTGTCTTTAAGTTATCTCGGTCTTCCTCTACTTTACCTTTTCCTTTCGAGTTTCTCGACCTCGATTTTACCATCCACTTCTAGCGGAGGAGCATCTTTCTTCCTCCAACCTTTCTATCCTTTTCGAGTTTCGAGCTCATCCGTTCAAAATCTTGCTTCATAATTTCTAATTCTGATGGGACCACTCGCATGCATTCTTCTCTTGATCGGGCGCCTTCTGGGTTTGGCTCAGGAATGTTGTCGTTGACTCTCCTAGCCCTCCATTCAAGGTATTCCGGGGTCGTCCTCGGGCACTGTAGACAATCTTCTCATTCGTGAATCGATTCGAGCACTAGAAATCTCTTTAACCCTTTTCTTATAGCTTCCCCTTCATATGAAAACTCGCATTGAGCTAGCCAGTATGTCGTTAGTACAAGCGCCTTGAACCATCTTGTCTTAGGACCGATGAAAGGCGTGGCGGTGGCACTAAATTCCCAATAGGAAACCAGTCAAAGCTTCATAGCGATAAAGGATCTTGTCGAGAATCATCCAGGGAGCCTTCCACTCGATGTCGTCCTCTTGAAGGTTTTGGAAGAGCGCGATCCAATTTTCTTCGGACACATCCTCTCTTCTAGGCGTAGTTGCTATCTCTTCTAGCGTGGAGTACTTTTCTGACATGAACCGGCAAGACACTTTCTCTATTTTCCAAAAGTGATTATGGAACCAAGCAAATAACAGCTGCGTAAATCCAATAAACCTGCCTTCACCTCTTCTCCGATATGCGGTCAAGGATCTGAACGTTTCGGCTAAGATGGCAGGAACGGGTGTGACCCATTTGTCCAACCGGTGAATAGATCGATAACTGCTTCGTCAATGTGCCTTAAAGCTTTGGGGAAGATTACAGGCGTAAATACACAAGGCCAAGATGTCTATCTTTTCTTCGTGTCGGGATGCGCCGGATCAGTCTCTCAAACATATCCGAGGTATGCATTTACCTCGCCTTCTTTTGCATTCTAATGAGACCCACTGTTCGCTCATTCCGTGATATTCATCAACTTCTTCGCGAAGGTTGGGCCATTAATCGCCTTGGAATAAGCTTTGTCAACTTGAATTCTTGGCGGCGTAGCAAGGTCGTATACTCTTCTCTTGTGGGAACGGATCCACTTTTCGAAGGAGAAAGCAAATTATAAGCGGCATTCGAGAATGGGTCATTGCTCGGAGCAGTGCTTGTCTATTTTGACCTCAGCGGGTAAAGGCGGTCGTAGTAAGTACCATAGAAACATTGCTTCGTTTCATCATCCCCCGAGTCCAAATTTCTCTCAACTCCGGAGCTCGATTCTGCGTGACACTAATATTGGTGAAGTTCCGTAGCTCAAACACATACCCTTCGACTAAGCTATATCCTTTTCTATTTGGCATTGCTCTGACCATATGCGGACGGCCGCATTGTCTTCTACTTTATCAGGGAATTTGCTTTCCATAACCAGCTTCCCAACTCAGAAATGGACCGTGAATCGATGTCTCTTTAAAATATGAAATGATATGCACAAAAAGAAAGAAACACAAAAAGTTAGTACCATGGAATATAAAGTAAGTAAAATAAGCAAACGCCTATCTGGGTGACCACTAAGGTTTGCCATGGTTCTACCTAAGGTGGGCTCTTAGGGTTTGCTATATGCGGCTTAGTTCTAAAGTTTGAGGTTCCCGAACCAGCAGATTCCTCGATCCTCACCCATTATAGGCTCATGCGGACCGAGTTCGGTTCAGGGGAATACATTTCCCTATGGCCATGCGGAAGTGAAAACTTCACGGAGACATAGGTACGGATGTATTCCGAAAGCAGTCCACTAGCCCATGCGGAGGTGAAAACCTCACGAAGGCATAGCTTCTCACTCCCACTTAAAGGTGTGGCCACAACAGTCATGCAATGCAATGCCAAAGTATTTACGAAGCTAATATTGAAGGTGCGTTAAAAGAAGCATGATTTTTCAAAACCATTTTAATTAAAAGGACAAAAATCAATCAATCTATGGCTTGACCCTCGTGTCCCCAGTGGAGTCGCCAAGCTGTCGTAACCATTTTTTTGGGGTGAAGCGATGAAGCGACACGGTCGACTCATTTTTGAAAAAGAAAAGGAAAGAAGTCGCCACCGATCTTTATTTGGTGTGATCGGATCACCTTCGTTTTAATAAAACATTTAATTTACTAAAGCAGTGCTTTTTGGTCCACGAACTTTGAGAAAGCGGATTCGGAGGTCGATTACGTGCGAGGAAGGATTAGCACCCTCGACACGCCCAAAATTGGTACCAAACCGATTGATTGATGTCCTATTTGTTGAAAACTTTAAAGGATTCAAAATACAATGCTTTTATTTTTAAAATTGGAAGGGCGTTAAGGCTTTCTTATTTTCGAAGAGGTAAAGCATCACGTCCGATAAGTTAGGGCACAATACTTTAAACTCCGAAACTAAGCTCGCCTTTTGAAACTTGGTTTTATTTGAAGAGGATCTTCATTATTAATCAAATGAGAAATCGAACCCGATAAGTTAGGGCTCGATTTCCGAGATTTCAAATACGGAAGATTGCCTCTATTTTAGGAAAAGAAACTTATCCGAAGTATCTAAGTGTCGAGTCCGATAAGTTAAGGCACGACATTTCAATTTCCGAGATTAAGTATTTTGTTTTAAAATTGCAACTTAAAAAGAGATATCCGTTGTTTAACATAAGCGAGTAAAACCGGAACCAGTAAGTTAGGGCTCGATCTTCCGAATTTCAAATACCGAACATTATCTTTATTTTGGAAATTTGATTGATTAATATGAGAGAAAGTGATGATGCTAACAAATTAAGCGAATATCGAATAAATCTAATTCTTATAAATAAATGAATGAGCAAATAAATAATGACACAATATCGACGATAATAGAACTTTAGAAACAAATAGAATGGTAATAATAACAATAATAAGAAAGTAAAGAATATGATACGTAAATAAATAAATTGTTTTAAGGTACTAAAAAAGTAAAGAGCAATGAGCGAAAAACAATAAGTAAATGAAATGATAATAAATAAAATAATAAAAATGAATAACATAAATAAAAATTTATAAATGGTAAAAAGTAAAAGAATGGAAATCAAATTCAAATTAAATAATTGTAATAAAAATAATGATATATTAAAGAGAACGATATATTGATGAGCGAATAATAAAAAAGGGTGAATAAGGCAATAAATAGACAAATAAGAGTAAAATGGAAATAATAATAATAATAGTATTAATTAATAATAATATAGTAATAATAAATATAATAGTAAATAAATAAGCGAGAGTAAAAATGAAATGATAATAATAGTAATAATAATAATAATAATAATATTAATAGTAATAATAATAATAGTAACAATAATATTAATAATAATAATATAGTGATAATAAAATAATAAAGAAAATAACAATAACAAATATAATAGTGAATAAATAAGCGAGAGTAAAAATGAAATGATAATAATAGTAATAATAATAATAATAATAATAAAAATAAAAATATATTAAATAATGGTCAAAGAACCAAAATTACAAATTAATTAAAAAAAAGGGATCAAATTGAATAAAAAATGAGATTTTGGGTTTAATTTGAAATAAAACAGAAGGAAAGTGGCCTATTTGGAACGCGCGTGAAAAGTGGGGGACCGAAATGGAAATTATTTCCCTTTCCGAAACGCAGCGTCTTGATAGGGACCGAAATGGAAGTCGAAGTAAATGTTCGGGCCATATTTAAAACAATAAAAAATCTAATTGAAAATAATAAAAAAGGCGGAAGGACCAACTCCGCAAATAACCCAATTAACAGAAACACGCGGATCCTCTGGCGGGTCGGGTCTGTACGCGGGTCATAGGCTAAACGACGTCGTTTTGGGGCCACTGAATCAGGCCCTAAACGGCGTCTTTTTGACATCTTTATAAAACCCCAAATTTCCTTCATTTCTCATTTCAGCTGCCATGTTTAAAAAAAAATTTTCTTTTTTTCTCTGTTCTTCTCTGCAGAGCGTGAGGGGTGCGATTTCCGGCGAGGGCCACCGTCGTTAGCCGTCGCCGGCGCCGGAGCTCCCGCCACCGTATACGGTGGCCGGAAAAGGTAAAAATTTTCTTTTTCTTACCCTTTTTATTTTCTTAAAAATGAAACCCTAAATCCCTTTCTCGTTTCGTTCTCCCTTTTTGTTTCTTGATTTATTTCTTTTGTTTTTGAAAACCCGAAGAAAGCCCCATTTGCTTAGATCTCGGCTTGACGACGAGAGAAGACTCTACGACGCCCGAGGTTGAGTTAGTTTTGCCTTCCCTTTTAATATTATTATTTGTAAAAAAAAAGAACAATAAGCGAGATGAAAGGAAATAAAAATAATGATTAACTCTAAAAATGAAAACGGAAATGTTAAAAGGAACAACCTTCTACTGCTTTTACTTTCGATTTACAACCGTTTTTGTATTCAAGATCTCTGTTGTTGTTTTTTTTGAAAGAAAATCCCCCTTTTTGCTACAATACTCTCTCTGTTTTCTCTCCCGAAAGGAACCCCTTTCTGTTATATGTCTCTCTGTTTTTTTCGAAAAGCCCTCCCCTTTTTACAATCGTTTCTCGTGGCTTTATAGCCAGAGTTGAATAAATAAGACAAATCACTTACGCCTTCTTTGTCTTTATTGCGTATTTCGTCTTTATTTTGCGAGTTCTGGCGGAGGAGCTGGTCGAGACGGAGGCCTTGCAGAGCAGGCGGTGGGGGTCGAAGTCGGAGGTCGAAAGGCTAGGGTTTTCTTTGTTTTTTTCTATTTTGTTTTTTTCTTTTTTTTTGAGTTGGGTTGGTTTTTGGGCCTTTTGTTTTGTTAATGGGCCTATTTTTTATTTTTTTGTTTTGGGTTTGTTATTTTATTTTGTAATTGGGCCCGGGCAATTTTGGGCCATCTACACTATCAAAGGCATATAGGGATTTCGGCAACAACAGGAGGAAGTAGTGGTTTCGGGATTTAGTAAGCAAGGTAAGTGATCTAGGACTTTCGGCCTAAGGCTATATTTTGGGTTTAAGTGTGATCGATTTTTATTATGGTTATTTAGGGGGCAAATCGACAGGCATAAGGGCAAGTTTCAGGATTTGATCGATTGTGCCAAAGAAAGGTGCGTAGTTATCGCACTATTCTCCTGTTATTTGTTTGTTGTTTATGTATGTATGTATATGATATGTATGTTAGCCGGAAATAATGGCCAAGACGGTGGATACCCGTAGTGGGTAATCAATTAATCAGGTCAGTGCTCTATTTTGCCTATGATATATGTGTGATATTTGTGGTGAGCATGTGATGAATACTTACTCTAAATGTTAATCTGACATGATACACATATATGCATGGGACTTGGGATGTGAAAATCGAAGGAAAGGGTGTACATATCTATGTACGTGGTCTAATGTTAGCCTTGTGCTACATTAGCGCTTGATGTTAGCTATGTGCTTCATCAAGGAGGTGTTAGCTAGGTGCCACATCCCGGTTGATAGTCGTGTGCATCACCGTGGGTGATTGACATGTGGGATCACTTATGTGATCGGTGGCTAAGCCACGACCTTGAGCAGCAGTCCGCAGAGGTAAGATATGTGGGATCACTTGGTTGATCGGTGGATTAATACGACCTTGAGCAGCAGGTCTGCCGAGGTAGGTGTGACGGTTGGATACTAGGTTGGGTTGGGATACATAATTGCATAATTTATGTATATGGACTGTGTGGATATAGGCCAAGCCCATATGGGGAAACATGTGAAATAACTATGACCGAGTCTTTGACTCACCCAAATTTTTCAACATCTCGGTGATGCATAAAGCTTGGACCGGGTTGGAGTGGATACGAGGTGGCCCATGCAAAAGAAGTTTTACTTGTTTTAAGTTATTTTATAATTCAATTACTTGGAATATTTAATTATTGTAATAAGGCCACTTTAAGTGTTTAATTTTATTATTATGTTTTATGGTGGATTGATGATTAAGTTAATATTCGGAATGTTTCTTTTAAAGAGTAATTTATACTTTGATAAATTATTTTAAAGTTTTAACTTTAATAACTTAATTTTATTTTGGAATTTTACATACCCAATATTTTATTAAAGGCATACAAAATTTCATGTTCTACTTTAAGTCAAATAATTTTTCAAACGTTTTCCGCAGTGGCATTTCAAATTCGATCGTAGTGAATGGGCTGGGTTTGGGGTGTTACAGTTTGGTATCAGAGCCAGGTTCAAAACTCGGCTTTAAGGGATTTGGGCCCAAAAACATTTTTTTAAGATGGGCTTTCATAGAGTTTTTAGGTATTCTGGCATGGCACCTGTATCCCCGACCCGAAGTCCACCAGGTAAGTACCTCTGACTATTGAAGTGATTTATATGTGAAATGTTATGGGCTTATTTGGGCTCGTAGATTAGAATATTAGGGCTATTGAACCCTAGGACTAGTCTACTCAAACACAAGTACATAATACTTAAGGACCATTAAACAAACACGTGATTAGGTCGTGAGATAGGATGTGGTAGCTGTTGTGCGCATGTCAGGAGTGGATTGATGAAGAGCTTGGTATTTAAGGTCCTAATGAGTCACCTCCTCTTTACTCGAATCCTACACTGGTGCGTGAGTTACGGTTCACCCTAACCAGAGGACCTATTCACTGCTAAACCCGATAACTAAAACCCGAAAGGACTAGCCATCTTGTTTCATAAAGATCTTAGTTTTAAATTTACCAAATTACCCTCCGATTTATAAAATCCTTTTAGACTTGAAAATTTTCTGAAATACACCCGATTTACAAAATTACTAAAATACCCCCGAGCTGTAAAATTACGAAAATGCCCTTGGTTTCTAAAATTTCCATATTACCCTCGATTTTAATAAAATTTCTCTATTTTGCAAAAGTGTCCAAAAACTCTATTTTGTGAAAATTCAAGGTACTTTGATTTGAGAAAATTACTAAAATGCCCCTGTGTTGTAAATCACTAAAATACCCTTAGTTTTTAGATTTTCAAAATACCTCGACTTTTGCTAAAATGTTTCTACTTTACAAAATACCAGAACCTTCATTTTACAAATATCAAGATACCTCGATTTGGAGAATTTATAAAATGCCCTAACTTCCAAAATTACCTAATAACCCCGATTTCTAAAATTTCTACGATACCCTTGATTCAAGAATATTTTCCAAAATACCCTCGAGACTTTGAGATTTCAAAATGCCTTGATTTGTAAAGATTATTTTCAAGTTGACCCCGATTAATTATGAAAATACCCCTGTAAGGAAAATGACGAAATTACCCCTAGGTCGGGAATGGTCAGAAATGCTCAAAATGATGTGTTGAATGTTGTGGATAAATGTGAATGTGATTCTCTGAATTAGAATAGTGAACTTGAACCTGAAATTTTGATCAAAAGAACTACTTTTGAAAACTTCTTTCATAAAATTTGCTCGTGGATAAAGAGTGGAACAAAATTTTTAATGCATAAAACTTCTTAAACAGATTAAATCACGACATTAGAAATGAGTTCTAGGGGCGTGGTCGTCGTGGGCGCAGTAAAAGCGAGAATGGTCAGATCGGAACCCACTAGGTCGGGTCGGGGATCGAGAATGAGGTCGCTACCACCACCACCACTTTTGGTGTTGGCAAAGCAAGACCGGATGGGGATGATGCAAGATATCGCGGTGATCGAGGGTTCTTGAGATGGTGGTGGGCGGTGGAAATATGAGAGCTAGAAATCATGACCGAGCGGCCGAGCCAATAAATTTGAGGTGTTCCGTGGAGTATCTGGTGTGGTACCCAGTACTGCTGAGTATTGGTTGGAGGCGACTGAACGAATTATGGATGAGCTGGATCTGACCACTAAGGAGAAAATAAAAGGAATGGTGGCGCTGCTACGCGATGAAGCGTATCAATGGTGGCTCACAGTTCGGGATGATACCACAGCTGAGGATCTTACTTGGGATTATGTTAGGGCGGCGTACCAAAAGAAGTATATTGGTACTCGTTATATTGATGCGCAAAGGAAGGCGTTTCTAGGGCTGGTTCAAGAGAACAAGTCCGTAGCGGAGTACGAGGCTGGATTCCTAAAGTTGAGTCGGTATGCTCGAGGAGTAGTGGCTACGGAGCATGAGCGATGTGTCCGGTTCGAGGACAGACTAAGGGATGACTTGAGGTTGTTAAAAGCTCTGCAACAAGAACGAGAGTTTGCCATATTAGTAGAGAAGGCTAAGGTAGCTGAAGGGATTAAGGACTCTGTGAGACAGAACAGAGATAAGGATAGGAACCGGGATAAGAGGAGTTATGGACCGTCAGAGTCATCTGGAGAGTTTCAGAAAAGACCAAAGGTTAAGATTCTGCTCGTGTTATTAAGCCAGCTACTGGAAATCTGGACCGTCCGTGTGCTAGGTATGGAAGGTATCATGTTGGCGAGTGCTGGAATCGGGATCGAGAGTGTTTTAGGTATAAGTCAAAGTCTCATCTGATTAAAGACTGTCCTCAGGATCCGAATAGGGCTCGGACAGCAAGCCAAGGTTATGAACAGCCGGGTAGGAATGGTGAGCAAGCAACAAGGGATCGTGGTCCGAACCATGGAGAAAATGGTTTTGGCCGAGGTCATGGAGCACCGAGCGGAGGTACTGTGGGTACAGACGCGAGGCAACCAAGGTTGGTTTATGCAGTTGGCCGTCGCGAGGAGGAAGATGTGCCAGATATGACAACTGGTACGTTCCTTATTTCTGGAATACCCTTAATTATTTTGATTGTTGTAAAGTTTTCTTGTATTGCTAGTGAAGTGTTCGAAGCCTTGCATATGAACTTAGAGATTAGGAAGTATGATAGTTTTATAAGATTAGAGTGCGCAGCGTAAGCATAGTGTGGTGAGTAGGAGTGCAATTAGCTAAGCAATTTCGAGGACGAAATTATTTTAAGGGGGTAGAACTGTAATATCCCGAATTTGGGGTTATGCGTTTGGAGCATAACTCAAGTGTTAGTAGGCTTTAAGGGTGTTTGGAGGTGTTTTAGGAGTTTTTAGAACTCTAGGATGAAGATGGAAGCTTTGGGAAAATGTTAGATTTTAAGTATAAAAGGGGGAGCTGGGTGAAGGAGCCCTTAAGGAAAAAATTGGGAGTTTTGGACATAAGAAATGGGCTTGGTAAAGCGGTGGAATGCGCCACTTAGGGCCTTGGAGAATGGCGCCTGGGAGTAGTGGGGAAGGGCCTTGGTTGAATCACCTTGGCGAGAAGTAGTGTGATTTTATTTTTCTTTTGGAGCTAAGACAAAGAGAACTGGCTAAGTAAGTCTTAAAAGAAATTCAGGTGCATTATGTCACAAAAGTGCCTTGGCAAAGTGGCCTGGAACGCTACCTAAGGTGCTAGGAGAATTGCGCCAGCAGGGGATCCAAGGGAAGGAGTTCGAGTCTTGTGGGCAGCAAGGGGAGTGTTTTTATTTTGCATTCTGGTGTTAAGACAGGAAGCTAGGTGAAGGAGGCTTTAAAAGAAATTATGGGGAGTTGATGACACAAAGGAACCAGCAACAAGGTGGCTTGGGGCGTTTGCGTCAAAGGGGCTTCAGGAGGGAAGAGGTTCGAACCTTGCTGGCCGCAAGGAGGGTGGTTTTTAGTTTTAGCTTTTGGCGTCGTGAGGAAGAGAAGAGTTGACTGCACATGGGGTGTTGCAAGGAGGTGATAAGCTTTATTTTTTTATTTATTTTCACAAGAAGCGAGGATATAGGTGAGTTTATTTTAATTTATTTTGTATGGGAAAGATAAGAGTTAATATAATAATGTGGTAGATTATTTTATTAAAGAGATAATATGGGAGAAAACTTTGGGATGTGATAATGAATTGATAAGGTGGCGAATGTGGGACTCCTTGGGGGTGCTTAGTCGGTTTTTGAAGTGTGTTTAGGGAGAGTCTGAAAGTTCATGGTTGTAGTTTTGTTATTCTCCATGTTCTCCAAGTTTCGGCCAAGGGGGTTCTAGGTGAGTTATTTAAATATTTTATGTATTATAGTGTGGCCGAATCCCTCCAGTCTTCCTCTTCATCTCTTTTTCTTTCTTGCAAAACTCGATTTTACACCTTTTCCTTGTAGCCGAATACCTCTTGTAATTAGCCGAATCTCAATTGAACCTCTCCACTTTTATTCACTTATTTTCTTCAAAGCCGGAAGTTGGAGATCTAGTTCTATTTCTTGGTTGTGGCCGAACCTAAGAGGGTGACTCGGGAAGTTGATCGTTAGTGGTAAGCAACGATAGTGGTAAGTATTTCTTTAGAAATCGGTTTGGGCTCTTATTCTTTGGGGTCTTGAAATAAAGTGTTTTGGCCTTGGTTGTAAGGTTGGCGAATCTTCATAGGTCATAATGATGTGTCTTTTGTTTGTAGCCGACATTAAGGAGCATTGAAGGGGTCTTTCGGGTTGTGCGAGATCAAGGTGAGTGTCATGTTGAATTCGGCCAAGGGCCACTTTCCATAGATTTGTGTATAGTCGATTCTAACAAAGGCATATAGGGATTTCGGCAACAAGGGAGGAAGTAGTGGTTTGGATTTAGTAAGCAAGGTAAGTGATCTAGGACTTTCTACTAAGGCTATATTTTGGGTTTAAGTGTGATCGATTTTTATTATGGTTATTTAGGGGACAAATCGACAGGCATAAGGGCAAGTTTCGGGATTTGATCGATTGTGCCAAAGAAAGGTGCGTAGTTATCGCACTATTCTCCTGTTATTTGTTTGTTGTTTATGTATGTATGTATATGATGTATATGTTAGTCGAAAATAATGGCCAAGACGGTGGATACCCGTAGTGGGTAATCAATTAATCAGGTCAGTGCTCTATTTTGCCTATAATATATGTGTGATATTTGTGGTGAGCATGTGATGAATACTTACTCTAAATGTTAATCTGACATGATACACATATATGCATGGGACTTGGGATGTGAAAATCGAAGGAAAGAGTGTACATATTTATGTACGTGGTCTAATGTTAGCCTTGTGCTACATTAGCGCTTGATGTTAGCTATGTGCTTCATCAAGGAGGTGTTAGCTAGGTGCCACATCCGTGGTTGATAGTTGTGTGCATCACCGTGGTGATTGACATGTGGGATCACTTATGTGATCGGTGGCTAGCCACTACCTTGAGCAAACAGTCTGCCGAGGTAAGATATGTGGGATCACTTCGGTTGATCGGTGGATTAGCTACGGCCTTGAGCAAAGGTCTGTAGAGGTAGGTGTGACGGATGGATACTAGGTTGGGTTTGGCTACATAATTGCATAATTTATGTATATGGATTTGTGTGGATATGGGCCAAGCCCATATGGGGAAACATGTGAAATAACTATGACTGTTGAGTGCTTTGACTCACCCAAATTTTTCAACATCGCGGTGATGCATAAAGCTTGGGCCGGGTTGGAGTGGATCTGAGGTGGCCCATGCAAAAGAAGTTTTACTTGTTTTAAGTTATTTTATAATTCAAGACTTGGAATATTTAATTATTGTAATAAGGCCACTTTAAGTGTTTAATTTTTATTATTATGTTTTATGGTGGATTGATGATTAAGTTAATATTCGGAATGTTTCTTTTAAAGAGTAATTTATACTTTGATAAATTATTTTAAAGTTTTAACTTTAATAACTTAATTTTATTTTGGAATTTTACATACCCAATATTTTATTAAAGGCATACAAAATTTCATGTTCTACTTTAAGTCAAATAATTTTTCAAACGTTTTCCGCAGTGACATTTCAAATTCGGTCATAGTGAATGGGTCGAGTTTAGGGTGTTACAATCAGAGTATCTAAAAAGCCAGGATTAAGCATCGACACATTTGCATGAATGAAATGAAACATTAATTATTTGGCTTTTGACAGCATTTATTTTACCTTAGCTACTCTCCGGAGTTTCCAAACCGAAGAACATCGCAATCATATTCCAAGCAAAATACAATATCGTTCAAGAAAATAATTAGACTACACAAGTTCTACTAAGAAGCAAGAAGCAATGAGAATGAACATACAAGAGCCACTGATTCAATAATATACAACTGCTGCTTATCTCCCATCTGCGGATGTAAATGACTCAGCAAATCCGTACGGTCGTGTAGGAATGCTGGTTTGAGTGTTGTCTAAGCTGGGAAGAAGTGAAGATGATGAAGATTCCAAATTGCTTCGGCCTTCATAAGCTTGCCACTTCTTTAGTGCTTGTGGCAATGACATTTCAAGGTCAATGCCATATATGTCTTCGGAACATTGATCGGTTGGTTTCCAGAGCTCCACTAGAGAAGATAACACATTTACAGCATGACCCATATCAGGCCTCTGATATGGTTCCCTTGCACAGCAATGACCAGCCAACTCGGCAACTGTGCTGATGCTGGCTAGCGTTTCCTCATTGAGGTCGATTGTGGGGTCGATGGCTTTGCGGAACGAGTCCTTGTTTATGTGCATTCTCTTGAACCATGTCACTAGGTGTATGCTTTCCTCTGGTTGGCTCTCATCAAGTGCTTTTCTACCAGTGATTAGCTCCATCAGTATCACCCCAAAACTAAATACATCAACTTTCGTTGTAACTCGTCCAGTAACTGCAATTCACATTCAAAGAAAAAAAATGACTTAGATTCCATACATAGCAGAATAAATATAAAATGAAATCATTGATGTCTCTATCAGGTCTTTGTTATATGCTTAAAGAGTCGAGTGCTACATTCATATCAAATACTTGCATACTTTCATCATGCATAACTGATTTGCATTTCTATATAAACATTATGAAATTTAAAGGCAAAACCAGTAAACAAAAGATACCTGCATATTCTGGTGCCAAGTATCCAAAGGTTCCAGCAATTCTAGTTTCAATGGACGCTTTACCCTCAGGGGCAAGACGCACAAGACCGAAATCTGCTACCTTAGCCCTCATATCATCTCCTAGTAGAATGTTTGAAGGCTTCAAGTCTCGATGTATAAAACTTTGATGGGCTAAACCGTGAAGATACTCAACACCCCTTGCCACATCTAAGGCAATGGTTAACCTTTTTGTCCATTCAAGAGGTTTCAATCCTTCTTCTTCCCAGTTAAAGATAAGTCTGCTTAGAGTACCTTGGGGCATGTATTCATACACAAGAAGCTTTTCATTCCCATCAAGGCAATATCCAAGAAGAGCAACCAGATGCCGGTGTCGGACCTTTGTCAATACAGCAATCTCGGACATAAATTCAGTAGAACCCTTCCCACTAATAACCCCAGATTCCATTCTCTTCACAGCAATCTTTGTACCATCATGCAACTCGCCTTTATATACCACCCCAAAACCTCCTTGTCCCAATATATTTTCTTCACTGAAATTGTTGGTCACATTCCTTAGAACTTGGATAGAGATCACCATGTTACCCGCCTCAACCATTTGTATGTCGCCACCAGGCTCACTGTTCGGAAACGTATGAGCTTCACTAACAGCACCAACACTGACGCTCGAACCAGCAACAGTGATCTTAACACTTTCGTTATCCGAACCAGAATGGCGAGGGTGAATTACCATTGCGTTTGGGCTCTGCACTCTGCTAAACCGTTTCTGTTTCTTTTTGTAAAGACAGAAAACCAACAAGCCAAGCAAGCCAACAACTAACAGACCCCCAAATATAGAAGCTGTGATTATTCCAATGAAAGCTGAAGTTTTCTTGCCACCAATTCCAGAATTTCCACTACTTTTAGACCCTGATTCTGCGCTGGGATTGCCAGATTCAGACCCTGGAGAAGTAGTACTCTTCTCCTTCCCAATGTCAGGATTACCATTTGTATTCAAAATGATATTGCTCTTGAAAGTGGGGACTTCCCGTAAAGTTGATTGTTGGAAACATCCAGTTCTTTAAGTGCAACCAGTGCAGTAAACTCCTCAGGAATGGTACCAGTCAGATTATTGTCAGCAAGAATCAGCCTCTGCAAGGACTTAAGTGATGCAAAATCAGGAGATATGGTACCTGTAACTCCCATCTTCTCAAAATTAATAACAGTAATGTTGCCATTACTGCATGTAATCCCAAGCCAATCCATGCAAGGGTCATTCCCCTTCCAATTATCAGCAAGCCTTTGTGGATAATCCATAGACTTCACAACATTAAGCAACGAAGTCACCCTCGGATCACAGTCACCAGGACTCGGCAAACAAAACCTATTGGAATCCTTAACCATATCCACAGCAACCGAGTCCTTAAACTCGGGCACTGGTCCTTGAAGTAAATTGTTTGTCAAATTTACAGTTTTTAATGACTCAAGCTTCATAAGAGAAACAGAAACCGGGCCAGTAAACGAGTTGTCCCTCAAACTCAGACTCTGCAAGTCTTTCAAACCGGAGAAATCTGGTAAAGGACCAGAGAACGAATTGGAATGCAACCAAACCTCCTTTAAGAATGTCATGTTCTGGAGTGCAGCTACGGTACCATTAAGTTTACTGTTACTTAGCTGACCATTAACCCACAAAGACTGGATTGACGACCCAGAAAAGCTGGAGGGCAGCTCACCTTCGAGACTATTGAAAGCCAAATGCAAAATGGTGAGACCTGGAAACGCATCAGACCCAAAGATGTCTGGTATTTTCCCAGTGATGTTAGCAGAGTTGGCTGAGAAATTCTGCAAAGCTGAAGCATTTTGCAAGCTTTGAGGGATTTCCCAGGCGGAAAAAGGGTTGTTATCCATTTCCACGGATTGAAGAGAAGATAAACCAGAAAAGAAATCAGTAGGGAATGAAGTGAAGTGATTGTTGCTAAGCATAAGCACTTGGAGTGAGCTTAACCCGTTTAAGCTAGGTACGGGACCCGAAATGTTATTCCATTGTACCTCTAAACGCTCAAGTTCAGTAAGGTTCTGAATATCTGAAGGAAGTGTACCTTGCAGGTTCTGGTGACCGATTTGGATCCGAGTGACGCGCTTGTCCTCTGAGCAGAAAACGTGTTTCCATTTGCATGGATCCGGGTCGGTCCACCCGAGAGATTCGGGGGCACCGAGGGTCTTCTTAAGGACTAACATGGCAGCAGCATCGTCGCTTGCAGTTGTCTGGGATTTAACAGAGATAGAGATTGAAGAGAAGCCAATAATAAAAGCAAAAAGCTTGAAGCAGAAACCAAGTCTAGGATTGTAGTTCATATTGAGAAAGATTAAGAACTCAAAGCTTTAGTTTTTTTTTTTCTGGGGAAAATGATGCGGGAAAGAGTTGCAGCTTTTCTTTTCCTTTTCTCAGAGGCATTAGATGGATGAAGGCAACATGTTGTAGGGACTGAACTGAAAAACTGGAAACTCAAAAGGCAAAAGAAGAAGAAGAAATGAGAATGGGGAGAAAGATAAGCGGAGGTTGAGAACGGGGAATGAAAATGATAAGCAGGGGGAGCAAGTAGAAAAGAACAGAGTAAGCAAAAAAAAAAAAAAGAGTAGTAGTAATTGAGAAGGAAAAGGAGTGAAGTGTAGTGCACATGGGAGGTGGGGACCCATATTTTCTGGCCTGGCCTGACCTGGGGAATCTACAAATTAGCTAAGCAAAGGCTGTCACAAAGATAATATTTAAAGGTAGGGTTCAGATTGCCTGTGTGATATCTTATGTCCCAATTCATTATCTAAAACAACGAAAATTCAAGAAATTAATTTATATTTAGTTATTAATTTTAATATTTAAATTTAAATCCAACAAAAATAGATTCTATTTGACCCAATAACCTTAAATCAATAGTCGAAAATTAATGTGATTTTTGGAAGCCAAAAACAGGCAAGGGCAAGGATAGGGGCAGGGTGGACGAGTAGGTAATTGAGTGGACCCTGTCTAACCATAATTGAAAAAAATCAAATCGGCTAAAATGATATATTTACATAAGAACCAAAACATAAATTACAAAAAATTATCAAATTTTGGGGTTTACAACCATGTGACCAGCCCTAGGTATCTAACATTGGGGTTGGCAAATCTTGGAATCCATTCCAGTTTGGGGTTGCACCACACGCCAACTAGGGAATTCCCAAATTGGCAATTGACAAATGCCTAGCCTTGCCTTGCCCGCGCAGACTAACCGGGTTGTTTTTCTAATTCAACGGCGAAGTGAGAAAACAAAGGCCACGCTCGCACTTTACTTTACATTAGGGCCCGTTTACAGTTGCTTTCGGCCTAAAAGCCGCATTCTACTGCAATCTCAATGTTAAATCAAAGAAAATTCTGTTATCTATCGGTTGAGATTCGTTCAACGAAACTTTTGTTCCATCTATCTAATTCAATGCCCTACCTATATTACAACACTTGTACAATAATGTTTACAAGTTAGTGGTTCGATATCTTAACTTTTTAATTTAATTTCTCATTCCATTTTAAATTTTGATTACTAAATTCAAATATTATTATCAAAACTTAAATTTGAATTAAATACTCTCATTTATTGGATTCTTAAATCTCAGTTATCTAACTTTATCATGTAAAATAAACAATCTTTTCTAAAAGTAGATGATTTAATTATCTGAATCTTTCGGACTAATTTAGTCTTACTAAAGCAGGTGATAACTATTTTTAAAAATACTGTTAAAAAGTATGGTTTGTTAATTTTAAATATTTGGTATTATTATCAAAAGTTGCAGTTGATAATATTTGATTTGATTAGGTTTTAGAATCTTTAAAAATTGATATTGAATTTGTGATGTTCACTTTAAGAGTTATCAATACTTGATCTTAAAAACGAGTTTGGAGAGATTTTAGATCCAATGTTTTTCAAGACTTGATCTTAAATGATTGAATCTGTTTCAAAGGTTATCGAGACTTATCTTAAAAACAAATTTTCTCTCCTTTGTTAGTGCAAAGGGGGAGAGCTTTTTACTAGATCGAATTGGGGATATCTTTTCTTTCTTCATAATTGATATAGTGTTTGTCATAATTTCTTTGAGTTCTTCCATTCTTTTATGAATTTATGAAATTATGAAGAGAACTTCAAGTCTTCAAAATCTTCACTTATGATAACTTTTTATTTTTGAAATTGAAAAATTGAATTGCTTAGGGGTAAGTTTTTTTTTATAGTGTCAATCAGTCAAAGTAAAGAGAGTTATTGTAGAATTTAAGTTTCTTACAATAATTAAACATTTTTATTTATTGTTTATCTCATTTTAATTTAATCAATTAGAGACAAAATAATAGTCAATAAAGCATAATTTCTTTATAAAAAAGTTCTACATGGATTTAAATTTAGTTAAAGATAAACAATAATTTCAAATGATAATTTCTAATTTGTCCAAAACTTCTCCTCTACATTTAATTTTTATTTTATTTTTCATTACATCTTAAATGTGATATGTCACTTTTAAATATGTAAAATTTGAAGACTGAATATCTATATTTATACTTATTATTGACTAAGTTTATATCACGAGTCAATCAAGCATCAATTTAGTTGAGAGATTACTAAAATACATTTCTATATACAAAGCAAATTATATTATTATCTTTCACAAATATATATATATATATATATTATTATTATGTTTCAGATGTGTCACGAGTTAAGCGAACGTCAATTCAATTAGAAAATTACTAAAGTACCTTTTATATACAAAAGTAATACATATGAAAAAAGTAAATTTTATTATTATCAAGGTGTTTTTGTTTTATCATTTTATATAAAATCAATAAAACCTCTATCACAATAAGATTTGAACTTGAGACACAATAAATTTTAAACATTTAATTTTATCAAATCAACCAAAGTTTTATTTGATTTTTCATACAAAATTTTAATAAATATTTAATACATAAATTTCATTTCAACTACATCGTCGATGTGCCATAATCGATTCAATTCAATTAAAAATTACCTAAAACCCACTATTTTACAAAGTAAGCAAGTGTTTTATCTTCTTATATTTGATATAAAATCTAAAAAATTATATAATAAAATTTCAATTTGAACGTAATGAATGTTAAACATTTAAATTTGCTATTTGAACCAAAGATTCATTTGATATTTAAGCAAAAAATAATAATAAACATTTAATATATAAAAATTCCACCATATAGTTATATGCCATAATTAGATATTAACTCAGTTAAAAACTACTAAAATCTCATTATTTTTGAAGTAATTAAATATTATTATGAGGGTATTGTTATCTTTTAAAAATTTTAAGAAAAATTCACATGATAAGATTTGACATTCAAAACACCATAATCTTCAATTTGGCATTTTAATAAATTATTTTTACATATTTTTTATAAATATATTTTTATATAACTCTTTTAACCTAATTGTGCCATAATTTAGTATTAAATAATTTCTAATGATTTTTAAAAAATTCTACCTAAATAACTTATTCTATACGTATCATATTTGCATATACTCAAGACTAATACTTATCCCTTCTAATAATTTATTTTAAAATTTGAACTCCCATCATCTCGTATTTTAAAAATAATTGCTAAAAAATTAGGTATTTTTCTTAAAAGAATTACTACCAACCCGAGTACTCCATTTGGGCATTTGTAGCGGGTAAGCTAATTTCTCAACTAATATCTTTCCACCTAACCCTTCCTTGTTTGCTTTTTTCTTTCTTTTTTATTCCTTTCCATTGTTTAATTAGTTTTCCACCATGTTTCTCTAATTGGGCTTTATTCGAACAGCATTGCAAGACTAACTCCCATATTTTCTGGGTATTAGGAGCTCTGTTTCTAGTTGTGGTGGATGGCAATCGGGAGTTGACTTAGGTTCAAATGCATGGACCACTTTGTTTTTCGCGACTATTATATTCTACTTCTTTACTTGTTTTATTTTAATCGTCTCTTCCCATCGTTCAGCTTGTATTTGGATTTTATTTCTGACTCAAAATATAGTTTATTGATTTCATCTCCTATTGCTGAATTGCAGCAGTGAAGGAAAATATCGTATCTTATCTTTGACTTAATATGGCTTTTGATCACAAAGGTAACATTCATCTCATATTTGCCTTGTATTTTCTTTCTTTTTATACATTTGTTTATGTTTCTTTTCTCTCTCTTTCTGTAGGGAGAGTTGTTGTGATTATGGGCGTTAGTGGCGCTGGCAAATCGTAAGCCCCTTTTTCTCCCTTTGTTTTTGCTTTGTAATTTCTCATTCATAATTGAAAGCTGAACCTATAATTATTAAAAGCTTTTTCAATTATTTTCCCTCAATATATGTGGAAAAGGAAAAGATATCCATTGATTTAGTCATAATTTCGTAGTCCATTTATCTTCAAATATCATCAAAACTATCATCATGCCATAAGTTTGCTGTCCTTCACGAAATAAATGCTTCTGATCATAATACTATGGTAACTTTATACTCTTAGTCCAATTCTACAAAATTTTTTTCAGGAATTATACCTTTCTACTAACTTTAAGCCGTCTTTTTCTTCTGTATAGTTATGTTTAAAATTGATTTATTTTCTAAGGCCGAAGTGGAATTAGTTTTGGGGATCCATTTGAAATTTGTTTCTGCAGTAACATAGAAAGTGGAAGTATGGAAATAGTACATTAAAGGGGAGGAAGACAGACGCTTGTTAATTATTCATGGGTACGTGCGATCATCCGAATAACAACAACATAGTCATTGCTGAGCACGACCCTTCAAGATACCCTTTTGATATTGCCTGATAGGCATCTCTTGGTAATAATAGTTAACCATTATGAGGTGAACAATTGTCTATTTCCACCTTTGATAAAAGCTTATGAGAATGTTTTGTGCATCTTAAGATACAGATCTAGAATGGAATAAATGTCACCCATAATTCTATCACCATATTATTATTAGTAACTATGGGGTTTTTGAGATTTTAGCAATCATGGTCTTTAAGTTACTTTCATAGGAATTGAAGTGATCATGTTGGATTTTACTTTTGGTAAAAATTCTCAATATTTTTATAGGGTCTAACATGTTATTGATGGAGAATGACGTGACCATTTGACATAGTAAAGAAGTTTTGCTTTGAGTCATTAGTCTTTCAAATAAAACTTTTCTAGAAGTTATATGATTATTTTGTGATATGGCTCTTCTTTGCACTTGATTCTCCTATTGCGTTTTCTATAATGCTTGTAATTCATATGTAGTATATATACATTGATGTTATTTTTGATGGCATGATTAGGGTCTTTCGCACCTATGTCCGAGTAGCATAGATATAGTATAAAGGTAACAATAAGATCACCGTACTCATGCTCTTCTACTTTTGTGTATAACCAGCACAATAGGTGACATGTTGGCTAAAGTTTTGAACTGTAGCTTTCTTGATGCTGATGATTTCCATCCACTATCAAATAAAGGTAAGCAATAGAGATATAGACATGGCTATTGAGCATGAATTTGCAGTTTTTCTCTCTTTATATATATTATTTAAAATTTATTTGTCTTTAACATTTGCTATTCATTTAAATACACAGAAAAGATGAGCCAAGGTATTCCCCTCTCAGATGAGGATCGTATTCCATGGCTAGAAACGCTACGGGGTGTTCTAAAAGATAAGTTAGACAACGGAAAAACTGTGATACTTGGGTGTTCTTCACTGCAAAAACATTACAGAGAAATTCTAAGATCCGCTGTTGCTGATTATGTGCATGGGAGCTATGCTAGTAGGGTGCAGTTTGTTCTTTTGGATGCCAAGGCCGATGTTCTTGCCGCTCGGCTCGAGAAACGAGCTGCAGAAGGGAAGCATTTCATGCCGGCCACACTTCTGCAATCACAACTAGAGTCGCTTCACATAGATGAAGGTGAGGGGATATTTAAAGTTGATGCCACCTTAAGCCCTTTAATCATTGTAAGCAAAATACAAACATTTTTGTTCTCTGATTTTGAACAAGCCACTGGGAATAGGGATTGTTAAAGCAATTTATGATTTCTCGAATTGCAATTGCTTCAGTGTTTTATCAAATGTAATTTATTTGAGCAGTGATAATCCATTGTATTTTATGTTCAAGGAAGACCATCTTAACGTTGAGGAAGATCAAACCCTATACAGGTGAAAGGCTCCCTCTCCATTCACAATACTTGTAAAAACATTGATTCTCAACTAGTAGTAAGTTCACAATTTTCTCGATAGTTACTGTTGGTCACTAGCCTCTTAAGTTGCTAACAGGCGTCAAATATGGGGATAGGTAAGTTTACAATTTGGGTATAATTTACCCTATAATGAATAGTGACTTACATGAGAGTTTTCCAATAGTTCAGTACCAATTTGCAATCTTTTAAAATTGAGTGACCAAAATGTAAAATCGCTAATAGTTGAGTGATCCTGAGTGTACTTTACCCGATTGTAATATAGATCGATGAAACCGATATAAGTTAAAATTTATTTTATTCAAACTCGATTCTTCAAACTGCCAGACCAGACGGATAATCCGCCATTGGAGGTTTTTTCTTTGGTACTCCGAAAATCAAATTCAAGCCACCAACAATCCTAATTCTATTCTGTTCTCCTTCGTCAATCTTCAACTTGAAGTAAATAATAGCAAACACGGCATGGCGGACCAAACGAACGGCGTCACCCTAAACGAAAACCAGCGCATCCGTAAGGAAGAAACGCTCTATGATGTTCTCCACCGTTCGGTTTCGATGATCTTACCCGATGCATCGTCGACGGAATCAGCCCCGTTGCTGCAGCGGATCAAGATATCCGTTTCCGAGAATGGGCCTCGTCTCGGCGAAGCCTCTAGAAACACTGGCCAAAACCTCCTGCGGTGGACTCGTCGAGGCAGCCCCCTCCGTGCTCTCCTCGTAATTTCTGTAATGTTATCGCCCTGCTTTAAATTTGATAAAATTATTATTAGCCCATTCTTAATTTCTGTTTTTGGGTTTTAATCACTTTGATTCTCTTTCTCTGACCAACAAATCTTGTGCAGATTGGGTCCGTTGCTTTTCTTGCATTGACAGGGTTGCTTATCTTTATGCTTATATTTCTGGTAGCGACCGTCAATGCCATTATTGTCTCTCTTCTCATCTCTTTGGCAGCTGCGGGAGGCTTCTTGTTCTTTTCCCTTACATGTGTAACAGCTATTTATATTGGGGCCATGTCAATTGCTGCATTCGTTATTTCTATTGCGACGATTTCAGCAATTTTTGCTGCTATGATAGCTGCAGGTATTATATCTCTCCAACCATGTCTTTGCTTACTTTTGTTTCATTCGATTTTGTTCTTTCTGTTTATGACATCCAACTTTTTTGCTATGCTATTGCTTGCCTTACAAAACCACAACATGATGAATCCTTTTTGTTTATGCCTTCATTTAGGGTTGTCTTAGATTGTAAGCCAAATTAAGTTGCTAGAATTTGCTTGATATTATATATGTTAGGCCAAATTAAGCATCTTTGTGGTGCTGCCATACCCCAAAGAAAATTGATAGAAAATGTTAAGATGTATTAAAACTGGAAAGCAAAAGTTATCAGGGCCCATAAATTGTTCTCTTTCTTTCACTTTTTTGCTTAACTAAGTACACCCTAACTTCTTTTGTTCATGGCTAATTCTTCACACATGAATAGTGTTTAGGCTTTTCTTATTTTGCAACTTGAACGTTCTGGACTGGGGGATTTGAACTGATACATATTTTCAATATGAATCAGGTTGGGTTGGATTCTTTTGGGCCATATGGTTGGGTACTAGGAAAAGTGTGGGATTTGCCAAGCAGTCATTGAGCAAGACTGGATCAGTTCTTTCAGCTTACTCTTCTGCACAGCATGCCCGTATCGACTAACTGGAACACTACACGACTGGAAGTAAGTGGACAGAGTTTCAGATTTAAATGCTTTTGTCTTTAAGAAATCCTAGATGCTTCAACATATGTATAATTTTCATCTTGTGCTTATGTTTTTGAGTGTTTTGGTGCTTGTATATGCGGGTGAGATGGTGTTGCTTGTTCATAGATGAGACTCAGGAATATGAAGAT
Source organism: Gossypium rotundifolium (assembly GCA_025506655.1). Lineage (NCBI taxonomy): Eukaryota > Viridiplantae > Streptophyta > Magnoliopsida > Malvales > Malvaceae > Gossypium > Gossypium rotundifolium. Next base: position 149,059,961 of record CP106732.1, on the reverse strand, counting down.
GTTTGGATCCAAGGCAACTTTTGTCATTATCTCAATATTCAATTTTGTTACTCTATTTTAACGACTTTAATTTTAATATTGTTGGATCTATAAGACACCCATACCATAGGTTAGGAGGAAGATCTGCTATCCCTATCCTGAGCAAATTTGATCTTTCTTAGCGTCCACTAGTTTTATTATGCTTCCTCAATTTGTGCATTACCCATTCAATATGTCTGCAGAGATTTGCCAGGTAAGCTTAATTCTAAATCAAGGTCTGCAGAGATTTCCTTAAACTTTTGTATTTAATTTCATATAACAAAATATGTAACAAGCAAAAATGGAAATGGGACATTTTAGTCGGTGTACTGAGAAAATTACAAGTTTCGGAGAAAAGTAACAAACAAAGATGATTTGCTTTTTCACAAGACATTGCAATAGCAATTCAATACCTGTCCCAAGCACAAATCTGCGCTTTCACTGCTGCTTTGAGGTAGAGCACAATGTCCCAATCTTCTCCCTATGTGATTTGAAAATGGCTACCGACAGTTATCATGAAATCTTTCCACAAACTATGCCATTGCTTCCAATTATTAAGCAAACATAATTAGAATTACCTCTTGTAAACAAACTTTAAAATTTCCTCTACTCGCACTTTATAGAGCGATAGATGTGACGAACAAAGAATAGAGATGCACAGAAGCCAGTGGCCCCAAGCATGAGGAAGAAGCCATAGCAAACGCAAGCCATGTATCCAAAGAAGAATGAGGTTTGCATGAAGCCTGACATGTCTGATTGCGCACTGTAGAAATAGAAACAGTAGGCATACATGAACAACCCAGTTGACCCACCACAGAGGAAGGACCTAACATACCAAAGAAGAGAATGTTAGTTAAGACCAACTGATTAATGAAAAAATTGGCACCCTGAGATGCTATATGAATGTTGAATATCAGTGAATCATCAAAATAATTCATATTAATAACACTAGAAATTATCCAACAAACAAGCAACCAAAGAGTACTTGATTCTTCAAACATGGCTTTGTACCCACTTGTAAATGCATGGGTTTCTTTATATATGCAAATCAGGAGCCAAAAACAACATACCTCCACCACCATCCATGGTCTTCAGCAGCAAGTTGAAAATAAGTCAACGCCACGGTAATAAAAGCAGTGATGATTAAGAGAATGATAAAGACAATAAACAGGATGACGTACGTGGTGTAGATTCTATGTCCCCACACACTGGCAAATAAGTAGTAAATTTCAATATAGATGGCACTGAATGGCAATAATCCCGCCATTGCCATCTGAGGAAGAGTTTTCCGATACCAAGGTAACGGCGGGATATCTCTAGGACATTTTGTGGTCCGACATGGGGCTTGAAACTCTGCCTTGCTATCCTTTCCAGCAATACCTCCTAATACTAAAAAAGGAGACGAGACCAGAGCCCATATGAGAAAAATCACCACAATGGCTCCAAATGGCAATGCTGCAGTGACTTTATAAGCAACTGCGAGAGTGTTAAGAAAGCAAAATGTGACAAAAAGTGGTCCACAAAGCAAGCTTCCTGTCAGTAATAAGTTTCTCACCTGCCATGAAAAACTGTAGAAATAGACATTATAATTGACCAAAAAAAAGATATTCACATTTTAGTCACCATTCTAAAATGAGGGTAACATGCTTTGGTTCTAAGTTACTACTTTCTATCATTAAGATTCAGCAGGCAAGAGTGGATGGTATTAAGATAAAGGCAAGAGTTACCCCACCCAAAGTATTCCAATGAACATTACAAAAGCTTTTTTATCCATTTTGGGGGAGTGAACAGCATTTTGAAACATGCTAAAATAGTAAGATGAACATTCAATTTGGAAGAAAGACAGTCTATTTTATGAGGTAAATGTCAGTGTATGTAGATATAGGTTTTTTAGGCTTATTATGCATTGATTACATTTGCTTATTCCCAATTGTTTTAGTTTTGGAGTTATATTTGGTAAATTTGTGAGTTCAGATTTTAACTAATAAATATCTACATTATTTAAATTCGTATTCGGTATTGGACAATGGATATGAGAAAATTTCACATACCCAATACTACTAAACAGTTACTGGATTGAAAAAGGAACAGAGACTAGTATTACATAACCAATTTGTTCCTTCTAGCTGACAATAGAAAGAAGCTGCAGTGTAGCCAGCAATTCCAGATGTAAGGGCATAAATGACTACCAAAGCAGTCAACAAAGCTCCTCGATTATATGGATAAAAGACCCCAACTACAGCAAGGATAAAAATGAAAATTGTGCTGCAAGATGATGCAAATAAGCCAGTCACTAGATTGCTCATAAACAAGAAGCCAAAAATAACTGAAAATCGAAGGTCAATACACACACATGGTAAAGAGCTGGGTGCCACAACCAAGAGCTGCTGCAAACAGAGACTTATGCTTCGGATACCTGAACACATCACCATGAATGCTCTTCCACCCACTCTCCTCCTCCTGATCCGCTGATTCCTCGTCATGTGCATACCTTTTAACCGATATATAAAACCGTGTAATTTGAATTAAATGTGGATTTTCATGCATCAAAACAGAGAAATTTTATTCTTACTTAATGAAATCATTCTTAAATATTCGCATGAGAATGGTGGCGAGGAAAGCGGTCAATAACAAAAGGGTGACACATGAATTAAGGGTCGAGAACCACTGGATTTGCCGCAAGGAATAAGACGACTTGTACTTATCCAGCCGTTTCTCAAAAGGGACGTCTATTTCCTTCCATTTAACGGTGTACATGAAATCCACATCAACAGGTTCGTCTCCGGTGACATCGACAACCGCGCGTACATCAATTCCGACATTAATCTCGATAACACGGTCCTTACTGTAAAATATATGGAATACGGGATGCTTATAGAGATAATATTTGCAATCGCTTGGATCGGCCTTGCCTACGTTAGTACGTTATCAACTTTGCCAAAGAAGCCCCAAAATGGAAGGTCGTCGAAGTACATTTGGAAGTAATAGTCTTTAGAGATGGCGGTTCTGAACCTGGCAACTTCTTCCTTTGAAAGCTTCCTTTGCAAGCAATCTCAGCATCTTTCTCACTCAAAAAGTCAATTCTGTAAGGGCCACTTACTAGCCGATCCCCATTCAATACTTCGCCCAAAGCTTCCTTCTTCTCCTTCAGGGGGACTGCACAGCACAATCTCAATTCATCTTAAACTCCCTTAAAAAAAACAAAAACGACCAAACAAACAGAAACGAACCTGAGGAACAGAATGGAAAATCGAAGTAACGGTATGTCTCGCTGTTAATGAAAGCGAAAATAGGTTAAAGGAAATAAAAAATTGTAAAATCTGGAAATTGAGAAAAATGGAAAGAACGGTCACCTGGGATTGCCGAAGGGACCGACTTTATTAGCACAAAGAGGGACTTCATCTCCAGCTTTGTAACGATGATCAGAGGCACTGGACCTCACATGCGCTACACAGCATAGGCTCGCAAGGGCCACTGCAACCAAACACGCCCTTATTCTCTCCATTCCCTCACTGCAAAAACGATTCGAAGAGAGGAAGGGAAACCAGTTGTATTCTAATTTCTGAAAGGAAGAACAAGTCGTAACATAAAGACGAGTGAGTTTACTTTATATGATAATGACTGAACAACCAGTTTCCCAGGAGGAGGAGAAATGGTGTCGGTGGTATATTATAAATATATAAGATTGGTGAAGAAGGGGATTAAAAAATAATCAGTTTACTTGACTTTGACAGTTTAAGAGACGAAGAAGCATCTCAATCATCAAATGTAGGGGAAGATTTCAGGCCAAGTTTAATGCCAAGACTAGTCTCCTGTGAGATTGGAACATTCATACCTTAGAACTAGTTCAGTCCATCAAATCACATTGCCGTTTGTCAATTCGGCGATGGGCTCCATCCAAGCGTCGGCTTGCTGGAAAAATAATGCTAGTCCGTACGGTTGTATACATCCTTTTCCTATAATACATAGAATTAAATTATATTTTATTTTCTCTATTAAAAAAAATACATAAATTAATATTTAAACATTAGATTAAAGAAAAATTTAGTCATTTCGGTTAAAAATCCAATCTATTTATACGGTTAAAATTAAAATAGCTGATTAATTAATCAAACAAGAATACGTGGTGTACCTCGTATATCTAATGCTTATGTACATAACTATTTCTTAATAGTACAAATAAATATTTATAACACACTAAAAATGATTAATTTAGCAATATATGTCATTTTTAAAAAAAAATTAAGGACATATGTCGTTTTTAGAGAGAAAAGGGGAGAGTATCTAACTGAACGCGCTTTACCCCAACAATCAATTCCAACAATAAAAAAAATTAAATGGCCAACGGTCTAAAAATTTTCTCTATAAATACCACCCAATTTTACTTTTTTTTCACTCAGATCCTATTCTCTCAAATATTTCTATTCTCTCAACTCTCTAAATTCTCTCAATTTTCTCAAGCTCTTGGTCTAAACTTTTTGATATTCTCGTTTAAAAATATTAATTTTTTAAATGATTCTATATTTTGTTCATTTGAATTGAATTTTCACAAATGACAACCTCTCTAATTTGTTTTGATGAGAAGTACATTTCAACCACTCAAGATAAAATTTTAATTTTCATTATTTTCAATTAAGTTAAATTAATTTTTTAATATTTTAAATTATTTTTTGTCGTTATAAATAGGTGGATGATCGTGTTTTGGAGGGAATCATTCATAATTTGGCAATGCCTCTGAGGTAACAACCCGATAGTTAGGAGTGATGGAAAGTGTAGCTTCGGGACTTTGTTTTCGTAAACCGAACCCGTAAATATTTACGGAGCTATATTAGAGGCGAATTAAACTTTAGATAAATAATTTTCATGAAATTAGGAGTTATTATGGTAGGGACTAAATTTCGAAAGAGTTAAAAGTTAAATTATAGATTGAAATAAATAAAAGAGACTAAGGTAGAAATTATACCATTAATTAAATGGGTGATGGCCGTTCATGGTTTAATGATATGTGCATGCGAATATTATATATATATATTATTTATAAGTTAACTAAAATAATAATAATAGATAGTTGTATTAAACAACCCAAAAACCCATTTTTGGAAACTCGCCTAATTGGGTCTGCTTTCTCTAACATTTTTCTTCTACTACAGGTTAAAAGTACTTGACTCATTGTACTGTTCAGTCGATTATAAGCTCGTTTTGAATATATTCGTCAAACATATTAGTCTTGTGGCGCATTTTCGATCGCCAGAAATTTCTTCTTTACAATTTTATCCTCCCCATGTGTAACAGCCCGTTTTGTAGTGGTATTGAAAATAGTAATTTTGGGACCACTAAATCTAACGAGTAAGTTCATAAATATTATATTTAATATTTACGAGTAAAATATAATTTTAAAAGGTTTTTGATATAATAATATATGTTATATAAACTATTTATTAAGTTCAAGTGGTTTGACTCTAAGGTCAAGTGATTTTAGAAAATGAGGTATCGGGACCTAGTTTCTATAAACCGAGTCATAAATATTTTTATAAATATTTATGGAGTGTCATTAAGGTGGTATTAAAGTTTCGTTAAGAAATTTTAATGTTTCGATAGTTAATTAAGAGAAAAAAACCAAATTGAAAAAGGTGTAAAACTTGTTAATTAATACATTTAGGTGATTAGATAGTTTAATTAATAAATGAGGAAGGGCTTAAGTGATAATTAAGCCATAAATAATGAGTGGGACGACATAATAGTTGAAAATGAATTAAATAATACAAATTAAATGGCAATTTTGTTATTAAATGGAAATTAAAACAAATTAAAGTGAAATTAAAACACTTTAATTTCATTTCTTCTTTTTCACTCTACCGAACACCATATCCATGGAAGTGGTTTCGGTTTTGGTTTTATTCTTTTACATGTGTGTGTAATCGATCCTATTTCTTGTAATTTTTATATTTTTGAGATCGTTGTAATTAGGTTCAGCTAGCTCGCACATTCGATTTTGAAACTATTAAAATTTTTGAATGTTGCCATTGATGAATCTTTTAACGCCCCAAAATTTTTATTTCGGCTTTTGTGAAATGTGACATAAATGTGTATCTGCTTCATTGGTTAAGTGTTTTGGGTGTGTGTAAGAGGTCCCAAGTTTAAGCCTTAGCTTTAGCAAATTTTGTTATTTTTGGAATAAAGCTCTACCTCTGTTCAGTGGGTTTATATTTAAATGTTTGTAATACCATATAAGAATAAGCTTGCTGGTTCAAATGGTAAGGGAGTCATTGTGTTGGAGGCCTTGTGTTCGATTTTTGGCGCCAGAATGAGAATTTATTTTTGCTCGGTTCTGTGCAAATGTTTCAGTGCAGTTGGAATTCTGAGTAGTGGGATTAGTGGATTAAGGGATGTGTGGGTATCCTTTGTCAATTTTCTTTTATTCTTTTTTTTCAAAAATTTCTCTCACTTCCAAGAAAAATCCCCAAATTTTTGACGTTGGTTCTTTGCTTCTCTGCCGTTCCTTTCTGTTATTTTTCTTTTCGGCTTCATTTCTTTTTGTTCTGTCAACCGTCGCACTTTGGTTCTTGTTATTTTCGTTTTGTCGCACGACTCTGGTAAGTGAAGTTTTGTTGTTGGGTAACTCATGTTTTTGTTTTTAAATGTTGATTGGGGTCTCATGGTTGTTTTGATAGTAGCGAATCGTGAAGACCGAGACTCTACTCTTGTGGAATTATAGTTATTTGCTTGGAGTGTTGGGGTAAGAGACGAATGGTTTAATTGAACTATTGTCAATGTTGTGGTTTCGATTTAATCGTGAGTTAGGACTGATTGTGGAGTTTGGTTGTCGATTTTAGGTGCTGGTCTGTTCTGGAGTGCTTTTGGTTTGGAACGATATCAGGTGTGTGCGAAAACGTAGAAAATAAGGTTTCAATGAAAGTTAAAAACCTCACTGTCGACGCCACACGGGCATGTGGTTTCCCATGTGGTAGGCCGTGTGCCATAACACGGGCGTGTGATCGACGAGGCCAGGTCGTGTGTGCAAGACATGGCCCTGTGATGGTTAGTTAGCCCGTGTGTGACATACGGGCTAGACTGATTTGGGCCGTGTGGGTCCACACGGGCGTGTGAGATTCTGGGCCAGGCTGTGAGATCTACACGACAAGGCCAAATTAGGCCGTATGGGACACACGAGGGTGTGGGCCCACACGGCTAGCCACATGGACGTGTGAGCCCATTTAACTGGAATGTGTTCTAAGGTTGTATGGGTTGCTCAAGTCGACTGTGAACCTACTGATACGACTATGCCCCGAAGTACACCTAGCTTGAGCACGGATCCATTTGAGCTCCCCCAATGCCCTATCACACGAGCTCGAGCCAAGCTATTTAAGGAGGCCATTTCGGCCTTAGTCAATCAAGTATGGGGTGAAACATTGGCCGGACATTTTGAGAGAGCTTGGACCAGCTCAACAAGGACTCCTTGCAACCTTTTGCAAGTCGACCACAGCTCACATTCAGCTTCACGAGCTTAGCTCAGCTCATTTCAGCTCGTTTGAGCTCATCTTTATTTCTTTCTAACTCTTTTTGCTTATTTGCTGGAATAAACTAAATGCCTACTATTAGATAGTTAAATTTGTTTCAGCTCATAAATACATGTTTTAGCTTAGTACAACTCATTATATGTGTTTATTATGTTTTGTGTTAGCCGAATTAATGTGCAATGTTTATGTCAATTTTTAAATTTGTCTTAGCTTAATTATGTGTTATTAATGTGTCTAAGTAAAAGCATGAATTTATTTTTTCATAATTCAGCCGAATTAAATTTGTCATGAATCAATTTAATATGTTCATTGGATTTATGTGCAGCCAAATGCATGAAGGAGATTTAATGCAAGGTGCATGAATGACCAGCTACAATGTAGGGAGAGATACATGCATGGACGGCTTCAATGCATGGTGTGCTGATTATTTGGCTTCTCCAAGCATCTATTCGACCAAAGGTTAGCTACATATTTAAGTCCCCAAGTTGGCCGGTTAGTTCCCAAGTTGCTTGAATGCTTTCACACCAATCGAATTAATCCATTCACGTAAGAAAGCTGTTCGGTTTTGTGCCTTCACACATGGATGGCCCTTCAAGTTCGATGTTCATATTTCTAATGCCTATTGCACTCATCTAGCTGCCAATTTAATTCATCCATCCATTCAGCTGATCAAGGTAAAGCACTTAAGCTCGTGGTCGAAACTAGACATGCTCAATCAACTTCCAAATTCGTCCAAATTCATTCAGCTGAATATCCATCATCTAGAAGCTGTCTAATGGAGTCCCAAAGGCTGAATATAGACATGGAATTTTTATGGTTTTGTTCTAAAACTTTTTAATTCATTTAAAGCTAAAATACTTATTCATTAAGTCATTAATGTACCTATTCGGCTAGCCTTAGGTTTTTCCTATAAATACTTTGTTATTTGCTGTTTGTAAGGACTTTTTCTTCTTGAATGAATTTTATGTTATTTGTGAGGTTTTTCATTTCTCAAACTTCCTTCGAGACTCAGCTTGACTTATCTGCTAGTCAGTGGCGTCAACCTGATTCTTCTTTCAAACTTATCACTTTCATAGTATGGCGTTTACCCATCCTTATACCTTTGGTTCTTACCTTGTTAAGTAACGGGTCAAGGTTCTCTATCTTCCATCACCGAACCACCTTAAGTCATATAAACCCGGTTCAGCACTCTTCTTAGTGTTGGTTCATTCTTGAAACTTAAGTTCATTTTTTCATCCCACCCAAGCTATCACTTAACCAATTCCATTCATTGTTAGTCGAACCTATAACAACAATTACTTAGCCATTTTTGAGCCTATTCTTAATACCTATTCCCATACTTAGCCGAATACACATATTGCTTGCAATTGGAACGATACTTCTATGTTTGACGTGCGGGCACTAAAACGACTCGGGCTATCCAATGAATTATTATTAATGTTATCAATATTGTGGTTTTAGTTTAATCGAGAGTTAGGACTGATTGTGGAGTTTGGTTGTCGATTTTAGGTGCTGGTCTATTCTGGAGTGCTTTTGGTCTGGAACGACATCAGGTGTGTATCAAAAATACAAAAAATAGGGTTTTGACGAAAGCCAAAAACCCTACTGTCAACGCCACACGGGCGTGTGGTTGCTATGTGCCATAACACGGGCGTATGATCGACGAGGACAGACCATGCGTGTAAGACATGTGTGATGGCCATGTAGGCCGTGTGCGACCACGGGCTAAACTGATTTGGGCCGTGTGGGCCAAACAGGCGTGTGGGTTCACACGGGTAGTCCACACGGGCGTGTGGGATTCTGGGCTATGCCGTGTGATCCATACGGCTAAGGCCAAATTAGGTTGTATGGGCCATACGAGCATGTGGGCCTACACGGGCAGGCCATATGGGCTTGTGAGCCCATTTAACTAAAATGTGTTCTAAGGTTGGACGGGTCACCCAAGTCGACTGTGAACCTACTGTAGGGTCGCTAAGCACTACTTAGACCCTTAAATGCGTGAACTGTATGTATGATGTATGTAATGAGCATGATGATTATATGAATGGATACTAAACTGTATGTATAATTGATATTCATGTATTAGCATGTCATATACTGTATGTTGCATTACATTGGGTTGGGATGTTGATATATGGATGAAGTGTACTGAAAGGCTCTTAAGCCTATTATCTGGCAGCTCAGCTGTAATTCACTGATTATGTGCCGCATTCAGTACTACTTTGAGTGTAGGGATGAGTGGGTGTTTTAAACCCCGCATGGAGTGTAGGGATAGACGAAGATGGTGTGTAGAGGCTGGTTGGGTAGGACTCTGTTTACTGATTAATGTATATCTGATACTATCACTGTGATAGGCTTAGGCCCTGATACATATCTGATACTAAAACTGAAATGGGTTTAGATATAGACTGCATTTGACTGTTTGTTATTGTTTGATTGTATGCATGTCTTCTATGGAGATTACACACTGAGTTTATGTAAACTCACCCCTTTCTGTTTTATCTGTACAGGTAATTCTCGGGCTTAGACGGATCGGTGCGACAGAGGACTCAATGGTGACCACATAACTTTTGAACTAAGTTAATTCCATTTAAAGTTTTTAATTCCTATTATTTTTGGAGTAATTTTGGATGTAATTTGAACTTTTAGACTGTTTGCCTTTATTTTGGGATCTTAGCTGATTTTATGAATTTTTAAACTGCAAAAGTTCAACGAAAACTCGATTTAATTAAAAATAATATTTTTCCCTAAAAGTGAAAGGTTTTCTTTAATTATCACGGTTTTAAAAGCTTCCGCTATAGAACTTGATTTTAAACGAATTAAATTAACGAGAAAATAATTTTAAAATTAACGAGAGAGTAACAAAAGATAATAAACAGAAACGATTTTAATTTGATAAACTCGATTTCAAATTCCATTCCATGTGACATCGCCGATTTGGCCATAACATCTAGGTCGATTTTGGGTGTTACATTTAGTGGTATCAGAGCCACGTTATAAAATTTAGCTATGGATTTTGGGATTTAAAAATTTGTTTTTAAAGAACTGATTTTCAAATGATTTGACTGAGAATGTGGTACACCGAGTCTCCAGTGATAATCCTGTAAGTATTCTGATAAAATGTTATAGATAATCTATTCTGAAACACTCTAGTTAGTGTATACTGAAACTGTAGTGAAACTGAAACTGATAGAGACTGTATTTGTGAAAAAACAAACTTCGAATATATGATACTGCTTACATAAAATATCTGTTAATAAATACTAAAACTATAACTGATTCATAAAATTCATAATGTAGATAAATCTAAATAAACATGAATACACGAGGTATCCGTGGACGTGGTACTCGAGGCTGTGGTAGTGGCCGTGGAGGAGTTCAAGCTGAGTCCTCTTCTTTGGGCAGTATGCCAAATTTGGACACGAGTGAGACACTTGTGTCACCTACTACTAAGACTAGGTCTCAGAGTCGATTGGCTATTGGTTGGGGACGACGCACTATCCCAAGCCATGCTAAGGATACTAGAGAGGGTCGCTGGGCCCAGTACTAGATTTGGGGGCCAAGGGTCGATTACGGAACGACTCCGGTCCAATGAAGCTGAACTTGTTAGAGGTGTCACATGAGTCCTCCCTAATGTGGCTGAGTATTGGTTAGAGGCCACGGAGAGGATTATGGACGATCTGGACTGCATCCTCAAGCAGAAATTGAAGGTTGCGGTCTCCTTGTTTCGCGATGAGGCTTATCAGTGGTGGCTAACTGTTAAGGAGGGTACTCAGCTTGATCGTCTAACTTGGGAGTTTTTTAAGACTTCGTTCTAGAGTAAGTATGTGGGAGCTAGTTACATTGATGCTCGTGGGCGTGAGTTCTGAATCTCACTCAAGGAGATTGATCTGTGGCCGAGTATGAAGCTGAATTTTGGGATTGAGCCGCTATGTGTGAGGTATGGTAGCAATGAATATGAGAGATGTGTCTGTTTTGAGGATGACCTTAGGGATAATCTGAGGGTGTTGATAACTCTGCAGAGGGAGCGAGAGTTCTCCGTTTTGATTGAGAAGAAGAAGATCACCGATGAGGTTAAACGCACTGAGCGCCAAAACAGAGATCGTGAGAGGGGTAAGAACTAGGGGTGAGTATTCGATCGAATCGAGTCAAATCGAGTCAAAAAATTTTGAGTTAGTCGAGTTGATGAATCCTATTTTCGCAACCGAACTCAATTTGAATTTTTTTTGAATTGGATCGGATCGAGTCAAAAAATTTCGAGTCAAGTCGAGTCGAGGTAACGAATCTTATTATTTATACTTAATGTTGCATTTACATAAACTAATTATTTAACTAGTAAACGAAGTATAAAATTATTTAACTACATAAACAATATAATGGTTTTGTCTTTTAACTTAATGAGTAAAAATTTATCAAAACAATGTAGTTTTGACTTTTAACTTAATGATTTTGACTTTTAAATTTAGAAAAGGTAAACATTTATCAAAATGATGTAGTTTTGCCTTTTCTTATTTGAATTTTTAGATAACCCGAATTGTGTAATTCACATTCGAGTTAAACCGAAAAACTTAATTTTTTATTCGAGTTGATCCAAAAAACTTGATTAACTCAAATAACTCGAACTATTTAATTCAAAATTTGAAAATTTTATCGAGTTTTTCGAATCGAATCGGATTTTGCTCACCTCTAGTAAGAACATGAAGATTCAGAGTCCTCGAGTTCAGTATAAAAGCCTAAGAAAAAGGCCAGGACTGATGGGCCTGATAAACCATAATTTATACATATTTTGACCCCATGCTTGGCTTATTTTTGGATGAATTTTCATTAGATTTGATGAATTCGATGCTCCTAATCCTTTAATTTAATGTTTTACACTCAGTAGAGCTTAAGGAGTCGAAAAGAACGGGAAATGGGCTAAAAAGGGACAAAATAGGCCGACCTCAGAAATCAACAAGGCCTGGACTATTGCACAGGCGAGACCATATGGCCGTGTGTGATAAGCAGAATCAAACACGGCCTAAGTTATCGCACACGAGCGTGTCACATGGGCGTGTCCCTGCTGAACCCAAGTCTAATTCTATTCGAAAAAGACTACTTTTGGGCCAAGAAAGGTGCTCCAAAGCCTATATAAACACCTTAGGGGAGGACCTAAAAGGACATGCAGAGTAGATCGAAAAAATTACTCGAAGGAAGCCGTCAAAATCATCTCGGAAGTGGATTCACTCCAAGATTGAAGATCTCCATCAAGTTCTTTAGAAGTTTTTGGGTTCTTTATGTCGTGTTGTTTTCTTATTCCTAAGATGTTGTCCTTTCACATTATGAACTAAACTCCCTAAATACCTAGGGAGGATGAAATCTAGATGAATCTTATTATTTAATTATTTGAATTACGTGATAAATACTTGTTGTTGTTCATAATTATGCTTCTTAACTCTTGCTTTGATATTTTCAGGATGTTGATTCAAGTCTAATGTGCTTATTTAGTGGAGCAAAAGTCCCTGTTTAAGAGAAGATCTAGCATAATTAAGCGGAGTTGATTGCAACCCTAGAAATAAGATAACATAAATCTACCGGATTAGAGTAAAATCTAATAAGGGAATCCATAGATCGAGTTAATGCGACAATAGGGGTTTTAATTAGAAAGAGATTTCAATTAATCAATCTAGAGTCAGTTGTTTTTAGTCTCGAAAGAGATATTAACATAATTTAGGGATTTCTACGGATCAAGTCAAGTGAATAAATATTTAATTCAAAGTCAGAATAATAAGTGAAGTCTAGGTGGATTCTTCATTGGGTATTGTCTTTATTATTGGTTTATTCGATTATTTCTTTCATTCTCTGTCGCGTTCATAGTCAATTAGTTATTTAATTTTAGATTAAAAACAAAATCCCTTAATTATTAGGCTAGATAATAAAAAGATAGTTATTACTAGTAATTTTAGTCCTTGAGGATACGATACTCTAGACTCACCACAACTATACTACTGTTCGACAGGTGCGCTTGCCTTTGTTGAAACATTAGCTAGTTTCGAGCCCATCAAGTTTTTAGTGCCGTTGCTGGGGACTAAGTTATTAGGAATGCTTAATTTTTATTACTTTAGCCAATTTTATTTTTATTGCAATTTATTTTTTTGTTTCATTTTACTAACTTTTCTTTTATTTACTCCTGGCAAGTATTTTAGTTTATGACTAGAAGAAACTCATCAGGACCATTACTTTTTTACAGTGAGATAGAAAGTACCGCTCGCAAAAATTGTAGGGAAATAAGGCGAAGTCTACAATACATAGAGGAAGAGTAAGAGAATGACACTAATACTAAAAATGATGGTTTGTGTGGTTCTTCGCAGTACATCCAGTGATGCAGTGCGATACGAATGGAGGAGGAATAGGCAATACAGAATATCCATCCTACAACTCTAGCATAGAAATCGAATAGATGAACTATATGAGTAATAATTCTAGGCCTTAGAATAATGCCTATAGTAACACTTACAATTCAAGTTGGAGGAACCACCCAAATTTTTCATGGGGAGGACAAGAAAACCAAAGACAACAACCCCCTCCAAGCTACCTTACCAATAGGAAAAGAAGCCGAACCTTGAAGAGATGCTTACTAAATTCATCTCGATGTTAGAAACGCACTTCCAGAACACTAAAACCGCACTAAAAAATCAACAAGCATCAATTCAAGGTCTCGAGACTCAAATAGGATAGCTTGCTAAGCTAATATCTGAATGACCACAAGGCAGCCTGCCAAGCAACACTGAAACTAACCCAAATGAGCAATTTCATTCCATTACTGCTCACGATAGTGAATGGTTAGACCAACCAAAATTGAGGCAAGAAAACGTGGTAGATAAAGGTAAGGTTGAGGTAAGGCATAATAAACCAAAACTGGTAAGTACAGATTACAAACATCGTGTGCCATATCCCAATGTGACGAAGAAAGAGCGCAGATGAACAATTTGGTAAATTTCTTGAACTTTTAAAAAAAATTACATATTAACTTATCATTTATTGAAGCTCTTTCGCAGATGCCCAATTCAGTAAAATTTTTAAAAGAGCTTTTGGCAAACAAACAGAAGTTAGACGATGCGTCGCATGTGGAGATAAATGCAGTTTGCTCAACAATTTTACAGAATAAACTACCCCGCAAATTAAAAGATCCAGGGAGCTTTACGATTCCTTGCTTAATTGGTGGTTTATCTGTTAATAATGCTTTAGCTGATTTAGGGGCAAGTATCAATGTTATGCCTTATAAAATGTTTAAACAACTAGGTCTTAGGAAACCTAAACAAACTAGGATGAGCATTCAATTGGCTGATAAAACCATTAGATTTCCTAGGGGTATAATTGAAGATGTGCTAGTCAAAATTGATAAATTCATATTCCTAGTAGACTTTGTTGTTTTAGACATGGATGAGGATAGTGACGTTGCTTTAATTTTAGGATAACCCTTTTAGCAAATGTGAGGACCATTATTGATGTTGGTACATGGGAATTAATACCTCATGTAGGTGATGACATGATTACACTCCAAACACATGATTTTGTCAGAATATCTAGCGATCAAGATGATACAAGTCCTGTTAATGTAAGTGAACTTAATGTTCAATCTTCTTTGCAGGAAATTCCTCAGAAAAAGATGACAGAGCCATGGTTTAGCTCTCATATTGAGAACAAAACTGTTCATGAGGAATGAAGGCTCCAAATTGAGGAACTAGATGAATGACGAAAATAGTTTAAGGAGATATTGAAAGTATATGATGAACCAAAGTAGAGCCATGACGAACCTAAAAATAAAACGAGTCAAATTAAGGTTAGAGACCGAGTTCTAATGGATAATGCAGATCCTCGTGTTACCACTTCTGAACCTAATGGACAACCCCTTTCATGGTACTTAATATTTTTCCATACGATACAGTAGAGGTAACTCATTCCAAATTTGGCACCTTCAAGGTAAATAGTACTCATCTAAAACCTTATTTTAACAAGATTGATAGCAGGAATGAAGAGTTTCAACTCCTCGAACCACCATGATTATGCTAATGAAAGGTGAGTCGAACTTAGATTCTAAATAAGCATTTCTAGGAGGCAACCCGAGCAATAACCTCATTAATGTTTTAGCACCTAACTAAAAACTAACCGAATTAATAGGCGCAGGTTTCCCTACCCACACGGCCTTGCACACGGGCGTGATCGTGGCCGTGTGGACACCACTAGTAGGTACATTGGCATGGCGGAGACCGTATGGAAATAAGAAGAAAACTTTCCCCAAAACACGGCCGTGCTATGCTACCGTGGTCGAAACTGACTAAAGAACACGTGATGCAATAAACCCATACGGGCATGCCTTAAGACCGTAGGCGATACTGAGTAAGTGAAACGGATGCCCGTGCCCAGAAGCCGTGGTTGAAACTGAGTAAGTTACACGGAAGTGCGACACACTCCGTGCCCAGAAGCCGTGGTCGATACTGATTATTTAACACGGGCATGTGAACCTCTACACGGGCGTGGAAAAAATGAATGAAGCATCACATGGCTATGCGATACGGTCGTGTGACCCAACACGCCCAGGGAACACGGTTCACCTTCTTTCCCAAATTTCCCTCCAAAACCCTAGTCGCCGCTTACCCCCTAGCCTCCGCCTCAACTCCGGCCACTAGCACCACCCTCTCGCGACGCATCTGACGATGAGGACATCTGTGTCTATTTTTTATCTTTATTTTTATTTTTCATTTTATTTCTATTTTTAATCTATGTTTCTTATCATATTTTTAAAGACTTATCTTTTATATTCTGAACTATATTTTACCTTTTATAATTATTCCTAATCGAGTAATCCCTTAATCATCTTCTACAGTTGTGTTTATTTTCTTATTAGTTACTCAGAATCATGCACTTCACTCTGTTATTCCGCATAACTATTCCATGGATTTCATCCAAAATTCAGGAAGTTTCTCTTCTCTCCCTCTCTTATGATATTCTTATTATATTGTCATTATCTATTTTGGTACATTGAGGACAATGTATATATTAAGTGTGGGGAGGTTATTTAATAGATTATAAGGAAAATCCCTGAATTATATCTTGTTCTTAAGTAATTTTCTCACATTACCATTAGAATGAAACTTCTATTGACTTATTATTTTTATTGATATGTTTTGGATTAAGTCATATGTAATTATGCAATGATGGTTTAAACTTTAAGACATTAAAGAATCAAGCATCATAAGTCTATTTTCAAAATTAAAAATTTGTTAGGATGTTTCCCTAATTTTTAATATTACTTTGAAGTTTGAAATTTGCAAGGTTGACATCAAAAACCATAATTTTTTGTGAGATTTTGGGCCTTTTAGAGCATACACTTTTCTTCCTCAGTTTTTTTTATGAATGTGTCATTATTGATTTGTTATTCTAAAACTTGCTTCGATTATGCATATTGAGACCACACCCTTGATTTGATATATTGAGATGATAAAGGCACTTAGGTTTTAACCTACTTACACCAAAAAGCCTACCTTCATAATTAACCCCTAGTGAACCCCTTTGATCCTAATAAATCGTTTTTGATTTACCCTTAATATTAACCCAAGACCCATTCTTTTTGATTCATTGAGAATTTTTCCATTGTTTTTGCTCCTTTTTGTTGAGATTTGGTTTGAGCAGTTGCCTAACTATGTTCTTTATTTCAGTTGCTAAATTTTTTCTTTTTGTACGTAAAAAAAAAAAAAAATAGAAATATATTCATTATTAGTTCTATGTTATTTGAGCTTAAACGGTTAATTTCACACTTTAAGAAGAAGCTTGTGCTACTATTGATAGGTTTTCAATTATTGTAATTGTTCAGTATTAGTTTATTTTTCTAGTTAGGTAAATTGTCAATTCAATCTTGATTTTAACCCTCTAATTAAGCCTTTATCCACACCTTTAACCCAAGCCCCATTACAACCCTTTAAAGACCTTTTGATTTGTGTATCATCTCATTTTTATAGTGGTGGAGATTTGATTTTCATGCAAGCTTATGGTAATAACTTTTCATGTTTGACTTTTGACTGCTTAATTTTTTGAACCTTAAACAATTTGAGTGATTTGAGTGAATCTTTAGTGAGGATGTCATATCTTGTCGGTTTTGAATTAAAGGTAATTATTTAGATAAGGGGAGACACCTATATTTTTGTGCTATAAAAATGTATGACTTGGATTGTTTGAATCTTTAGGACTCTTTTAGTTAAATTATCAATGTATGAATTATTTGTGAATTATGGTAAGACATTATTGATAAAAATTGTGAGTTAAGGAAGTTTAATTTTAATTGTGAGTTGAGGATTTTTCTTAAGGACAAGCAAATGCTTAAGTGTGGGGATATTTGATAAACCATAATTTATACACATTTTTACCCCATGCTTGGCTTAATTTTGGATGAATTTTCATTAGATTTGATGAATTCGATGCTCCTAATCCTTTAATTTTATGTTTTACACTCAAGAGAGCTTAAGGAGTTGAAAAGAACGAGAAACGGGCCAAAAAAGGACAAAATGGGCCAACCTCATAAATCAACACGGCTTGGACTATTGCACATGGGTAGACCATACGGCCGTGTGTGACAAGTAGAATCGAACACGGCCTAAGCTATCGTACACGAGCGTGTCACATGAGCGTGTCCCTATCGAACCCAAGTCTAATGCTATTCGAAAAAGACTACTTGTGGGCCAAGAAAGGTGCTCCAAAGCCTATATAAACACCATAGGGGAGGACCTAAAAGGACATGCAGAGTAGATAGAAGAAATTACTCGAAGGAAGCTGTCGAAATGATCTCGGAAGCAAATTCACTCTAAGATTAAAGATCTCCATCAAGTTCTTTAGAAGTTTTTGGGTTCTTTATGTCGTGTTGTTTTCTTATTCCTAAGATGATTTCCTTTCACATTATGAACTAAACTCCCTAAATACCTAGGGAGGATGAAGTCTAGATGAATCTTATTATTTAATTATCTAAATTACGTGATAAATACTTATTCTTGTTCTTAATTATGTTTCTTAACTCTTGCTTTAATATTTTCAAGATATTAATTCAAGTCTAATGTGCTTATTCAGTGGAGCAAAAGTCCCTGTTTAAGAGAAGATCTAGCATAATTAAGCGGAGTTGATTGCAACCCTAGAAATAGGATGACATAGATCTGCCTGATTAGAGTCAAATCTAATAAAGGAATCCATAGATCGAGTTAATGCGACGATAGGGGTTTTAATTAGAAAGAGATTTCAATTAATCAACCTAGAGTCAGTTGTTTTTAGTCTCACAAGAGATATTAACATAACTTAGGGATTTCTATGGATCAAGTCAAGTGAATAAATCATTTAATTCAGAGTTAGAATAATAAGTGAAGTCTAAGTGGATTCTTCCTTGTGTATTATCTTTATTATTGGTTTATTCGATTATCTCTTTCATTCTCTGTCGCTTTCATAGTCAATTAGTTAGTTAATTTTAGATTAAAAACAAAATCCCTTAATTATTAGGCTAGATAATAGAAAGATAGTTATTACTAGTAATTTTATTCCTTGAGGATACGATACTCCAGACTCACCACAAATATACTATTGTTCGACAGATACGCTTGCCTTTGTCGAAATATTAGTTAGTTTCGAGCCCATCAGGGCCGGTTAGAGCTGGGCCCCCTGTTGCTTCTACTGGATTGCAGTTGTGTGGAGATTATGGTAGATGCCATCAGGGCGAATGTTGAAGGAGGACTAAGGTGTGTTTGAGGTGTGGGTCATTAGAGCACCGTATTCGAGAGTGTCCGTTGAGGGCCGATCAAATGCAAGCTCCGGGTTCTGGTGCTGCGCAACCATAGATAGTAGTTTAACAACCACTTAGGGGCCGTGGTCAGGCTAGGGTGGTAAAAGTATGGGCCATGGACAGAGGGCACCAGGCAGAGGTGAAACACCCCAAACCCGGCCCACGAGCCTTGACCGGATCTGGTATGTTCCTTGAGTAAAAACTTTTCAAATCTTGTTTGTTGATTTGGAAAATTTGGATGGTTTTGAAGAACATTTGATTTGTGTTGGGTTCAGATTGGAAACGGTGTTGTTTATGTGTCAAAACATTTAAATGTTTGTTTACATTTTTAAGAAAATTTATTTAGTCTCAATTTAATAATAACCTTATCATAATAAACCAATTTTTAACACTTACTTAAAACAGTTAATAATAATGGCCATAATTACATCAAAAACAAATCCGAATAAATCAAATACTTAAGTATAGAAAGTCCAAAATAAAATAAACATTGAAATGAGCATGGCCACCACTAAGCTCCTGCCGACCCGGTCCATCACTGAGCGTCACCTGAAAAATATCCCACAACGGGGTGAGTCAAACAGACTCAGTGTGTAACAACCAACACTAAGTCCCAACGATTCAAGCATATCCGATCATACATATACATATAACAATTATAAATATAATGATGCAAACTCGAACCCAAACCTAGATACCATCCGCTACACATCACCCGTACCAACCATCACACCGTGGGGACTACTAAGTCGACCCTCCATCCGCTACACATCATTGATGCTCATTGCCTTATATATCGCTTTGATTACTAATCCACATTTGATTTTGTGACATGAGTCACCAAGGATTATCACAACTTAAATCCTTATCATGCTGCCTTTTCTTATTTCACATTCTTATCAATATTCACATATGTGCCATATTCCAAATATTCATATCATTTATTGACGATTTGATTACTAATCGAATCCCAAAACATATATTAAATTGATGTCAGTAAATTATTAAGAGTTAGTGTTTCACCCTTGCAATCGGCTAACACTAGATCACTTTAACCGTTAGTTTTGGCTTTTGAACAATTAAGACACATATCCGAATCACTAAATATGGCCTTGGCCGAATGTACATGTACACTCACCTTCCGATTTTAAATCTCGAAAGTAGTCTCTTGGCTAAGAAGATGTCGAAATCCATTCAAATCACAATAAGTGGCCCTTGGCCGAATATCACATGACTTACCTTGGCTATTGAAATCCCAAAGATATCCTCCTTTTAGTTGACTACACTAGAAATCCCAAAATTCACCTTCCAAGTTTCGGCAAACAAGAATATTAATGGGATTAGTCCTTAACTTTTGGCTAGAAGAATAAGATTGAAGATCGAATAACAATTGATCTTACCCTTAATACTGTAGTCGACGGCACCCTTGCTTAATCCACAGAGATGTGCGGCTATGAAGGCTAGGTAGTGATCAACAAGTTTCGGCTTTTAAAGCTATGAAGAAATCGGCTAGGGCACCTTGAGATTCGGCTTTTGGAGAATCAGAAGGAAAAGAGAAGAGAGTGTATGAGACTTAGAGAGAATCGGCAATGGTGGATTTTGAGAAAGGAATATTGACTTTGGTCAAATGAAGAGGAAAGAAGTAGAAAGCGAGAAAGCTAGTGAACTCCCAAGGATTTTCTAAGCACAAATGAATTAAGTGAAGAGAGAACTAAGTTTCGGTACCCCTAAGCTATCACTAGCCGAAAATGTTATCAACAAAGTCCCTAGGCCAGCCAACTCTCCTTCCCTTATCAGCTTCCTCATTTTTCTCCTCTTTTCTCTCTCTTTACCCATTTAAAAAAATTCAAAATAAATCATCAATTATCCCTTATTTTAGCCAAAATTTGAAAAGGATTAGACCACATCTTAAACTCACCCCTTAGTGCCCCATTGCCGTTCACTACTGCTCAATTTTGTAGCAAAATAAAACTCGTTTATTTGCTTCCCTTGCAACTCGAACCTAGCCCTTCCCCATTACTTGTGGCGTCACGTTCTAAGCCTTAAGTGGCGCCTTACAGCCACTTTACCAAGCTAATTGTTGTGTCATATTTCCCTTACTAATTTTCTTAAGGCCTATCAAACTTAGCTTCCCTTTTTAAACTAAAAATCAAATAATTTCTAAGGCATTTGACTACACACTAAGGTTCACAAAATTCATAAAACACATTCCATATACACATAGACATGCTTCCACATATAAATAAGCAATAATGCACAAGTCCTAATTCCCGGATATTACAGTTCTACCCCCTTAAAATAATTTCGACCTCGAAATTACCTGGCTAGAATAGGTGGGTATTGCTGTCGCATTGCTTCTTTCGGCTCCCAAGAAGCTTCTTCCGATCCATGGTTACGCCCACAACACTTTGACCAGAGGAACTCGATTTTCTCCAAGCACCTTCACATCTCATTCTAGAATCAATTGGCTCTTCCTCATAAGATGATCCGGTCTCAGCTCCACCTCCTCAACCGTAACTATATGAGATGGATTCGATCGAAGTATCGACATAGCATCGAGACATGGAACACGTCGTGCATCTACTTCAACTCTGATGGCAACTCTAACTGGTATGCCATTGGTCCAACTCGCTTTAATACTCGATAAGGTCCTATAAACCTTGGGCTTAACTTCCTTTTCGACCAAATCTCATCACCTTCTTCCAAGGCTAAACTTTAAGAAACACTTGATCTCCCACAAGAAATTCTATGTCCTTCCGCTTGAGATCTCAGATATGACTTACGCCGCCGATGCCTCCTTCAACCGTGTCCAAATTACCCTAACCTTTTCCTCCGATTTCGCCACAATTTCGGACCAAAAATCGACGTTCTCCCAATTCTTTCCAACATGTGGGAGTACGACACTTTCGTCATCTGAGGCTTCATCACGGTGCCATCCGAATACTTGCACGATAGCTGTTGTTGTACGTAAATTCTGCTAAAGGTAAATATTCTTCCCAACTTCCTCTGAAGTCTATCACATAGCCCCTCAACATATCCTCCAACACTTGGATCACTTACTCAGACTGCCCGTCTGACTGTGGATGAAAAACCGTACTGAAGTCTAATCTGGTGCCTAAAGCTTGATGTAGCGCCTTCTAAAACTGGGATGTGAACCTCGGATCCCTATCCGAGATAATCGACACTGGCACTCCGTGTAACCTCACAATCTCAGCTACATATAACCTTGCCAATTTTTGTAGGGAATAGTCAACCCGCACGAGAATGAAATGCGTAGACTTTGTCAATCGGTCCACTATCACCCATACCGAGTCCTTCTTAGTAGGCGTAAGGGGAAGCCCACTAACGAAGTCCATGGTGATTCTCTCCCACTTCCACTGCAGAATCTTTATCGGTTGAAGCAATCCTGATAGAACTTGGTGTTCAGCCTTAACTTGCTGACACGTTAAGCACTTGCCAACGAATTCTGTAACTTCCCGCTTAAGACCAGGCCACCAGAACTGTTCCCTAAGATTTCTATATAACTTATTACCTCCAGGATGCATAGCATAAGGGCTACTATACGATTCCTGAAGAATTTTCCACCTTAACTCCTTATCCTTAGGCATACAAACCTTACCCTGAAAACACAGCGCTCCTTCACTATTAACACTATAGTTTTCCAACTGCCCATTCTGCACTTGCCGTAACTTAGCACTTAAATTATCATCTGCCAACTGTCCTGCTTTCACCTCATTCAACCACGTCGGCTTAACTTGCAGCTCTGCCAACAAACTTCCATCATCGTACAAGCTCAGATGTGTGAACATTGCTCTCAGATCCAACACTACTTTTCGACTTAGGGCATCAACCACTACATTTGCCTTGCCCGGGTGATACTCTATCGAACAATCGTAGTCTTCAATAATTTCACCCACCTTATCATCTATGAACACAACAACAAACCGATCCAGATAGGGTTGAAAACCGGTTCATCATATCTATGAACGTCAAGGAGCGGCTATTGATGAGAACCTTCTCTGAACCTTACGTAATAGCTTTGGAACTTAGGTGGTTTCCAATCCAACACCGCTCAATTTGTCAATCCGAATGTCCTAAGCATTACTAAGAACTCATAATGCCCTTGCACAACCTCGGAGGTGCTCATCATGTTCTTTGTCAAAATATCATCTATGAACACAACAAAAAGTCGTTCTTATGGATATCACCTCCTTCACCTTAAGTCGATGATATCTAGACCTTAGATCTATCTTCGGAAAATCTTAAAATTGAGCCCCTAAGTCGATCAAACAAGTCGCCTATTCTGGCAAAGGGTACTTGTTCTTGATGGTCACTTATTCAATCGACGATAATCTATGCACATGCGCATAGTTCGTCCTTCTTCTTCACAAACAAGACCGGTGCTCCCCAAGGAGACACACTGGGTCGAATGAACCCACGATTAAGCAACTCCTGGATTTGAGCTTTGAGCTCAACCAATTCCTTCTGTCATTCTCAGACGGGCAATTGACATAGAGTCGTTCCGGCAAAGAAATCAATTCGAACTCCACCTCCCTATCCGGGTATTCTGTAATTCCTTCAAAAGACATCCACAAATTCTCTTACGGTTCTAACTCCACTAACGCCCCTTTCTTTTGCATCCAACGCACTAACGAAGGCCAAAAATGCCTTGCACCCTTTTCGAACCATCTTATCAGCCTTTAAAGCAGAGACTACATTAGACAAGTAGTTTCTTCTTTCTCCTATCATAATTATCTCCTCGTCCTCCGGGGTCCTTAATTCTATTCGCTTAGCTACACAATCCAATATAGCCCGATGTTCCACTGATTTATCACGAACAGTCTTATGTTTAATAGTTCTAAAGAGTAGTTCTTTTGAATTCATGCACACACAGTCTCAAATTCATTCAGTCAATCATGAACTTACGTTCATTACAGAAAAGTGTTGTAGTTGTTATTTTTGTTATTTTCCACTACCTGTGGGTTTTTTAAAATTTTTATCCTATAGGGTATTTTGGTAATTTTTCAAATTAGGGTATTTGAAAATTTCACAAAGTAGAGATTTTTGGTATATATATATATATATTTTCAAAATTAAAATACTTGGTAAGAAAATTTCAAGGTAAAATGGTAATTTTATAAACTAAGGGTATTTTGTAATTTTTTCAAACCTGGGGCATTTCGGTAATTTTTACAAAATATGGTTCTGGTGACTTTTCAAAACAAGGGTATTTTAGAAATTTTAATTTTGAGGATACTTTGGTAACTTTCCACACCGAGGTATTTTGGTCATTTGTACAAAGTTAGGGTAATTTGGTCAATTTGCAAATCAAGGGTATTTTGGTCATTTTTTAAAAATGAGGTACTTTTGGAATTTTAAAATCACGATTTGTCTTTAGAATTTTACAAAACAAGGTGACGGGTCCCTTTCGGGTTTTAGTTATTGAGTTTAGCCTGCGACTGAGTCCTCTTGATTAGGGTGAACCGTCACTACGCACCAGGTAGGATTCGAGCGGTGAGGAGGTGAGTCACTAGGATCGCTTAAATACCAAGCTCCCACCGAATCCAATCCTAGACATGCGACAATGGTTGCCACACCCTTAACTCGGGACCTGCATACGTGTTTGTTTGGTTAGACTTTAAGTTTTATGTAACTTGGTTTTGAAGTAGGCTAATCCTAGGGTTTAATTCCTAATTTACTAATCTACGTCCCTATAAGTCCCACATACAAATCACAAAAGAGTTAGGAGTACTTACCTGGTGGACTTCGGGCCGGAGACTTAGGTGCCATGCCAGAAAACCTACTCATTTCACAAAAATTTTCACAAAATTCATTTGGGCTTGATTTTGAAAATGTTATGGGCTTTAAAACCCAAGGCCGAGAGTTTAAAATTGGGCTCTGATACCAAAACTGAAACACCCTAAACCCGGCCCACGAGCCTTGACCGGATCTGGTATGTTCTTGAGTAAAACTTTTCAAATCTTGTTTGTTGATTTGAAAATTTGGATGGTTTTGAAGAACATTTGATTTGTGTTGGGTTCAGATTGAAACAGTGTTGTTTATGTGTCAAAACATTTAAATGTTTGTTTACATTTTAAGAAAATTTATTTAGTCTCAATTTAATAATAACCTTATCATAATAAACCAATTTTTAACACTTACTTAAAACAGTTAATAATAATGGCCGTAATTACATCAAAAACAAATCCCGAATAAATCAAATACTTAAGTATAGAAAGTCCAAAATAAAATAAACGCTGAGCTGAGCATGGCCACCACTAAGCTCCTGCCGACCCGGTCCATCACTGAGCGTCACCTGAAAAATATCCCACAACGGGGTGAGTCAAACAGACTCAGTGTGTAACAACCAACACTAAGTCCCAACGATTCAGGCATATCGGATCATACATATACATATAACAATTATAAATATAATGATGCAAACCCGAACCCAAACCTAGATACCATCCGCTACACATCACCCGTACCAACCATCACACCGTGGGGACTACTAAGTCGACCCTCCATCCGCTACACATCATCGAAGGCAGTCGCTGCAGACGACATGCTCATCGCCCTTATATATATTGTGGCATAGCCACCAGATAATATTTTGTGATGTAAGTCACCACATTTGAATTTTGTGACATGAGTCACCACATTCAGATTTTGTGGTATAAACCACCAGATCACTTCCCCTTAAAATAATTTCCCATATGCCCTATGCCATACAAATCATGCAATATCATGCCTTTTGCCTTATTTCACATTCTTATCAATATTCACATATGTGCCATATTCCAAATATTCATATCATTTATTGACATAATGTTAAGGTTACGTACCTGAGTACTTTGTACCATTGCATGGTACCTTTAGCCACATTTCTCATTATTATAAACACATATATTAAATTGATGCCGTAAATCTATTAAGAGTTAGTGTGGGGTACACACCTGGTATTAACGCTTTCACTGAAATCCCGAAAATCCCGATCTAATACTCTAGATCTTTAGTTCCTACATTCGGCCAACACTTAGTATTTAGCAAAAAGCCATTCGGCTAGATAATCAAATCCCGAAGGATTATCACAACTTAAATCCTTACCTTGCTGTCGATTTGATTACTAATCAAATCCCGAAACTTCGTAGTGTTTCTCCCTTGCAATCGGCTAACACTAGATTACTTTAACTGGTTAGTTTCACTTTTGAACAATTAAGACACATATCCGAATCACTAAATATGGCCTTGGTCGAATGTACATGTACACTCACCTTGCAATTTTAAATCCCGAAAGTAGTCTCTTGGCTAAGAAGATGTCGAAATCCATTCAAATCACAATAAGTGGCCCTTGGCCGAATATCACATGACTTACCTTAGCTATTGAAATCCCAAAGATATCATCCTTTTAGTCGACTACACTAGAAATCCCGAAATTCACCTTCCAAGTTTCGGTAAACAAGAATATTAATGGGATTAGTCCTTAACTTTCAGCTAGAAGAATAAGATTGAAGATCGAATAACAATTGATCTTACCCTTAATACTGGAGTCGACGGTACCCTTGCTTAAATCCATAGAGATGTGCGGCTATGAAGGCTAGGTAGTGATCAACAAGTTTCGGCTTTTGGAGAATCAGAAGGAAAAGAGAAGAGAGTGTATGAGACTTAGAGAGAATCAGCAATGGTGGATTTTGAGAAAGGAATATTCGGCTTTGGTCAAATGAAGAGGAAATGAAGAAGAAAGCAGAGAAAGCTAGTGAACTCCCAAGGATTTTCTAAGCACAAATGAATTAAGTGAAGAGAGAACTAAGTTTGGCACCCCTAAGCTATCACTAGCCGAAAATGCTATCAAGAAAGTCCCTAGGCCTACCAACTCTCCTTCCCTTATCGCCTTCCTTATTTTCTCCTCTTTTCTCTCTTTACCCATTTAAAAAATTCAAAATAAATCATCAATTATCCCTTACTTTAGTCAAAATTTTAAAAGGATTAGACCACATCTTAAACTCATCCCTTAGTGCCCCATTGTCATTCACTCATCGCTCAATCTTGCAAAGAAAATAAAACTCGCTTATTTGCTTCCCTTGCAACTCGAACCTAGCCCTTTCCCATTACTTGTGGCCTCACCTTCCAAGCCTTAAGTGGCGCCTTGCAGCCACTTTACCAGGCTGATTGTTGTGTCATATTTCCCTTACTAATTTTCTTAAGGCCTATCAAACTTAGCTTCCCTTTTTAAACTAAAAATCAAATAATTTCTAAGGCATTTAACTACACACTAAGGTTCACAAAATTCATAAAACACATTCCACATACACATAGACATGCTTCCACATATAAATAAGCAATAATGCACAAGCCCTAATTCCTGGATATTACAAGAGGTGCGAGACAAACTGAGGCGAGGTAGCCTGCTCTTGTTTATGCTGCTCATCATCGAGAGGATAAAGATACTCCAGATATCATTACCGATGCATTTTTAATTCATGATGTACCTTACTTTTCTTTGATAGACATAGGTTCCACACATTCCTATGTAGCTAGCACTGTGTTTGGAAACTTGGGGATCTTAGTTGAGAGTACTTCTAGTGAGGTGACTATACTGAGTCCACTGGGGTAATCAGTTAGAGTTAGCAAACTATATAGAGATGTTCCGCTAGAGGTTCAAGGGTCGATTTCTAGCTAATCTGATGGAGCTTTCGTTTGGAGAGTTCGATTTGATTCGGGTATTGATTGGTTGGTCAAGCACCGTGTCAGTCTAGACTGTACGACTAAGAGGGTCATCTTGAGAACCGAGGAAGATAATGAGGTAGTTATGATTGGAGAACGTTAGAATTATTTGGCTAATGTGATCTCTACACTGATGGCTGAGAAATTAGTTTAGGCGTTCTTGGCCTATGTTAGTGTTTTCGTCTCTAGGGATTTTATTGTAAAAGACATCCTAACTGTAAGGGATTTTTTGGACGTCTTTCCTAATGAGCAACCGGTTTGCTTTCGAATCGAAAAGTAAAATTTGGGATTGAGCTTCTTCTTGGTACAGCTCCGGTGTCTATCGCCCCCTATCAAATGGCACTGAAAGAACTTATGGAGCTTAAAGCTCAGTTGTAGGAACTTTTAGACCGTAGTTTTATCCGTCCTAGTGTGTCTCCTTAGGGAGCTCCAGTTCTGTTTGTTAAGAAGAAGGATGAGACCATAAGGATGTGCATTGATTACCGACAGCTGAACAAGCTGACTATTAAGAGTAAGCATCCACTTCCGAGGATCGACGACTTATTTGATCAGTTTCGAGGGGCTTCCGTGTTTTCTAAGATAGATATTCATTCTGGGTACTATCAGCTCAGAATTAAGGATGAGGATATTCATAAGACTTCTTTTAGGACTCGTTATGGGCATTATGAGTTCCTAGTTATGCCTTTCGGGTTGACGAATATATCTGGCTGTATTTATGAATTTGATGAACCGAGTGTTCTAACCCTATTTGGATCAGTTTATCATGGTCTTCATTGACGACATTCTGGTTTACTCTAAGGCAGAGGATGAGCATGATGAGCATTTTAGAGTAGTACTTCAAATTCTGTATGAGAAGCAACTCTACGTTAAATTCAGTAAGTGTGTGTTCTGGCTTCGTGAAATCACTTTTCTAGGGCACGTAGTTTCTGTTGAAAGGATTCATGTTGATCCTAGAAAGATTGAGGTCGTATTGGATTGGAAACAGCCTAAGAATGTGTCTAAGATTCACAGTTTTCTAGGTCTGGTGGGTTATTATTGGCGGTTTGTGGAAGGTTTCTCATTGATTGCAGCGCCCTTAACTAAGGTGCTGCATAAGGGTGTTTTGTTTATCTGGACTGATGCGCAACAAGAGAGCTTTGAAGCTCAAATTTGTTTTAACTTAGGCTCTTGTTCTAATATAGCCTGAATCCGGCAAGGGGTTTGTAGTGTATAGTGACGCTTCGCATGTGGGTTTGGGTTGTGTTCTGATGCATGATGGTAAGGTTGTGGCATATGCGTCTCGTTAGCTCAAGACGTATGAGGTAAACTATCCGACCCATGGTTTGGAACTGGCCGGTGTAGTCTTTGCTTTAAAAATCTGGAGGCATTATCTGTATGGTGAGAGGTGTATTATTTACACTGATCACAAAAGCCTCAAGTACCTCTTGAATCAGAAGGAGTTGAATCTTAGGCAGCGTAAATAGGTTGAGCTTCTTAAGGACTATGACTGTATTATTGAGTACCATTCTAGCAATGCCAATGTGGTGGCCGATACGTTGAACCGTAGGGTGATGACTGCTCTGGGAGCGATGTTTGCTCGACTTAGTTTGTTCAGCGATGGAAGTTTGTTGGCTGAGCTACAGGTTAAACCGACTTGGATAGAACAGATTTGGGGTAGGCAGTTAGAGGATGAATCGTTCGGTCTTTAGTTCTGTCAGATTGAGAGTGGTAGCACTACGGACTTTGGGCTGAACAATGATGGGGTACTCTGTTTCTGTGGTCAAATTTGTGTACCGAATGATACTGATCTTAGGCAGTCTATTCTAAGAGAGGAACATAGTAGCCCTTATGCTATGCACCTCGGTGGGAATAAGATGTACCGTGATCTTCGAGAACTGTACTGGTGGTTGGGATTAAAACAAGAGGATGCTAATTTTGTGGCACAATGTTTGACATGCCAGTAGGTTAAGGCTAAGCATCAGTTACCTTCGGGTTTGCTGCAGCCGGTTTAGATTCTACTATAGAAATAGGATCGAGTAACGATGGACTTCGTTAGTGGGTTGCCATTGACACCCACTAAGAAAGATTCTGTCAGGGTCATCGTAGATCGATTGACCAAGTCTGTACACTTCATTCCGATTTGGACGGGCTTTTCTTTTTAGAAGCTAGCGAAGTTATACATCTCTGAGATAGTTAGACTGCATGGGTAGGGATCCTCGCTTCGCTTCTTAGTTTTGGAAAAAGTTACATGAGGCTCTAGGTTCGAGATTGGACTTCTGTACTATGATCTATCCTCAGATCGATGGCCAATCTGAGAGGGTGATTCAGATACTGGAGGACATGCTGAGGAGTTGTGTTATCGATTTTCAAGGTAGCTGGGAGGATTATCTGTCATTAGCCGAGTTCGCCTACAATAATAGTTTCCAGTCGAGTATTCGGATGACACCTTACGAGGCTCTGTATGGTCGTAAGTGTCGTACTCCTTTGTGTTGGACTGAGTTGGGCGAACGACAGGTTTTGGGTTCGGAGTTGGTTTTTAGACTGAGGACAAGGTTCGACTAATTCAGGATCGTTTGAAGGTGGCTTTTGATAAACAAAATTCGTATGCCGATCTAAAGAGACGTGAGATTGAGTATTCTGTGAGGGACTTCGTATTTTTTAAGGTCTCGCAATGGAAGAAGGTTCTAAGGTTCGGTCGTAAGGACAAGCTGAGCCTTAGGTTTATTGGGCCTTACTGAATTTTGAAGGGAGTGGGACCGATCGCTTATCAGCTAGACTTACCTCCAGAGCTAGACTGTATTCATGGCGTATTCCATGTCTCGATGTTGAGGCGTTACCGCTCTGATCCCACTCATATTGTCCCTATTGAAGAGATTGAGGTTAGGCTAGATTTGACCTTCGAGAAGGAGCCGGTTCAGATTCTGGATCGTGATGTAAAGGTTCTTTGGAAGAAGTCTATTCCCTTAGTGAAGGTGCTGTGGCAAAATCATAGCACTGAGGAGGCCACATGGGAGCCTAAGGATGCGATGCATTAGCAGTATCCTCTTCTATTCTGATCAGGTAAATTTTGAGGTCAAAATTTTCTTTTAGGGGGTGGAGTTGTAAAGCCCCAATATTTTTATTTTGGCTTTTGTGAAGTGTGACATAAATGTGTATCTTCTTCACTGGTTGAGTTTTCTGGGTGTGCGTGTGAGGTCCCAAGTTCAAGCTCTAGCTTTAGTAAATTTTGTTATTTTTGGAATAAATCCCTACCTCTATTCAGTGACCTTATATTTAAATGTCTGTACTACCATATCAGAATGAGCCTGCTGGTTCAGATGGTAAGGGAGTCAGTGTGTTGGAGGCCCTATGTTTGATTCCAAGTGCCAGAATGGGAATTTATTTTTGCTCGATTCTGCGCAAGTGTTTCAGTGCAATTGGAATTCTGAGTAATGGGATTAGTGGAGATAATTAAGGGATGTGTGGGTGTCCTTCATAAGTTTTATTTTATTCTTTTTCAAAATTTCTCACTTCCAAGAAAAATCCCCAAATTTTTTACGTTGGTTCTTTGTTTCTCTGCCGTTCTTTTCTGTTTATTTTTTGGCTTCATTTCTTTTTGTTCCGTCAAGCATCGCACTTTGGTTCTTGTTATTTTCATTTTGTCGCACAACTCTGGTAAGTGAAGTTTCGTTATTGGGTAACTCGTGTTTTTATTTTTAAATGTTGATTGGGGTCTCATGGTTGTCTTGACAGTAGCGAATCGTGAAGACTAATAGGCTACTATTGCAGAATTATAGTGATTTGCTTGGAGTGTTAGGGTAAGAGACAAATGGTTTAATTGAACTATTATCAATGTTGTGGTTTCGGTTTAATAGTGAGTTAGGATTGATTGTGGAGTTTGGTTGTCAATCTTAAGTGTTGGTTTGTTCTAGAGTGCTTTTGGTTCGAACGACATTAGGTGTGTACCCAAAAATGCAAAAAATAGGGTTTCGACGAAAGCTAAAAACCCCAATGTCGATGCCACACGGGTGTATCCCCAAGAACTAACGTGTTGATTGCGTCATAGGATCTCATCCCTGGTGGCAAGACCACATCATTCTCAGTGAACAGTGGAGTTATCACTTTTTCATTCAACTGTTCCTTAATTGTGTTTTCGACTGATCCATTTACTCGATCCTGGTAGTTCTCAGTTGCTAAATTTTGTAGCCTGCGACTCTCCAACTGGCTATTATTAAAATAAATGATGGTAAGGCAAGGTTGGAAATAAAATTAATTAGATATGGTAGGCCGTGTGCCATAACACGGGCGTGTGATCGACGAGGCCAGGCCGTGCGTGCAAGACACGGTCGTATGATGGCTAGGTAGGCCGTGTGCGACACACGGGCTAGACTGATTTGGGTCGTGTAGGGCACACGGGTGTGTGGGTTCACTCGAGTAGTCCACACGGGCGTGTGGGATTCTGGGCCAAGCCGTATGATCCACACGGCCAAGGCCAAATTGGGCCATATGGGCCACACGGGCAGGCCACTTAGGCTTGTGAGCCCATTTAACTGAAATGTGTTCTAAGGTTGCACGGGTCGTCCAAGTCGACTGTGAACCTACTGTAGGGTCGCTAAGTACAACTTAGATCTTTAAATGCGTGAATTGTATGTATTATGTATGTACTGAGCATGATGATTATATGAATGAATACTGAACTGTATGTATAACTGATATTCATGTATTAGCATGTCATATACTGTATGTTGCATTGTATTGGGTTGGGTTGTTGATATTTGGAGGAAGTGTACTGAAAGGCTCTTAAGCATATTATCTTGCAGCTCATCTGTAATTCACTGATTATGTGTCGCATTCGGTACTGCTTGGAATGTAGGGATGGGTGGGTGTTTTAAATCCCACATGGAGTGTAGGGATGGACGGAGATGGTGTGTAGAGGCTAGTTGGGTAGGAATCTATTTATTGATTAATGTATATCTAATATTGTCACTTTGATGGGCTTAGGTCGTAATGCATATCTGATACTGAAACTGAAATGGGCTAAGGCCCGAATTGCTACGTGAAATTGAAATGGGCATAGACCTAGACTGCATTTGACTGTTTGCTGTTGTTTGACTGTATCATGTCTTCTGTGAGGATTACACACTGAGTTTACGTAAACTCACCCCTTTCTATTTTATCTGTACATGTAATCCTCAGACTTAGACGGATCGGTGCGACGGAGGACTTAACGGTGACCACATAACTTTTGAACTGGGTTAATTCCATTTAAGGTTTTTAATTCCTATTAGTTTTGGAGTAATTCTTGATGTAATTTGGAAATTTGGACTGTTTGCCTTTATTTTGGGATCTTAGCTGATTTTATGGATTTTTAAACTGCAAAATTTCATCGAAAACTCAGTTTAATTAAAAATATTTTTCCTAAAAGCGAAAGGTTTTCCTTAATTATCACAGTTTTAAAAGCTTCCACTACAGAACTTGATTTTAAATGAATCAAATTAACAAGAAAATAATTTTGAAATTAACGAGAAAGTAAAAAAAAGATAATAAACGGAAACAGTTTTAACTTTATAAACTCGATTTCAAATTCTATTCCATGTGACATCACCAGATTTGGCCATAACGTCTAGGCTGAGTTTGGGGTGTTACAAATCTTGTGATTTTTGGGGTAAAATCATGAATTTGAGATATTAATTATTATTTAAAAGTATTTTATTAAGTGATTTTTGATGAATTTTTTGATCAGGGACTAAATTGTTAAAATAGTAAAAGTACAAGGATTTAATGTGAAATTGTTACATAAATGGGATGTTTTGAATACTATGAACATTTGGATAGCTTGGGTTTGTATTAAAAATGGTTAATTTGCATGTTTTGGGTTCATGGACTAAATTAAATAAAAGTAAAACTTTAGGGGTAATTTTGTAAAAATATAAAAAATGACCAAATTGCATGAAATGAATTTTTTATTGTCTAAATTAATATATTGAATGAAATTATTAATTTATATCAAGATCGGGTGGAAAATTGAGGAAAATGAAAAATTACTAAAATGCCCTTAAATCTTGGTATTTCTGCAATTTAGCCAAGTAAGTTCGTATGAACTGTATTCTATATAATTTTGATTAAATTGAATGTTAATATGTGATTATATTGTGATTAAATCAATATATATATGTTAGTATGCAATTTATTATGTTATGAAACGACATAAATACAAAGACGTATGACGATTACCGAGTCCTGTTTTATCCTTAGGAATTCGTAGGATACAAATGAAATGTCATTAGGGTTATCGATTCTCAGCTTGAGAGAGCTTACCAATATTTAGCTCGCAGGAGCTTATCGATATTCAGCTCGTATGAGCTCACCGTTTACAGCTCGTAAGAACATACCGATTCAGAGCTCGTATGGGCATACATGTACAGGAATTGATGGATTATAGTTCAGTACACCTCATGTGTGCTAATCGAGTATCCAATGATATTCTAAATGGTTTAACAGGCAATGTTCTATTACGAGACGATATGAGTTCAATACAAACTAATACAGGTATACACATGAAATACATGGAAATGATGGTACATGATATATTGATATATTGAAATGGATGATATATATGTATACGAAGAAATGGTAAGAGAATGATATGTATCATGACATGAACATATATGAATATCTTTGATATGTTGATACATGAAAAATCATATAAGTTGAGACGAGTAATAAATTCAAGTGTGACATGTTGAGAAAATAAGGTCATCAATGTTGAATTTATATGAAATATGTTCAAGTATGCTAACATGTGTTGTTGTTTGATGTTTAGGCAAGTGCCAAGCTGTTGGTTGAATGGTAATATTTTTAATTATAAGTTGCATTGAAATGGTAAGTGCTCAAATGAAAATATGCTTGTGCTCATGAAAGAGTGGTTAGGTTTAAATTATGCAATTTCTTATGAAACGCCTTATCATGTGATTAATTCAAAAAGGGCTAAGTTTAAATTCACTAGCTTGTGGCTATGGTTGAATAATATACTTATGACTTGTGTGTTATGCATATGGAACGGGTGTGAGAAGTAATGAAATGCAAATGAAAATAAAGAAATTTGGAAGAGTTTAAAGTTGTTTAAAATCCCACTATGCTAGGGATAATATGTATAAGTGATGCTGTGGATTTACTCATTTCTTTAATTGTTGAATTTGGTTTCTGAATTGTGTGGTATCGGTATATGATTATTCTTGATATGTATAAATTTAATATTAGAAATGGATTGATATGATTAAAGTTTATACGAGCTTACTAAGCATTCATTGCTTATGTAGTTGTTTTTCTTTACCTTTTAGATTATCGGAAGCTCAACAGGGTTGGAAGCTTGTCAGAGTTATATCACACTATCTATCGGTTCTATCGGAACTTTCGGATGTTTTGATTTTGGTTATAATGGCATGTATAGGTATTCTGGTTAATGTTGGCCTATATGTATTTTGTTGAGATTAGCCACCTATTTGACTTGTGTTTTGGCACATTTTGGTTTGTGCATATTTGCCTTATATGGTTGATGTGTGGTTTAGTTTATGGTTGTATGGTGAAAGGTAAAATGTTAGCAAAATGTGAATTTTATACATGTGTTTTGGGATGTGATGAATTGATCATGAATCGGTACCTTGATATGTAAGGTATGTATATCTAAATATGTTAGTATTTGAAATACATTCTAGCACCAAATGGTATGTTTTGGTATGTAAGTTACTTGGTTTGCAATCATGAAAATTAGCTTGGTAAACCTTGGGTACAAATATGCATATAAGTTAGTTATACATATGATATATTGAATACATGAATACACATGTTATAGGCTGTCATTTGAGATGCCTAAAGGCATATTGGTTGTATGTGAAGATATTATATGTTTAAAGCTTGATTTTAGCTTGTTTTGGATGCCTAATTATGGTTTGCTGATATGCATAATGTTGATTGTAGGTTGACACCAAATTGGGTGAGAAATATTGCTTGTAAAATGGCCTATTTTTGTCCACACGGGCAAAGACACGGGCGTGTGTCTCAGCCATGTATGACACATAGCCAGGTGACACGGCCATATGTCCCCTGTATCTTTTAAAGAGTGCAAGTCAGTATATTCACACGGTCTGGCACATGGGCGTGTGGCTCGGCTGTGTGGCTCAAGTCAGTGAGTTACACAGGAATGAACACTGGCTGGGACACGACCGTGTGTCCCTAATTCGAATGTCCACATGGCCGGAGACACGGGTGTGTCTCTTAACCGTGTGAGCCACACGGCCGTGTGACCCTTGCTAGTGTTTAAAATTTTAAATGTTTCCAAAAAGTTTTTTGAGTTTCCAATTTAGTCCCGATTTGTTTCTAATGCATAATTTGGGGGCCTCGAGGGCTCGTATAAGGGAAAATATGTATGATTTTGATTGGATTTTGACATGAATGCTATATGATATGAAATGTTTGCATTTTTTGTCTGTTTGATTTGTAAACTCCGATAATGCTCCGTACCCCTGTTCTAGCGATAGATTCGGGTTAGGGTGTTACACCATACACCTATAAAAGGAGTTTCCACTCAATGTTTCTTTATCCCTCAAACAAATTTTCCCCAAGCCTTTTCATTCTTCCATTATAAAACATTTCTCAGTTTTAAATTTTGTTCATGTTTGAGGTTTTCTTGAGTTGTCGGTGATGCGATATTGCTCTGAGTCATACACAATTCATATATCATGCTGAGATGGGACCATTAACTCTGATGCCTATCATAAGGAAGTCGGGTTCTGGGGTGATTTTGCTTTGTACGGTCATGGGTGGAAGTCTACATGGAGGTCTCAATCGACGGTTGATATGCGGTAATGGATCGAGGTATAACGGGAGATCCAATTGACGGTTGCTATGCGGCCATGAGCGTAAACTTTTTGGATACCCAAAAATGTTGCCTTATAAATAATATTGTAACAACCCAATTTTCAGTGGTGTCGGAAACCGTGATTCTAGACCATTACGAGTGAGTTTGAAAATGTTATTATTTATTATTTATGAGTTAAATGTGATTTTAGGAAAATTTTTGAATTAATGATTTGTGTTTTAGAAGTAATTATTCTTATAAATATTTACGAAGTGTCATTAAGTTATTATTAAAGTTTTGCTAGAAAATTTTAACGTTTTGATAGTTAATTAATTAAAAAGGATTAAATTGAAAAATGTACAAAATTAGCTAATTAAAGAAATAGTGATTAAATAGCTTAAGTGGTGAATAAGGGAGGACCAAAAAGGCAATTAGACACTTATTAAAAGGCTGAAACGACATGTGTAGGAAAAAATCTTGAAATTGGATGATTTAGGGGCAAAATGGTCATTTGGGAAATTAAAGTAAAAAAAAAAAAACAATGACTAAATTGAAATCTAGACATTTCTTCACCAACCTTCAACCAAAAACTCCACAGGAGAGTCTTCAAAAGCTGATTTTTCATAGTTTTACTCCGTGTAAGTTCAATTCTTGTTTATTTCTTGTAATTTTTATGTTTTTGAGACTTTTACAAATTAGTCCAACTATCTATTTCATTAGTTTTTGATTTCATAGGTAATTTTGAAAGTTACCATTGATGAGTGCTGGATGTTTATGATGAATTAACATGGAATTGAAGTTCTAATTTTGTTATGTTGTAACAACCCGATTTTGGGCCTAGTCGGAACAGTGGTTTCGGGGCCAAAAATTTGATGAGGAAGATCTTAATTTTATTATATTTTTATGGTCTACAATTTCCCGGAAAGATTTCGTGAAAATTTCAACGTTTGGGCACTCAATTTAGTCAAAAGGACTAAATTGTAAATAGTGCAAAAGTTGAGTTCCACATGTTAGAAGTGTCCAATTGTTATGAAGTTTTAAATTGGAGGTCCTTAAATGATAATTATACCATTGGTTAATTTTTTGGACAAAAATAGACATGAAATAGGTGAAATAGAATATTTTTAAGTTAGGGGCATTTTGGTCATTTAATTAATTAAATTGACTAAAAGACAAAAAAAAGCCAAAACCCTTTTCCATATTCTTGCTTGGCCGAATTTAGCATGGGGAAGCCATGGCTAGGGTTTTCAAGCTTTCAAGCTCAATAGTAAGTGCTCTCAAGTAAGCTTAAACAAGACCTTTCACTTTTCCTCAAGAGTGCGGTCCAAATCGTCCATGATCCTCTCGACTACCTCCAACCAAGACTCCGCTACATTCGGAGCTACCCCAGATACTCTCCTAAAAACCTCGGCTCCGTTTGATCTAAGTCTCTCAGCTACTGACTTTAGAGTCCCATTACCCATACTAGCTCCCGCTACTCACTCTAGAACTCACAAGATAGCCTCATGACATCGCGTCATCTCCTCCGGTTGCTCTTGAAATTACGCCCCACCGGTGTATGAGCTTCATTTTGAACCTTGACCGGACCTAACTAGTTTCGACACTGACCATTCTCGCTTCTCTATAGTCCATGACGACCACGCCCCTAGAACTCATGTCTACTTCGTCTTATCTATTTTTACTAAAAGTTTTATGTATTAGAGTCTTTTCACTTCTTGTTTAAAGAAAGTTTTATGCAATGTAGATTTATTTAGTGGTTTTTCCGTAGAAGTACATCCAAGCCCTGCTTTTAATGTTATTTACATTTTGAGATCCCAGAACTCGCCGTTTAGCTATTTCTACCATTATTTTGAGCTAGAGTTTGTGTTTAAAAAATTTACCCATGGATGTCATGCATGTGTTTTGATGTCTAATGGTAGAATATGAATGCTCGGTGTGTAATAAACGACTTTTACTAAGTGATTTTCGATGAAATTGCATAAAAGGAATAGTTTGTAAAAAGTTGAAAAATGTATGAAAATGTGTGAATGAATGCAAATTGTGGGTTTATATAGATACAAAAATGGTTTGGCTACACCTAAAATACATGGAAATTGAATAAAAATCATTTTACGAGCCTAAAGGCAAAAGTGTAAATATGACAAAGTTTAAGGGCAAAAATGTAATTTTGCCATAATATAATTTTTGGACTGAATTGAATAGTATAATAACTAAATAAGTCAAATGTGATATTTTCGATAAAGAAAAATGAGTTTCGGACTTAGAACGGGGGAAAGACGAATATTGGACGACTCGGTCCTTTTCGCCATTGTAAGTCGAGGTAAGTTTGTGTGTAATAAATCAACATCATGTTATTATGCTTTTAAATGCTTGATATTACGTGAGACGTATATTCTTTCTATGAAATTTGTTAATGAGGTTTCGATGAAAATATGATGAAGTTTATTACATCGAAGACCCGGTTGAACCTTAGGAATAAAAATGATACCTTT
The DNA here is from genome assembly GCA_025506655.1 of Gossypium rotundifolium. Lineage (NCBI taxonomy): Eukaryota > Viridiplantae > Streptophyta > Magnoliopsida > Malvales > Malvaceae > Gossypium > Gossypium rotundifolium. Next base: position 149,020,601 of record CP106732.1, on the reverse strand, counting down.
GTCACGACATTCGATTAATAAGGTCCCGTACAATACCATATTTGGGATATGGCCTCAGCACCGAATTGAGATCCCGTGTAAGACCATATCTAGGATATGGCATTGGCAATGAATAGTGAAATCGTGCAAGACCATGTCTTGGACATGGCATCGACATACAATGTAACACCCCAAACCCGATCTATGCGTTAAGACCAGACTTGGTATGCCACACAAATCGAACATACATCTAGTCATCTAATGATTTAAAGAAAGCAGATCTTCAAAACTATTTTGGAGATGGAGTTTATCAAAAACCGAGGTTAATTTGAAATCTATGATTTTAGAACATAAGAGTTTATAATTTGATCTCGGAGAAATAATTGGTTAAATTTTAAAGAAGTTTAAAAGAATTCAAAAGGATTTTGAAAACAAAATTCATAAAAGAGTTTTCACGTAAATTTTTACGAGTTTAGTGATATTTAAGAAAAACCCTTTTATACATAAATTAAAGAAAACATTTATAAAATTAAAATAGTCCCTTTAGTATCTAAATCATATTAAAATCCATCCACAAATAAAAATCCATAAAATTTATACCAGAGGCCTTATTACATCACAACTAAAAAATTAATTAAGAAAAATACTAAAGAGTAGTTCAAAGTTCATAAAAACCATCATTTGAAGTATGGCCCCCGCGAAGTCATCCCCGGCCCAAGCCTCCATCAATTATCATTACCTGAGAAGGGTAAGAAAAACAGGGTGAGTTTCTTAGAACTCAGTGTGTAACTCATTTACCAAGTCCACTGGGCCAAACCATTAAAGCATTTAATTGGGCTTGAGCCCATTTACAATATAACAATTTAGTAATTAAAAATACATGTGAAATGCAATTCCCAACCAAGCCTAAATTTCCATCCGCTACATACCACCCGTACCAACCAGCACACCTGTGGGGATTGAGTCAACCCACCCCGCCAACACACCAATCGCAGGTATTAAGCCATTTAATTCAATGATTCGCAGGCCAGTGGCCATTAGCACGCAGACATTAAGCCATTTAATACAATATTTCGCAGGCCAGTGGCCATTAATACGCAGGCATTAAGGAATTTAAACTGGGCACGAAGCCTTCTTCTCTTCATCAAAATATCCCTACCCATGCAATCATGTATATACAATGCACAACAATTTTATTCATATGATAATTTTAACATCAGGCCCATATTAAAATTTGGCCCATTTCACAATTTGGCCTATTAAGAATATACCAACTCGGCCCATATAGCAATCTATCAAAACGGCCCATTAAGCAATCTATCGATACGGCCCATTAACACATGAGGTCCATATATCACTTTTTATCATATTAGCCCATTAAGGGCGGTTTCGTAACTTTCACGATTTTAATACCGATTTCATACACTTACACTAAAGTGTTAATAAACCATATTTTCCAATTTTACCAACTTTGCGATTATTAGTCTAATGCTTAATAATGGTATAACATCTAACCCATGAGATAAGTATGAAATTACACACCTGATTACGGTGAGAACTAAACTTTCCCGCTCGTCGATACCTAAATACGTGTCACTCTTGATTAGAACACTAATATTTAATATAAATCTATACCAAAGATAAGAGATCTAGATCTTTACCCTCGAAATCTCGAATAACAACTATTTGTTGGATCTCCCCGGTTGACGGTTCACAAACCGATGGGAAATCTCGAACAGCTAATGGCTTCGAACTACGAACAACTTCGAATAATCGATTCTCCTCGGATGAGGGTTAACAACCCGGTAGAAAATCTCGGATTATCGAAATAGCCCTTCGCTTGAATCTATAGGGAATAGTAAAACGGCCCCTCTTCCGAGACTATTGGTTTTAAGGGCAAAATCGGCTTACCACAAAAATATCTTCGCGTTCACGGGATGAAAATCAAGCGATAACGCCCCTAAGATAAAATCGATTAGTAACCCATCTTGACGAAATAACGAGTAATATGGGAGTCCTTGATAGAAACCCTTACCTTAACACTTTGGATCGAATCCTAGCGATTCACGATGATTAAGAATACTTCGAGTTTCGGCCTTCACTTTATCACTATAAAGACGAAAAGATTGTCTAAGAGGAAGGGATAGAGAATGCTATTTTCAGTCAAAAGACCTTCCCAAACTAATATGTATATTCGGCTAAAGAAAAGAAAAGAAATAAAGAATTGAAGAAGGTTCTTACCGATTATACAAAGCAATGAAAAGAAAAATGATTGAGTAGAAATGTTTGAGAAATGGAAATTTCGGCTATGAGGATGGTTATTAACATTCGGCCATGGTAGAAGATTTTGGAAAAGAAATAGTGATGTTAAGAGTTCTTTACAAGAAGAAAGAAAAGAGAAAAAGAAATAAAAGAGAAAGTGTTTATGTGAAAATTTTCAATAATGGATGATGAACAAAGAAATGATCTTGGGGTTGGTGTATATTCGACCAAAAGAAAGAAAAGAATATGACCTTTCAAGATGGTATGGTTTCGCAAAAGAGGAGAAACTTGGAAAAATAAAAGAGCAGTATCAATTTGGTCAAGATGAAATAACCAAAACAAAATTTGCCTAATGCACAAGACACAATCGGCTAGGGAGAAAAGTTGTGAAGAGAAAAGGAAAATGCACTAATTTGCTAAAGCATTATGGCCAACTAGCTCCTAATCCTTACCAAAATTCGGCCAACCCCCTTCTAGCCCCAAAATCGTCCAAGTACATTGGCCAAAAGTCAAAGTTTTAGCCACCTAAAAGTTTCCAAAGCATCACCCTTGTTTCATGCCTTGTGTTCCCCCTACATACCATATTCTCATGATTCCCTACCTTAAGTTCACTCTTACCATATCCATTAGCCATCATACCTTAAAATAAAAGTCTAACTTACCAAAAATTTGATGCTTGCATGACACTTGCTAGGAAGGAGCAAAATTAATATTCACAAAATGCATGCTAGGATTCAAACCTCTCCCTCATGACCATGCATGTAGCGATAACCACTTAACCAATAGCTCAATTATGCTATTTTTACCACTTAATTTCCTTAGACATCAGGGTCACTTGTTCCACTTCAATAAAGTACTCATTACTTAAATTTATTCTAATTCTGAATAAATCCCGAGCCTTCTCAAGACTATATTAAACACACAAATTAAATCATTCACTAACTACGAACCAAAATTATGCAACATATCGATACTACATTTTTAGGATGTTACAATTCTACCCCCTTAAAGAAAATTTCATCCTCAAAATTTACCTGGTTAAAAGAGGTGAGGATATTGTTGTCGAATTGCGTTCTCAGGCTCCCACGTAGCTTCCTCCGCTTTGTAATTACGCCATAGAACCTTAACCAACGGCACAGTCTTCTTTCTTAGCACCTTAACATCACGGTCTAAGATTTTCACTAGTTCCTCCTCGAAAGACAAGTCTGGCCTTAACTCCACTTCTTCTACCGGTACTATGTGAGACGGATCCGATCTATAATGCCTCAGCATAGAAACATGGAAGACACTATGAATCTGACTCAACTCCGGAGGTAATTCAAGCTGATAGGCCACCTGTCCTACACGCTTCAACACACGGTACAGTCCAATGAACCTAGGGCTCAACTTGCCCTTCCTTCCAAATCTAAAAATTTTCTTCCAAGGTGAGACTTTCAGAAAGACCTGATCTTCCACCGCAAACTCAATATCCTTACGCTTCAGATCTGCATACGACTTTTGTCTATCCGAAGCTTCCTTCAATCGTGCTCAAATCACCTTTACCTTTTCCTCCGTCTCAGATATCAATTCAGGACCCAACAACTGTCGTTCCCCCAATTCAGTCCAACAAGTAGGGGTACGACACCTACGACCGTATAACGCTTCATAGGGCACCATTTGGATATTGGATTGCTAACTGTTATTATACGCGAACTCTGCCAACGGTAGGAAATCCTCCCAATTGCCTCTGAAGTTAATTACACAACCCCTTAACATGTCTTCCAAAATCTGAATTACTCTTTTTGACTGACCATCTGACTGAGGATGAAAAGTCGTACTAAAGTTTTAACTTTGTTCCCAAAGCCTCATGCAAAGCTTTCCAAAACCGTGATGTAAACCTAGGGTCCCTGTCTGATATGATAGACACTGGTACCCCATGCAACCTCACGATCTCAGATACATACAGCTTAGCCAACTTCTGCAGCTAGTAATCCGTTCGAACTGGTAGAAAATGAGCAGTCTTCATCAATCGATCTACTACCACCCAAACGGAATCTTTCTTAGTAGGTGTTAAGGGTAACCTACTAACAAAATCCATTGTTATTCGCTTCTATTTCCATGGAGGAATCTTTACCAGTTGCAAAAGGCTCGATGGTAATTGATGTTCCACTTTCACTTGTTGACAAGTCAGGCACTTACCCACTAAATCAGTAACCTCTCGCTTCAGCCCTGGCCACCAATACTGTTCACGGAGATCTCAATACATCTTATTACCTCCGGGGTGTATAGCATAAGGGCTACTATGCGCCTCTCGCAGAATCATTTGTCTCAAATCTGAATCCATGGGCATACAAACTCTTCCACGAAAACACAGCACTCCATCCGTGTTCATTCCAAAATCTCCTTTCTCACCACTTTTAGCTTGTTGCATTAACGGACCCAACTTTTCATCTAATAACTACTTTTCCTTGATCTGTTCTAACCACAAAGGCTTCGCCTGAAGTTTCGCTAGCAAACTACCATCCTCATACAAACTGAGATGAGCAAACATTGCTCTTAACTCTGATACTATCTTACGACTCAACGCGTCTGCCACCATGTTAGCCTTTCTAGGATGATACTCGATTGAGAGGTCATAATCCTTTAACAGCTCCACCTATCTCCGTTGTCTCATGTTCAACTCCTTTTGGGTAAGGAGGTACTTAAGACTCTTATGGTTCGTATAGATGATAGACTTCTCACCATAGAGATCATGCCTCCAAATCTTTAAAGCAAACACCATCGCAGCCAACTCCAAGTCATGAGTAGGGTAATTGACTTCGTATGCGCCTTAAACGAGAAGCATAAGCCACCACTTTTTCACCTTGCATCAAGACACATCCTAAACCCGTGTGTGACCATCACAAGAACGATAAAGAATTTCAAAGTTGAATAAGCCACCACTTTTTCACCTTGCATCAAGAAATATTTAAATATTATACACATCCTAGAATGATGATGGCTTTTAATTTGAGGTATTAAGTGGGTAAATATCCCATTTTATAAGTTAGTGGATGGCTTTTGACTAATATGCCATTATTATATGTAATAGTTTATTTTATTTTAAAGGTTATATTAGTAAATTAGTAAATAACCTATTATATACATAATAAAATAAAAGAAAAAGCCATTATCATCTCATTTTGTTCTTTAAACCCGTGTGTGACGTTAAATCACAAGTCCCTAGGAATATTCGCCCTTGTATAGTCTTGGCAAATTGTGTGTAACGATAAACTCTTAAATTTCAAAGTTGAATTAGTAAATTATTGTATCTTTCATTAAAATCTTCTTGATTTCAAACTCTTTTAATGTTTATCGGTCCACACATACGGTATTCTTTCGCAACTACGGGCTCGGGGATCATCAAGAAAGTCGACAACACTATCACTTAGTTAGGTGTAGCAATCAACGAAAACCCTCAACAAAACGCTTATAATATCCACCAAACCCAAGAAACTCAATCTCACCATCGACTTCGGTGGTTTCTATTCCAACACACCTCAACCTTTCGAGGATCAACTCTTATTCCTTCTACCGACACCACATGACCCAAGAAAGTCACTTCCTTCAACCAAAATTTCCTTACAAAATTTTCATCGAATTTGGCATAAAGTTGCTTATCTCGCAGTATTTGTAATACTATGCGCAAATGTGAGTCATGCTCTTCTTCATTCCTCGAATATACCAAGATATCATCTATGAACACCACCACGAACCGGTCTAAGTAGGGTTGAAAGACTCAGTTCATCATGTCCATAAATGTAGCTGGTGCATTGGTCAAACCAAATGGCATCACCAAAAACTCATTATGCCCATAACAAGTTCGGAATGCCGCCTTATGAATATCTGCCTCCTTAACCTTGAGTTGATGATAACCCGATCTCAAATCAATCTTGGAGAAAACTGAAGCTCCTCTCAATTGATCAAGTAGGTAGTCGATTCTCGACAATGGATACCTATTCTTGATCGTCAATTTATTCAACTTCCTATAATCAATGCACATACGCATTGACCCATCCTTCTTCTTGACGAAAAAAACCAGTGCCCCCATGGAGACACACTCAGTCTAATAAATCCCTGATCCAACAATTCTTGAATTTGAGCTTTAAGCTCCACTAACTCCTTCGGTGCCATTCTATAAGGAGCAATGGACACTGGAGCCATTTCGGGCATAAGCTCAATGCCAAATTCTACTTCCTGATCTGGAGGTAGACCCGAAAGTTCTTCGGGAAAGACATCTAGAAATTCTTTCACCATTTCCACACCAACTTTTCTGCCTTGTAAGCTGCCACCGTCTTTTTTCCTTGAACCAGATTCAAGAATTCCTTCCTCCCGCATCCACATAACTTGTCCCAACATATTCCCTTGAAAGCAACTTTGAAGAAATCCCAAGTAACAAATGCGCACCTCGGTGCCTTCTCGAACAAGAAGCCAAGATTGATACGCCTCGTCCCTCAACAAGGACACAGCTCCTCTCAGTTTTTATTCGATGGTGCACTCCAAATCATCCATGATTCGCTCCACTACCTCGAGCCAAGATTGCCACATTCGAGCTACAACGAGACACCTCTAAAACCTCAAAGACCACTTGATTTAAGTCATTCAGATATTGATCCACGAGTTGCTGGCCTAGTTCTAGCTCTAGCAACCCTTGCTAGGACTCGCAACATTGCTTGAGTCAAAGCAATGTCCTCTCTCATGTGGTCATGTGATCCAGTCTCGCTCCCAGGTGACGCAGGTGCGTCCATTTTCGGCATAAGACCCGGTGCTTCAGACGCAACCCTAGCACCTCGTCCTCTACCACGACCACGTCTACCGCGTCCACATCCTCTAGTGCTCATATTGACTATTTTGGTTTAATCTGATTACAAGTTTTATGAATCAGAATACTATTTTAGTTTTTATTAATGATATTTTATGAGATATAAGAGATAGAGTTGTTTTCGCAATCATATCCTATAGTCTCGATCTCTATAGTTTCAACACCTAAAACTAGAAGTTCTAGAGTGTTCCTATGATCATGTCATAATAATAATTTAGTATACGAATACTTAATTGGCTTGGTGCCGGATGTTCGTGGTGCCATACTACCTTTAAAACATAAATTCTATAAATTTGAAACAGTTTAAATGAAAATCGTTGTTGAACCCAAACCACAGTCGAGTTTTGAAACTGGCTCTGATACCATTAAATGTAACACCCCAAACCCGGTCTATGCGTTAAGACCAGACTTGGTATGCCACACAAATCGAACATACATCTAGTCATCTAATGATTTAAAGAAAGCAGATCTTCAAAACTATTTTGGAGATGGAGTTTATCAAAAATCGAGGTTAATTTGAAATCTATGATTTTAGAACATAAGAGTTTATAATTTGATCTCAGAGAAATAATTGGTTAAATTTTTAAAGAAGTTTAAAAGAATTCACGTAAATTTTTACGAGTTTAGTGATATTTAAGAAAAACCCCTTTTATACATAAATTAAAGAAAACATTTATAAAATTAAAATAGTCCCCTTTTAGTATCTAAAACATATTAAAATCCATCCACAAATAAAAATCCATAAAAATTATACCAGAGGCCTTATTACATCACAACCGCAAAATTAATTAAGTAAAAATACTAAAGAGTAGTTCAAAGTTCATAAAAACCATCATTTGAAGTATGCCCTCGCGAAGTCATCCCCGCCCCAACCTCCATCAATTATCATTACCTGAGAAGGGTAAGAAAAATAGGGTGAGTTTCTTAGAACTCAGTGTGTAACTCACTTACCAAGTCCACTGGGCCAAACCATTAAAGCATTTAATTGGGCTTGAGCCCATTTACGAATATAACAATTTAGTAATTAAAAATACATGTGAAATGCAATTCCCAACCAACCCTAAATTTTCATCCGCTACACACCACCCGCATTCAACCAAAGACACCTGTGGGATCGAGTCAATCCACCCCACCAACACACTAATCGCAGGCATTAAGCCATTTAATTTAATGATTCGCATTAAGCCCATTTGCAGCCGTTGGCCATTAATACGCAGGCATTAAGCAATTTAAACTGGGCACGAAGCCTTCTTCTTTTCATCAAAATATCCCAACCCGTGCAATCATGTATATACAATGCACAACAATTTTATTCATATGATAATTTTAACATCAGGCCCATATTAAAATTTGGCCCATTACACAATTTGACCTATTTCACAATTTGGCCCATTTCACAATTTGGCCTATTAAGCAATATAACAATTCGGCCCATATAGCAATCTATCAAAACGGCCCATTAAGCAATCTATCGATACGGCCCATTAACACACGAGGTCCATATATCACTTTTTATCATATTATCCCATTAAGGGCGATTTCGTAACTTTTACAATTTGAATACCGATTTCATGCACTTACACTAAAGTGTTAATAAACTATATTTTCTTATTTTACCAACTTTACGATTATTAGTCTAATGCTTAATAATGGTACAACATCTAACCCATGAGATAAGTGTGAAATTACACACCTGATTAAGGTGAGAACTAAACTTTTCCGCTCGTCGATACCTAAATACGTGTCACGCTTGATTAGAACACTAATACTTAATATAAATCTATACCAAAGATAAGCGATCTAGATCTTTACCCTCGAAATCTCGAATAACTACTATTTGTTGGATCTCCCCAGTTGACGGTTCACAAACCGATAGGAAATCCCGAACAGCTAATGGCTTCGAACTATGAACAACTTCGAATAATCGATTCTCCTCGGATGAGGGTCCACAACCCGGTGGAAAATCTCGGATTGCCGAAATAGCCCTTTGCTTGAATCTAGAGGGAATAACGAAACCGCCCCTCTTTCGAGCACTATTTACCACTCTTTTTGACTCTATCTTGTTTGCCTCCATAGACAAAAGATTATTAGTCCAACTAATATATCAGAATTTAAGAGTATTGGTTTTAAGGGTGAAATCGGCTTACCACAAAAATATCTTCGCTTTCACGGGATGAAAATCGAGCGATAACGTCCCTAAGATAAAATCGATTAGTAACCCATCTTGATGAAATAACGAGTAATATGGGAGTCCTTGATAGAAACCCTTGCCTTAACACTTTGGATCGAATCCTAGCGATTCACGATGATTAAGAATACTCCGAGTTTCGGCCTTCACTTTATCACTATAAAGACGAAAATATTATCTAAGAGGAAGGGATAGAGAATGCTATTTTCGGTCAAAAGACCCTCCCAAACTAATATGTATATTCGGCTAAAGAAAAGAAGAGAAATAAAGAATCGAATAAGGTTCTTACCGATTATACAAAGCAATGCAAAGAAAAATGATTGAGTAGAAATGTTTGAGAAATGGAAATTTCGGCTATGAGGATGGTTATTAACATTCGGCCATGGTAGAAGATTTTGGAAAAGAAATAGTGATGTTAAGAGTTCTTTACAAGAAGAAAGAAAAGAGAAAAAGAAATAAAAGAGAAAATATTTATGTGAAAATTTTCAATAATGGATGATGAACAAAGAAATGATCTTGGGGTTGGTGTATATTCACCAAAAGAAAGAAAAGAATATGACCTTTCAAGATGGTATGGTTCCAAGACAAAGAGGAGAAACTTGGTAAAATGAAAGACGGTATCAATTTGGTCAAGATGAAATGACCAAAACAAAATTTACCTAATGCACAAGACACAATCGGCTAGGGAGAAAAGTTGTGAAGAGAAAAGGAAAATGCACTAATTTGCTGAAGCATTATGGCCAACTAGCTCCTAATCCTTACCAAAATTCGGCCAACCCCTTTCTAGCCTCAAAATCGTCCAAGTACATTGGCCAAAAGTCAAAGTTTTAGCCACCTAAAAGTTTCCAAAGCATCACCCTTGTTTCATGCCTTGTGTTCCCCCTACATACCATATTCTCATGATTCCCTACCTTAAGTTCACTCTTACCATATCCGTTAGCCATCATACCTCAAAATAAAAGTCTAACTTACCAAAAATTTGATTCTTGGCCGACACTTGCTAGGAAGGAGCAAAAATTAATATTCACAAAATACATGCTAGGGATTCGAACCTCTCCCCTCATGACCATGCATGTAGCGTATAACCACTTAACAAATAGCTCAATTATGCTATCTTTTACCACTTAATTTCCTTAAACATCAGGGTCACTTGTTCCACTTCAATAAAGTACTCCTTACTAAAATTTATTCTAATTTCGAATAAATCCCGAGCCTTCTCAAGACTATATTAAACACACAAATTAAATCATTCACTAACTACTCACCAAAATTATGCAACATATCGGTACTACATTTTTAGGATGTTACATACGATCTCGTGTAAGACCATATCTGGGATATGGCGTCGACATTGACATGAGATCCCGTATAAGACCATATCTGGGATATGGCATCGGTATCAACATGTGATCCCATTTAAGACCATATATGGGATATGGCATTGGCATCTTGCTACGTGTATGACAATTTCCTAGTATCCTTCTATATTCCAAGTGGTTCAATGGGGTAAAGAATTAAATTTTATGTTAAAGATGGAAAAAAGGACTAAGTGTAAATGAGTGTGATTATGTGAAGATTAAGTGCAAATATATGTATGTACACACTCATAAGCAATGTGCTTGGTATGTGATCGAATTTTGGTAAGAACGTAAATGAGTAAGTTATACCTATAAGAAAGACCTTGTGATTATAAGTCCATGCTTATGATGTATGAAAATGTGGTAAATGTGATTGATGATTATGTGTGAGGCTTTTAGGCCAAATTAAATTGAGAAATGATATGTTCAAGTCTTTATTGTTGATGTATAAATTAAATTGGCCAATGAATGGCTTGTAAATATTTGATAATGACTAGTTATTGGAATGGGTAACCATGGATATACTATGGTGTTATAATTGTGTAAATGAAAAATTAATATAAAGAAAACATGATAGAGTAAAATCAGCAATAAAATAGTTTGGACAACAGCAGTTGTATCACTTTGAGAAATCACCAAAAATGGTAGAAATCAAATTAGAGGTTGAATAAGATATTAAATTAAAGCTTATTGAGTATATTTTCACATAAAGGAAATGGTGTAAGCAAAAGAATTTCACATTCTAAGATATTTGAATTTTTGTGAGATAGAGTTAGAATGATTTTAGAATCCCCTATTTTGACTTGGGAAATTCATTAAAAATTGTAAAAAAAATAATTATGGGATAAAATTTATATTTTTTAATTTATTAATGAGTCTATTTTCAATAAAAACAAACGGGAACATCATTCGAGTTCTGTACAACAAGATAATTAATTTTTAGTGAAGAGGGGTCAGAATTGTCAGACAGCGAAATAGGGGAGACTTTAAAGAATAAACTGTATTGATTGGCTGAACCAAAAATTCTAGAAATTTTTTGGTAAGAATATATGTGAGTCTAGTTTCAGTTGAAATTAGTGGATCTTAATTTGGAGTTCCGTATTCCGGATAAAAATAATTTAGTGACTGTAACTCGAGTAAATAACTCAAGATGAACATAAATGAATTGTGAAATTTTATGCAATAATGATGTTATTATCTTGAAAGCTTATAATGAGGATTATTAAAAGCACGGAAATCAATTGTTTATTATTTACATACATACTTACTAAGCTTATTAGCTTACTCCGTTGTTTTCCATGTCTATAATGTACTCAGGTTAGCTCGGGTTGGAAGTCACCGGAGAACCTATCACACTATCAAGCTTACAATTTAGGTATCAATGATGTTATCCTTAAGGTTATGGCATGTATAGGGAACTTGGTTATGTGTATATGTTACTATGAGTTGTTCTAGAATAATGACTCATGATATTCAGAGTTAGTTGTTGTATAAGGCCATTTAATGTGACCAAATAAATTAGTTATGCTATAAACTCATGAGAAAGCATTCCATGGTTGACTAAATTGTATGCTATAACTCGTTATGAGTGTGTTTTGGATGTTTTGGTGGGTGTTTTGGTAGTTTTAATATGTCATGAAATGTGTCATTCAAGTTATACTCAAGTATGGGCATGATAGAGTAGAAATTGGCTTGGAAAATAGCCAACTTCTTGACCACATAGGTAGAGACATGACCGTGGGTCTCAGCCGTGTGGAGGACACGGTCTAGCACACGGGTGTGTGACTTGGTCTTGTGATCCAAAATGAATGATGACGTCATAAACAGAGAGTTACATGGGTGGAGGACACGGGTGGAGGACACGGCCACATGGGTGGATGTAACCACATGGCCTGCCCATACACGGTGTGTGACTTTCCAAAATAAGGAAATTTTATAAATGTTCCAATAGTTTTATAAGTCTTTGGTTTAATCCCGAATCGCTCCCAAAGCATGTTTTGGGCCTCGTAGGCCCATTTTAGGGACTTGATGTTATAAGATAAAAGTTTTAAATTTTAAAAGAAAATTTATGCCTTGAATTTGTTCAGTTGCAAGTGTTATTGTCCGGTAACGCCTCATATTGTAACAATCGATTTAGGGCCTAGTCAGAATAATGGTTTCGAGACCACAAATCTGAAGAAGAAATATGCGTTTTATGATTGTTACGAGGTTTAAGATATGCTTTCATGATTATGTGAAAATTTCATGAGGAAATATTATTAATTAGTGATCAAATTGTCCATTAGGACTAAATTGCAAAGATTAGAAAATATGAGATTCTAGAAGGTTTAAGTATGAAATAGTATTATAAAAATTATTAGAAGTCCTTATTTAGAAATTAGACCAATTTATATCAAGATGGACAAAAATAGACATGGGAAGGAAAAATCTCAAGAAAGGGGCCTTAAGGGCATTTTGGTCATTTGGTTAATAAAAGAATTAAAAGGGAAAAAGAAGTCAAAATTATGTCCATCTTCTCTAAGCTTGGCCGAAAATCACAAGGACTCCATAGCTAGGGTTTTGGAATCATCTTTCAAGCTTGATTGTAAGTACCTCCTAGCCCCGTTTTTAATGTTCTTCGTATTTTTGAGATCCTCGTAGCTCGATTTAGCTATTTCTAGCTATATTTTGAGCTAGGGTTTATGTTCAAAATTTTACCCATGTATGACATGCATGTATTTTATTGATTAATGGAGGAACATGAAAGTTTGATGTATGATGAACATCTTTTTCTAAGTGATTTTCATGAGAAATTCATAAAAAGGACAAAATTGTAAAAGTCATGAAAATGGTCGTACGTGAGTGAATTAGTGGAAATTTGGGGCTGTTGTAGTTGAGAAAATAATCAAGAAACACGAAGTCCAGACCAAAACTGAGGCAAGAATGAGGTCGTGGAATAAATCGAACAACTATACACATTTTGAGTACCGAGGTAAGTTTGTGTGAAACTAAAGCTACATAATGTTATTATGTTTTTAATTACTTTATATTATGAGAAATGTATATTATTTCCATGAAGCTGATTAATGATGCCTTGATGAAATTATAATGAGATCATGTTTAGTTGAAGTCCCGGTTGAACATTCGGAATAACAAGGATACCGTGTTACAACATGAGATAAGGAAGGTCCCGTATAAGACCATGTCTAGGACATGGCATTGGCACCGATTGTAGGTCCCGTGTAAGACCATGTTTGGGATATGGCATCGGCACCGAATAAGGAAGGTCCCATATAAGACCATGTTTGGAACATGGCCTCAGCACCAAAGGAAGATCCCGTGTAAGACCATGTCTGGGATATGGCATCGACATCTATATACGATCTCGTATAACACCATATCTGGGATATGGCATCGAAATCGAGACATGAGATCCCGTATAAGACCATATCTTGGATATGGCATCGACATCAAGATGTGATCCCATGTAAGACCATATCTGGGATATGGCATTGGCATTGGCATCGTGATACATGTATGATGAGATTGAGTATCCTTCAATATTACGAGTTGTTCAACGGGAAAAGAGCTAAGTTTTTATGTAGATGACAAAGAGCTAAGCCTATGTTTAAAGAGTATGAAAATGCTAAAGATTATGTGATGAAGTGATACAGGTACCCATGAGTAACTTATGAGAAATGCATGCAATATGTGATATGCAATTTGGTAAGAGTATACATGAGTAAGTTATGTTAATGTGTTTGAGAATTTATGTATCATTCGATGTGAAGAATGAATGCTATTATAAGTTTTAATGTTGCTAGTTATTTCATGCAAACTTACTAAGATTTATGCTTACCCCTCTCTTTTCCCTTTTCCTTGTAGTATCGCCGAGCTAGTTCGGGATCATAGGACGTCGGAGCTCGGATCACACTATCGACTATTCTTTTGGTATATTAAAGTCGATTTATTTTGGGTATGGCATGTATAGGAACTTGGTCATTTTGTTATGTCATACTTGTTAGCCAAAGTGTTGGCTTTTATGATTACTCATTCGTTTTGTAAATTGTAACACCCCATACCCGAAACCCTTGCCGGAATCGAGTACATGACATTACTAGACTTGACTATTAACTCGGGGTGTAAGATTTTAAAGCTGTCCAACTGCGTCATGCTGACTAAATCGACCATAACTCGAGTTACAAAACTCTAAATTTAGATCCGTAAACTTTCCTTGAAACTAGACTCATATAACTTTTCACCATAATTTTTCCAGAACTTTTCATGTGGCAAATTAGTACAGTTTATTCATCAAAGTTACCCTTATTACACTGCTTGACAATTCTGACCTGTCTCTACAAAAATACAGTTATCTCATTGCACAAATTTCCTATAATGTTCTTGTTTATACCAATGAAAAATAGACTCATTAAGGGTTCTACAAATATAAACCATGCTTCTTAATGATTTTTGTACAATTTTTTACAATTTTTCCAATACAGAACAGTGACTCATGAATTCATTCAGAGCAGGTCTCACTAAAACTTAATTATCTCATAATATATAAATCTTTTGCCTACTATGTTTCTTTTATGTAAAAATAGACACAATAAGGTTTAATTTCATATCTCATTCACCTTCTAATTCAATATACCCTATTTTGGTGATTTTTCTAACTCACATCACTGCTGCTACTACAAGCTGTTTTGTTGCATTTTATGAAAGACTAGCTTCTAACCGAACCTACCTACATCCCTAATTCAAGGATTCATTTCAGATACAAACATTTCCTTAACAAAACGATTAAACTTTGATTAAGAATGCATAAACATTGCCATCATAAACCAACATACATATCAAGACACAACAACAGATTTAACTAAAAATTTACCCATATTCGCATGGCTATTATATACATGAACCTTAAGATTTCGTCAAACAAAGACCAAGTCTTTCCTATACATGCCTTCGTTTAAAAATCAAAATGAAAGAGTACCCAAAATGTAGATTGATAGTGTGAGTGACTTTCCGAACGATCCCGAAGAGCTTGTAGCTTGCACCTAAACTATAAAACAGAGGAAACATTTCACATGATAAGCTTGCTAGCTTAGTAAGTCCTAATTTCATAAAAATAACATTTGAATTTTAACAATTAAATTACTATAATTCAACTTGTGGACTTGTGCTCATACTTATTTTCAAACTTTAATTTTCATACCCATATTAACAAGTATGAATTCGTAGAAACGATATCTCTCTACCCACATGCTTTTGATCAAAATACTTGTTTATAAACCAACCTTTCGAAACCCAAAATGTCATCGTATAATCATAGGTACATGCATTTATATACTTAAATGTCAATTACTATAACATGTCATCAATTACACAACCACTCATGTGGCCGAATATGCCTAGTCATGTATCCTCATATTAGAAGACCAAGATACAACAATCATATCATTCATTAGTAAAGCCGAGAACACATATTATAACCATATATATATATTCCACACTTGTAACACATGCCATTTGTAATAAATTACTGATTTTCCTTGTCTTATATAAGTAAGAAATTCATTCCTACTTCACATACTCACCTGAGCCGTTAACTCGATAAGTTTGCTTTAATTCGCCTTGAACATAAATTTTGGTTTCTATTTTGTAAAATACATCACCAAGATCAAGCTCGCTAGGCGAAAAGCCCGATAAGTAACACCGCACAAGGCACGCTAGGCGTAAAAGCCCGATAAGTAACACCAAAGACAAGGCACGCTAGGCGTAAAAGCCCGATTAGTAACACAAGCACAAGGCACGCTAGGCGTAAAAGCCCGATTAGTAACACCAAGACAAGGCTCGCTAGGCGAAAAGCCCGAAGTCGTGCCAATATAGTTAAACATTCTCAACAATTCCAATTACTTACTCAACATAATTCATCAACCAAATATGTCAATATACATTCGCCATAAGGTAAAAAGGATACTAAAATTTATCAATTTTATTTCATATTCCTTTCAATATCTAATCAAACATACTTGATCACTTCACATATAACAAAACAATTTCAAATTCACTACCATAATTCACATTCGCAATTTCCACATTTCTATCCTAAAATGTAAAATTTCAACTTTTAATAGATTCAAATTAGTCCCTTGACATGTATTAACTTAAGGACTTACTCGGTTGTCGATAGTCCGTATGAATCCGCTATTCGAGAACCTTCGTCTTTCCCGGCCTAATTCCGCTTTTTCTTTGCTCTTGATCTAAAACACATTAAAATTTAGCTCATTTAATTGCATTTCATCTCAATTTAGTCCCAAAACACACAAATGGGCAATTTACAATTTTGCCTCTAATGTTTTCCATTTTACAATTTGGTCCAATTTACACAAAACTCAAAATATGCAAAATTTCCTAACACTATAGTTAGGTAGAACCTTCCCCATAGCCATGGGTGTCCATGCATTTCATCTATTTGACATTTTAATCCTTCACAATTTTATTCTTTTCAATTTAGCCCTATATACTCTAAATCACCAAAACTCCAATACAAAACTTGTAAATCTCTAACATACATTTAATCTAAGACCATAAATCATCAAAACTATTCAAGCATGTTAATGGTCAATTCTATATACATAGTATTTTCAAAAATTTAGACATGGGTCGGGTAATACACGAAGCAACGATCTCAAAAACGTAAAATTATCAAAACCAAAACCGACCATACCTTAATCAAGTTTTATCCGCCGAAAATCAAGCTTCAACCATGGAGTTTCTAGCTCCTACATTCGCCAAGGAAGAAGAACAAGGTATGTTCTCTTTCTTCCCACTTATTTTCATTATTTAATGTTATATTAACACATATAATTTACCTTATTTACTAATATATTAACATAACATATAATAGGCTAAAATAACATATAATTTGAAATTAGAAAGGCCCATTGCCGTTTCCCTAGTTGTACATGGGCTAATTGCCCTTTTAGTACACCCACTTAAAAAGCCACAATCAAATTAGTACCTTACTCTCTAGCATACAACTTTTACGCTTTTCTCGATTAAATCCTTTTTATCAAATTAAGCACTTAAACAATAAAATTTTTCTACGAAACTTTCACACATTTTCATTCACATATAATAGACATGAAATAAATTATTAGAACATTTCTCGGGCTCGGATTCGTGGTCCCGAAACCACCATTCCGATTTGGGTCAAATTTGGTCTGTTACATAAATGACCAATGAAAATTGGTCAATACTTGTTAAGTTTCATATATTCAATGATGATGAGTTTTATGAAGTGAAAATTCATGCAATTGATTGAGTAAAATGTGAAGTGTTTGCTTGATGAATTAGTGATCATTCATAGTATATTATTGTTATGTTATGAGTTGCTTGTGGTGGTATAAGTGTGCTTATTTTTTAGGGTGGCAATTGGCTTGGTAAATATTCTTATAGTTGTCCACACGGGTAGACACATAGGCGTGTGACTATGCCGTGTGTGACACACGGTCAACCCCATGGGTGTGTTGATAGGTCGTGTGTCCCCTGTATCCAATTTGTGAGAATTCAATTTGTCATACGGGCCAGCACACAAGCGTGTGACTAGGCCGTGTGCCCTTAAGTGTTTGTTGACGTCATAAAAAGAATGCTAAGGTTTTCACACACGGGTGAGGACACGGGCGTGTCTTGGCCATGTGAGGGACACGAGCCATAGACACGGGCATGTGTCAGGCCATGTGAAAGCCCTTGTAGGTTCGAAATGAAAAATAAATTACGCACGGGCTAGGAACATGGGCATGTGTGACCACACATCCTGCCCACATGGGCGTGTTCCATTCCATACAGGCGTGTGACCCTGTTTAAAAAAAAAATTTTCTAAGTGTGCAAAAGTTTCTGGTTTAGTCCTGAACCATTCCATATGTATGTTTAGGGTCTCGTAGACCCATAATAGGGACGATATGAATATGAATAAAAAAGTTTTAAGTTGGAACGAAATTTTATGGTCCAATATTGTATGTTTGAGTAAGTTAAGTTTGGTAATGCCTCGTACCCGGTTCCGACGTTGAATACGGGTAAGGGGTGTTACATGTACCCTATTCCGGCGTTGAACACGGGTAAGGGGTGTTACATATGTGATGATTTTATCAAGTGATTTCAATAGAAATTAATTTTTAGGACTAAATTGTGAAGAATAAAAGAATTAGGGTTTGCTATTAAATTTATATAAATCAAAGGCTGTAAGATAGCTTAGAATAATGGAATAAATTGTCAATTGAGAAAAATTAGCTCAATTGGTAGGATATTTGGTGAAGGACTAAATTGTAAAAACTATAAAATTTGGGCTAATTGTGTAACTTCAAAAATTTAGGGTATTAATTGTAAAGTGAATTGAAATTGAAATATATGCTAATGAATGAATAATTTTACATTTTAGATCAAGAACCCGTAGATCAACGAGAAAAAGAAAAATTAGCAGATTAGTTCCTAACTACTACAAACTTGTATACCTTAGTAGATATGCCAGGGAAATTGTATCAACAGAAGAATAAATGTGTATTCGATTTGAAGAAGGACTGAACGATGAAATTAGAATGATGATTGGGGGTAATGAGATATTAGAATTTGTTGTTCTATCAGATCGTGCTCAAAAGATGGAAGATGTGTACAATAGAAAAATGCAAAGAGATAGACGGAATAGAGAATCTTATAAAAGAAGGTCCTCCAAATCATTTTCAGCATTTTCGGCTAAAAAGTCGAGAGATGATTTTAGTTGAGCCACTCTAGTGCCGGAACGATCAAATAAAAGTAAGGTGACTTAACCTGATTATGGGATATCTAATAGACCTACGGCTAGTGTAGGTAGTGTGCAAAATGTTCTTAAGCCCAAATGTAAATATTATGGGAAAAATCACTTCGGTGAATGTAGAGATAAGGCAGGAACTTGTTACAAATGCAGGGCTACTGACCATTTTATTTGAGACTGTCATTGTAGTGACCCATTTGTGCCCGGGCCCATTCTATTCATACAAAAAAATAAATAAATAAAATTTTTTTTACGGTCCTTTTACATTCAACCCAAATAGCCTAAACTACTCGAGCCCAATCACAAACCCCTAAACTACCCAAGCCCAAATTACAAAGCACCCCCAGTAACCCTAACCCAGAATTACACGGCCCAAAAAGGCCCAAAAACTTAACCAAAAATCAGAAGGCCTAGGATTTTTTGAAACCCTAAGCGCCGCAGGAGACAGCATCCCAACCGTCGCGCTGCAAGATTCACCCCAGCCTCACGCCACAATCAGATCCTCGCACCCTATCAGCCCTCAGCCACGCCGTCATCAACGCGCATGAACCCCGCCTGGTCATCACCGCGAGATCATCGTCATCAACCGGCAAAAAGAAACAAATCGCAGCAAAAATGGCAAAGCAGTAGCAAATTCCTTTTTATTTTTTTATTTTCAAGGCTATAAAAGCCTGATTATTCTGTAAAACGAGGACACACATACACGCAGAGAATTTATGGAGACAAAAAAAACACAAAAATATACAGAGAGAGATTAATAAAAAATAAAAAAAGCAGAAGGTGATTTTCTTTTTTATTCTGTTTTATTTTATCTCTACGTTTCATGCCTGTTTTCTTTCATATACACAAAACAGTACCAAAAAATAAGGGTAAAAGGGGTTGCCTCTCGATTTAGGCAAAAAGATTGAAATTTTTGGCCTCTGGCCGCTCACAAAGTGGGCACGTGCGTGAGGCGCTGCAGGATCGCCTTTTCGAGAGTCTGGCCGGAGGACAAAGGGCAGAGAGGTTTTTTTTTAAAAATAGTTTGTTTTTTTTTCTGAAGTGTTTTAAAAATGATTTTTTTAAATGAAACTTTTGTTTTTATAAATCATCCATACGACGTCATTTTGGGGTTCCCTTTTAAGGCCAAAACGACGTCGTTCAGAGGCCATAATCCGCGCGTTGACCCGAAAACTTGGGAAGATCCACGTGTTTTATAAAAAAGGGAGATTTATTATTTTAGTCCCTCCGCAATTTGTTGGTTTTAATTTCGTCCAATATTTTTTTTTTTTTGAATTAGCCCTAGAAATCTGCTTTTATTTCAATTTAACCCCTATTTATTTTTTTATTTTTTATATTATCTTTAGTAGTTATATATATTAATTTATTAATATTATAAAATTCATATATATAATTATTATTATTTATTATCTTATTTTGTTTAATTATTTTTTACATATTATTTAGTATTTATATAAATTAATTATTATATTATATTTTAAAATTTTATACATTATATAATATTATATTATATCGTATCTTATTTTTAGTTAAAATTTATTTATATTGTATGGCATATTCTATTTGCATTATTTTTATTATATATATATATATATATGTAATTTTATATATCTTTATTTAAAATCATTATATATACTTTTTTATTTATACATCGATTACATTTTTTATATTATATGTATGTAATTTTATTTATTTATTTATTATTTAATCTTGCATAAAAATTTCATATTTATTTAGTAATTTTCTTTTTATTTTAATAGTTATTGTTTTATGTATATATTTTATTTTCCCATACTCTCTCATTTTTTTATTTATTGCCATTGTGTAGTTATTTCTATTAGTCATTATTCTACATTATTATTACTTTATTATTTATATAAATATGAAATGTTAGTATGTCATAATTGCTTGTGATATTTATGTTTGAATATATAAATGCGATATTGTCTCATGAATCGGTGTTTAAAATAAAATACATTTTTACAAAATTACTATATTTTATTTAAAGGTTTCAAAATAAGACAATATTTTGTATTTAGAAATTCGAGAAATAGTGCCCTAACGTGCTAGGTTTCGATTTTCCGTTTGACTAGATATCTAAATATCCTTTTAATAAAAATTTTATAAATCATGAGATCATTTTAGTTACGAGAGTTTAAAAATATCGGGTCCTAACGTGCTGGATGTGATGTTTATATTCTTTCGGAACAAAGAAATCTCAAATTTTAAATTAAATTGTTTAAGTTTTTTAGAAATCATATTTTAAATTTTTATTAAATTTTCAACATTTGGACATAATTTTATCGATTAGGTACCAAGTTTTTTGGACGTTATGAGGGTGCTAACCCTTCCTCATACGTAACCGATTCCCGAACCCGTTTTCTTGTTTTTCGTGGATCAAAATCAAATATTTTGAAATAAAACGTTTTGCAAGGTGATCCAATCACACCTAAATAAAAAGGGATTGGTGGCGACTCCCATTTTCGTTTCTAAAGTCGACCCTGTTTTTCTAAAATTTTAAAAATAGTTTCGGCAGCTTGGCGACTCGCTAGGGACCAATAAGAGAGTCAAGTCGTAAAATCGATAATTTTATATCCTTTTGTTCGAATTTAAAATTTTGATTTTTTAAAAAAATGTGATCCTTTTATTACATGTGGTTTTAACTTCTGCATTGCACTACATGACCGTTGTGGTCACGCCTTTAAGTGGGAGCGAGAAGCTATGCCTTCGTGAGGTTTTCACCTCCGCATGGGCTAGTGGATTGCTTCCGGAATACATCTGTACCTATGTCTTCGTGAAATTTTCACTTCCGCATGGCCATAGGGAAATGTATTCCCCTGAACCGAACTCGGTCCGTATGAGCCTATAATGGGTGAGGATCGAGGAATCTGGTTCAGGTACCTCAACTTTAGAACTAAACCGCATACAGTAAACCCTAAGAACCCACCCTAGGTAGAGCGATGCCAAACTTTAGTAGTTACCCAGATAGGTGTGCGTTTATTTCACTTGCTTTATATTTTATTCTATGGTACTAATTCGTTGTGTTTCATTTTTGTACATGTCATTTCATATTCTTAGAGGTATCGATTCACGATCAATTTCTAAGATAGAAAGCTGGTTATGGAGAACGAGTTCCTTGATAAAGTGGAGGACAATAGGGGACAATGCAACTGTTCGTACATGGTCAGAGAAAACGCAGTCGGAGAGAGGGAATAACTTAATTGATGGGTATGTATCTGAACTATGGGATTTTACTCGTATTAGTACTACACAGAATGAGTTCAAAAAGTTGAAAGAGATATGGACCCAGTGGGTCGATGAGTCAATGCAGATATTCTATTGTAATTATGGCGATCTACCCTACTTGCTCGACATCAAGGTAGATAGGCATTTATTCCGGGCTATGACTCAGTTTTGGAACTCTGCTTATAGCTGTTTCACATTTGAGGAAGTAGATTTAGTGCCCATGCTGGAGGAATATACGACCTTGCTTCACTGTTCGAGATTTCAAGTCGAAAAAGCTTATTTTAGGGCTGCCAATGTTCCAACTTTCGTGAAGAAGTGATGAGTATCACAGGGATGAGTGAACAGTGGGTTACAGCTAGAATTCAAGAGAAAGGTGAAGGTAAATGCATACCTTGGGTGAGTTTGAGAGACCTGATTCTGGCACATCCAGATAAAAAGAAGAAGATTGACGTCTTTGCCTTATGTATTTATGGTTTGGTGATCTTCCCCAAAGCTTTAAGACATGTAGACGAAGTAGTTACTGACTTATTCGATCGACTTGGCAAAGGTGTCATACCTATACCTGCGATCTTAGCCGAGACTTTTAGATCTTTGAATGAATGTCGGAGAGCTGGTGAAGGTTAATTCATTGGATACGCACAGTTATTAATGGTTTGGTTTCACAGTCATTTTTAGAAGGTTGACAGGGTTCCTTATCGAGTATTCTCTGAAAGTTATTCTCCCTTAAAGGAGGCCACAACTATGACAAGGAGAGACGACATATCAGAGGAAAGATGGAGGGAAATTCTTCAAAATCTCTTAGAGGAAGATGTTGAGTGGAAAGCCCTTTGGATGGTTCCTAACGAAGTCCTTTATCGGTGTGGAAATTTTGATTGGGTACCTCTGCCTGGAGTATGGGGAGTCATTGGGTATGCACCACTACTCGTTCTAAAGCAATACAAAGCAAGACAGTTCGTACCGGCGACATATGGGTTAGCTCAAAGTGAATTCTCATATAATGGGGATAATTATAAGAAGAGGATTCGAGAGATTTTTGAGGCTTGGAAGTAGATTCGCCGTATGAAGATATTGACTGGAGGGCCGATGACGACCCCGAAATATAAAGAGTGGTCGAGCAAGAGGATCAATGATAACATCTCTGGGCCAAGTTTAGAAGGTGCTCGATCGATGAAGGAGTATTTACAAGTAGTCCCATCGAAGTTAGATATTATAAAGTAGGACTTCGAGAGGCAAAGTTTAGAGCTCGGAAAGAAGATAGAGAAGCTAGAAGAAGAAAAGATGTACTTGAGGCTAGATGTGGATGTTCAGAAATCAGAACCCGAGAAAGTAAGAAAGGAAAAAGGAAGATTGAGGAAGACCGAGATAGTTTGAAGGCTGAATATAAGAAGATGCGTCTATCAATGAAGAATGCTGGATTGGTGAAGTCTTCGGAATAGTGGCAACAAGAGGTCCAAGAGGAAAAGGTCAAAGCTGACTACTGGAAGAGGAAATTTCAAGAAATGCAAGCGTAAAATGAGGTCTTAGAGAAGAGTTTGTTAGAAAGTCGAAGTGAAAAAGAAGAATTAAAAGCTAGAGTAGTGAGCTTGACGGTCTCTTCATCACCATCGGCCGTAATTCGTGATCGATTTAAAGTCAAGCTGAACAAGATCGAGGAAATGAAGGGTAGAATCAAGAGTTAGAAGCGAATTGCACGCCAGAACTATGGATTGAGCTTTTTGAAACTAGAGAAGGGCGTTGGAAAGAAGAACTTTACCATTCTCAGGATCAAGTTAGGAGTCGAGATTACCTTATGGGTGAAGCTATAGTTCTGATTCAAGAGGTAGCTGATCACTTACAGACTTTGGCAACACAGGCTGATGTATTGAGCATGAAATATGAGCTACAATCGGATCGCAGTCAAGAGTTAACTTCTTTGTTTGGGAAAATCAAGACTTTAGGCCTTAGGTCGAAAGCATATTTGTAATCCGTTTTATGTAAAGGATTTTGTTTTCTAATAAATTTTTCTAAAATGAAGTTGAATCAGAATCGATGCCTCTTCGTATTCATGCATTTGCATTACATAACATCATAGAGAGAGTCTAATTAGTTGAAATTATACAGAGAGAGAGGGAGAGAGAGAAAGAAAAAGGGAAGGAAAATTTGGAAGCTAAACATCCTTACGGTACACGTGCCAAATTGAAGAAAATGGATCAAATATTAGATTAATTCCAAAGAGACATACAAGACCAGATGCAAGAGCAAATGGCAAAACTCTAACAAGAGATGAGGGACCAGATGTTGGAGACTCAAAGGAACATGATGGCTCAAATGGCCCAAATGATGAGTGGCGTGATGGATAAAGGAAAGGGTCCTATGGCTATTACTAGAGAAGAGGGCGAAGGCAATCCCCTGGGTTTTACCCCACCACATGCGCCAGCACAGCCTAAAGAATATCCTCAGAGGCCATCTGTCACAATTAGGCCTCAATAGGGGCAAACTGATACCAGACCACCCATGAACTTCCAAATGGGCTCAGGATGCAACCCAGGAGATAACCCTGCTAAACCCGTTATCCCTGATTTGGATATAGCAGAGAGGGAAGGGATAAGAGCTGAAGCCTCAAGGCAGTTAGAGGATCACTGTAGATCATTGGAGGAAAAGTTCAAGGCTCTGAAAAATGTCGATCATCATCATGGTATTGATGTGAAGGACTTGAGTTTGGTTCCAGATTTGGTGCTTCCTCATAAATTCAAGATGCCAGAATTTGAGAAGTAAAATGAAACTAGTTGCCCGGAAGCCCACATCACTATGTTCTGTAGACGGAGGACTGGTTACATGAACAATGATCAACTTTTGATTCATTATTTCTAAGACAGTTTGATGGGAGCAGCGTCTAGGTGGTACAATCAACTTAGTCGTGTTAATATTAGCTCATGGAGAGACTTAGCTCAAGCCTTCATGAAGCAATATAATCATGTCACAGACATGACGCCTGATAGAATCATGTTGTAAAACATGGAAAAGAAATCAAATGAAAGTTTCAGGCAATACGCACAAAGATGGAGGGAAGTTGCCATGTAAGTTCAACCACCTCTCCTGGAAAAGGAAACCACTATGTTGTTTATGAACACCTTAAAGGCACCTTTTATCACCCATATGATAGGAAGCACCACCAAAAGCTTCGCAGATATAGTGATGGCAGTTGAAATGATAGAAAACGCCATAAGGGGTGGTAAAATTGAAGTAGGAGAAAGTACTAGAAGAGCTTCTCCTAAAAAAAAGGACAACGAGGTGAACAATACGAGTACATACAACAAAGGGTACTCAAAAGCAGTCACTGTTAGCCAGCCAAAAGTAGTTACTACTGGGCAACAAGGGTTGACAAGACAAGAATCAGGCCCCAAACAAAATTCTGAAAAGCTCCAATTTACGCCAATCCCAATGACGTAGAAGGAGCTATATCAAAGTTTATTCGATGCACGCGTAGTGTCTCCATATTATCTACAACCACTGCAGCCCCCATATCCTAAGTGGTATGACTCCAACGCTCAGTGTGATTACCACGCGGGAGTATCGGGACATTCAATAGAAAACTGCACTGCCTTCAAAAAGGTAGTTGAGAGGCTCATCAAGTTAGGGATTGTCAAGTTTGATGATACACCCAATGTGGAGAACCCATTACCCAACCACGGAGACAAGGGGATAAATGCGATTGGGGAAAATGTTGTGAGACAGATTAAAGGAGATGTCTCAGAAGTAAAAACTCCGTTGAAGGTAGTGTGGAAGGAAATGGCAAGAAGGGGACTGATAAAATCAAGTCTTGAGGAAGGAGGTGAAGAGTCAAGGAACTATTGTGAGTTCCACAAAGCTGAAGGACATGAGATCCAGGAATGTGCTGAGTGCAGACTATTGGTACAAAGCCTCATGAACAATAAGGAGCTGGATTTTTATGAAGAAGGCTCAGAGAGAGGAAACATACATGCAACCGAAGGAGAATTGACAAATTAAAAATTCAATTATCCGAGGATCATTATTTCCCAACCGAGGAATACAGAAGGTGGAGCACAAATCGTGCCTAAAGTTATAATCCAGAGACCTGTGTCATTTTCTTACAAGGATAATAAGATGGTACCATGGAATTACAATTGTAACATAATGACATCGAGAGTAGAAAACTCAGCCAGCACTTTCAAAGAGGTTCAAAATGAGGATTCTACACACGAAGCGAGAGGCATTACGACTCGGTAAACATCAGAACAGAACAGCAAGGTCAAAAAATGTGCCAGTTGAACCAGAGAAAGGACTTGATACCCTTATCAATGTACCTGTAAAGGAAGAAGAGGCTAAAGAATTTTTAAAATTCCTAAAGCACAGTGAATACAGTGTGGTAGAGCAGCTACGCAAGTAACTGACTCACATATCGATGCTAGCCTTACTTTTAAGTTCTGATGTACATCATGAGGCTTTGATGAAAGTGCTGAACGATACTTACATTACTAAAGATATATCTGTCAATAAACTTGACCTATTAGTTAGTAACATAAGTGCTGACAATTTTATTTCCTTTAGTGACGATGAAATTTCACCTAGAGTATGGGATTGACCAAGGCCCTACACATAACTACTCATTGCAAGGGATATACTCTACCGAGCGTGCTGATCGACAATGGATCAGCCTTAAATGTCTTACCATTGTTAACACTAAAGAGGTTATCAATAGATAGTTCTCACATGAAGACTTGTCAGAACATAGTGAGAGCATTTGATGGCACCGAGAGAAGAGTGATGGGAAGAATCGATATACCATTTCAGATTGGGCCAAACACGTATGAAGTGGATTTTTGGTAATGGATATCAAGCCCTCATACAATTGCTTACTTGAAAGGCCCTGGATTCATTCAGCAGGGGCAGTGCCTTCATCCCTTCATAAAAAACTGAAACTAGTGACAGATGGTCGGTTGGTTACTATAAACGCGGAGGAAGACATCATAGCGACTGTCACCAATGATGCGCCTTATGTAGAGACAAATGAGGAGGCCATTGAGTGTTCTTTTCGGTCTTTAGAATTTGTCAATGCAACATTCATTTTGGAAGGAAAGAAAGTTCTACTGCCCAAAATATCTAAGACCACGAGGATGGGCATACAAATAATGGTGGGGAAAGGATCCTTACCAGGAAAAGGGCTGGGCAGACGTCTCCAAAGGGAAGTTCAAGTGCCGATGCTGAAAGAGAAGAGGGATCATTTTGGCTTGGGTTTTAAGCCAGACGCTAGACAAAGAAGAAAGGAAATCGAGAAAAAGCAAGAAAGAAAGAGGGCACGATTGAATGGGGAAGAAGTCCAGTGGGGATCGATGACATTCCCACACATGTCTCAGACCTTTGTACCCGGAGGGATAATTTACCCTGAGAGAGGGTTATTAGAAAGTCCTCACATCAATGCCATAAATGGGGAAGAAGTTGAACAAAGAAACCTGTTCGGCATCCGCCATTATGAATCTGGAAGTGTTTTGAACAATTGGATTGCAGAGGAACTTCCTATAGTTTTTAGAGATTATACAGAGTAATATTCCTAACGCTCTTATTATTTTTAGCCTAGGAACAATAAGATTTCTTTTGTGAAATAGGCTCGTGTTCAGAAATTATTGTTTTAATAAAATACATTTTTTATAATTAACTTGAGCAAATATTCTTTCATTTTATTCTTTTGACTTTCTAATTTCATTCCAAATTTTTTATTTCTCATTCATATCATGTGAATAGTTATCCTCGAATTCATTTGTTATTTATACATTCTTTGGTACCCATCACAGGTCCCTAGATATTAATGATGTGAGCAACGATAATACAGATCCAGAGGTCCACTTTGAGCAGGATATGTGTTTAGAGGAATCTCAGTATTTTGAAGGTGACCGAGATTGTGATTTATCTCCAGATTTGTTGAAAATGGTAAAGCAAGAGGAGAAACAAATTTTACCACATGAAGAGGAGGTAGAGAACATAGGCCTTAGAGAAAGGGAAGGTTGTGAAAATTGGGACGCTCATAGCTGAGGAGACAAAATAAGACCTTGTTGAGTTATTACGGGAATTCAAGAATGTCTTTGCATGGTCGTACCAAGATATGCCTGGGTTAAGTACCGACGTTGTAGTACATCGCCTTCCCATAAGAGAAGAGCACAAGCCAACTTAACAAAAGCTACGAAGGATGAGGCCTGATGTAGTGTTGAAAATAAAGAAGAGGTCCAGAAACAGTTTGATGCTAGTTTTCTACAAGTGGTCAATTACTCAGAGTGGGTTGCCAACATTGTTCATGTCCCTAAGAAGGATGGAAAGGTCCGGATGTGTGTAGGTTATAGGGATTTAAATAAAGCTAAACGAAAGATAATTTCCCTTTACCTCATATTGACACATTGGTGGATAATACGACGAATTTTCATTGTTTTCCTTCATGGATGGCTTTCTAGGATATAATCAGATCAAGATGCACCCTGATGCATAAAGAGCCATTCGAAATTTCATAACACTGTGGGGTACTTTTTGTTATAAAGTAATGCCATTCGGACTAAAGAATGTTGGGGCAACATATCAAAGAGCCATGGTAACGTTGTTCCACGACATGATGCACAAAGAGATTGAAGTATACGTCGATGATATGATTGCTAAATCTTGAATGGAAAAAGAACACATTGAGATTTTGAAAAAGTTATTTTTAAGGTTGAGAAAATTTCAATTGAAGCTCAACCCGGTAAAGTGTACTTTTGGAGCTCGATTAGGGAAATTACTGGGTTTAGTGGTCAGCGAGAAAGGAATTAAAGTTAACTCAAACAAAGTTAAAGCTATACAAGAATTGCCTCCACCGCGCACTCAAAAGGAAGTCCGAGGTTTTCTTGGAAGGTTAAATTATATTGCTCGGTTTATTTCACAATTAATTGAGAAATGTGATCTCATATTTCGTCTTCTTAAGAAACACAACCAAGGTGTATGGGACGATGAATGCTAGAGAGCTTTCGACAAAGTCAAACAGTATCTGTCAAATGTACCAGTACTATCGCCGCCTAATCCAGATAGACCATTGATACTGTATTTGTCAATATTCAATAACTCCATGGGTTGTGTGCTTGGACAACACGATGAGTCAGGAAGAAAAGAAAGGGCGATATACTATCTCAGTAAAAGTTCACTGATTGTGAAATGAGATATTTGTCAATCAAGAAATTGTGTTGTTCCTTGATCTGGACAACTCGGAGGTTGAGGCAGTACATGCTATATCATACTACTTGGTTAATATCAAAGCTTGATCCATTAAAGCATATGATGGAGTCAACTGCTTTGAATGGAAGGATGGCATGGTGGCAAATTTTACTGTCTGAATTCGATATAGTCTATGTAAACTAAAAGGTTATAAAAGGGAGTGTAGTAGCAAAATTTTTGCTAGCAGAGCTTTGGAGGATTATGAACCTTTGAGCTTTGATTTCCCAAATGAAGAGTTGATGTATGTGACAAATACTGAAGATTGTCCATGGAAGCTAAACTGTGATGGAGCAAAAAATGCTGTGGGAAATAGAATTGGGGCAATCTTGGTATCCCCTAGTGGCGATTATTATCCATTCACATGCAAGTTGGATTTTGATTGCACAAATAACATGGCAGAATATGAAGCCTACATCATGGGAACTCGAGCAACCTTAGAGCCTAAGATCAGAGTGCTAGATGTATATGGAGATTCTGCCCTAGTAATTTACCAGCTTAAAGGAGAATGGGAGACAAGAGATCCCAAACTAATTGATTACCGAAAAATAGTTCTGGGATTGATTGAGGAGTTTGATGACACTACTTTCAATTATCTCCCACGCGATGAAAACCACATGTCGATGCCTTGGCAACCCTGGCTTCTATGATCAAAGTAAACAAACCAACTCATTGTTATAATGTGAAAGAGGAGGGAAAAGATGATCACCCTTGGTATCAGGATGTATTACGATACGTAAAAAAGCATGAATACCCAGAACATGCCACTGAGAATGAGAAAAGGACTTTAAGAGGATTGGCCTCTGATTATGTTTTAGACGGGGATATCTTGTACAAAAAGAGAAAAGATCAAGTATTGTTGAGATGCGTTGATACTGTGGAAGCTAAGAAAATCCTGGAAGAGGTTCATGAAGGCGTTTGTGGAACACACGCTAATGGATTCACAATGGCCAGACAGATAATGAGATTTGGGTATTATTGGTCTACCATGGAAGGTGATTGTATCAATTATGCTAAGAGATGTCATAAATGTCAGATCTACGGAGATAAAATTCATGTGCCTCCGTCACCTTTGCACTTTATGACTTCTCCATGGCCTTTTTCCATGTGGGGCATGGATGTTATTAGACCAATCTCATCGAAAGCTTCGAATGGGCATCGGTTCATATTTGTGGTAATTGACTACTTCACGAAATGGGTAGAGGTTGCTTCTTATGCTAGCGTTGTAACATCCTGATATTTGGGGGCTATGCATTTTACATAATTGAATGATGTTGCATGCTTAAACATTAGTAAGTGCAATTTTGGAAGTTATTTGAGCTTCATTTATTAAGTGAATTCTTTGTTAAACTTTTAATTTCTATTAATTAGAGAGAGAACTAAGCTAATAAGGCCTTAAGAATTGATGATAAGAAGTTCTAGCATAAGTTAAGTAATTGGCAAAGTGGTTAAGATGCATGGATGTGTGCTTGAGGTGTAAGGTTGAATCTCCTAGCTAACATTAGGGAGATTTTAATTTTTGTTTTCTTCCTTGTAAGTGTCGGCCAAGAATATTCTAGAGTGGATGAGCTTTCATCCATTTTTGGCTAGTTGACCATGTGAAAAGGAAGTTAAAATTTAAGGCATGAAATCATAAGTTGGTGATAAGATGAAGGGACAAAGGCTTGATATTTGGCTATGTTTTGGGGATGTGTCCATGGTCATTTGACCATGAACCTAGACGGCATGGAGGCTAAAGGAGAGGTTTATTTCTTTGATAGCAAATCAAGAGTGGATAGGGAAGAAACAATGAGGAAAAAGGGGATATGTTGGCATTGATGTGGCCGAATTTATGTTTTGCCATTAGGGGGGAAAAGTTAGCCAAAAGTCCTTGTTTGTCCATCTTTTCTCATTTTCTCCAAAAATTCTCTCCTAGCCGAATTTGCCATAGAGTTTAGGTAAAAACTCTTTTGTTTTAGCTTTCATCTTTTTGACCAATTTTCTTCATTTTGGCCGAATGTACCTTTCACTTTTGATTTAGCCTCAATTGCTTGAACCAAACACAACTTTCTTTCTCTCATTTAGTTTTCATTTTGAAACCAAAAACCACAAAGATTAAGCACCATTATTCTTCTTCATTTTCTCTCCTCTTGCCGAATGCATCTAAGTTCCATAGTCAATCTCCTTCTCTTTGATCATATTCTCTTTTCTTTTCCTTTTCATCTTATTTTCTCTTATCTTTTCTCTTTGCCGAAATCACCATTATCATTTTCTTCTCCTCTTTCTTTACTTCCTTCTCTTTTCATTCTCTTTCTTCTTTCCCTTCAAAATCGAAACCATCATATTGAAACCACCATTTTTATTTTTTTATTTTGTAAAGGCCGAATCATCATATTCTTTTCTTCTTTTTCAAAGCCGAACCTCCAAGTGATCAAAGTAAGATGCTATCAATTATTTTCATTATTCCTTTTTACTTTAGCAAACTTAAAATCATAATCTTTTATTTCTCTCCTAGGTCAATCTCTTGAAAAGATTTTTACAAAAATCTTGTTGAGGACAACCTTTAAGTGACCATTCGAATCATCAAGGTAAGACTACTAATTTAGATTATATCAATTTTTTTTAGACAGATCACTAATCTAAGTTATTTTTAGGAGCGATCTAAGATCATCAAGATAGGTAAGAAAAGAGCCGTTCAAGTGTTTGAAGAGAGGAGGTATTCCTTTACCATCAAACTACAAACGAAGAGCAAGATTCGGGGTTAGAGATTTTCCACCGGTTGTGGACCTCCGCAAACGAGGATCGATTATTCAAGTAGTGCGCATACAACCGAACCACTTTACGTTGGTGGAATATCGGCGGTTTTGATCCATCTAGTGGAGAAAAACCACAAATAACTCGTCATTCGTGAACTGAGGGTAAGGATTTAGATCCATCGCTTATAAGTATAGTTTTTGCTAACAATAGTTTATACTAACCGAGTGTGTTAATCATCTAGGTGTGTAACCATACATTAAAATTTCCATAGATTTATATTATTAAAAAGTGATTATATGATAATATGTTTGTTTGCGGATACCAATCATTGGTATACAAAATTGTGTATGTTACCCAATATTCCGCTTATTTTGATATATGCATCAATATGAAATAAGCATGACTATATTATGATTTGTGGGTACATAGCATGAAAATCGATTTGATATGTATGTGCATGGGCATATGGGTATGTTTAATAAAGGAGGAAGTATTCGGTGGTTTTACCACAATTCGTGACTTTGGTCACATATGTGAAATTGGTGGCTTCGGTCACATATTTGACTCGGTGGCTTTGGTCACATATTTGACTCGGTGGGTTTCGGTCACATATTTGACTCTGGTGGCTTCGGTCACATATTTGGCTCGTGACTTGGCCACGATTTGAAATTTGACTTGGTCGGTGACTTGGTCACATCTATTTTGGTGGCTTTGCCACAATAAGGGCGATGTGCATGTTGATCGCAAAGAATCGCCTTCGATGGTGTGTAGCGGATGGAGGGTCGATTTAGTAATCCCACGGTGTCTTTGGTTGGTACTGGGTGTGTAGCGGATGGATATTTAGGTTGGGCGGGCTTGCATCTCATTTCATAAGTATATTCATGTAATATTGTATGATTATTATTTGATCTGCTATGAAATGGGCCTTTGGGCTAAATTTGAGCTAAAATGGGCCTTTGGGCTAAATATGAGTTAAATGGGCCTTTGGGCCAAATATTTGATTAAATGGGCCTATGGCCATATGTGAAAGTTTTGGGCTTAAAAGCATTTGACAAATGGGCTTTTTAGTGTATGTGTTATACATTGAGTTTATGACTCACCCATTTTATGGGATAACTTTTCGATAACTCGAGTGCGATGGATCTAAAGAAGGATTTCGAGGTGGCGATGCTCGTATTAAGTATTGTGGAGATTTTCCAACTTAAACTCTTTAAGTTAAATTTTATTACTTAGACTTTAATTTGGGTTACCAATATTATGTAATAAGGCCATTTTAAACTATCTTTAATTTCGTGTTTGGATTTATTTTTATTTTGCTATGAATAAATATCCATTAAATAACTAAATTGGTTTTTAATAATTATTTAAAAAAGGTTTTTGTCATTAATATATAAATGTTTTCAAGGAAATTTTTCTTAAGTTTGGTTTCCTTTTGATTTTATATTAATTCCTCCTAAGAATAATGTTTTTTTTTTTTTAGACAAAATTTCTTTACAATGGAATTCCGCTAAAGTTTTACTCAAGGAACATACCAAAATCGGTTAGACTTATTGGGCCGGGTTTGGGGTGTTTCAAGCGTCACTAAGTCAGCAGTCAGTCGATTCTTGAAGAAGGAGATTATTTGTCGATATGGAATGCCCGAGAGGATTATACCAGACAACGCACCGAACTGGAACAATAGTACGATAGCAGAAGTTTGTAGTCAATTTGGGATCAAACACCATAACTCGTCTCCGTATCGTCCAAAAATGAATGGGGTAGTGGAAGCGGCTAACAAAAACATCAAGAAGATAGTAAGGAAGATGACTGAGACTTATAAGGACTGCCATGAGAAACTACCGTTTGCATTCTATGCTTATCGAACGTCCATCAGAACCTCTACTGGGGCAACGCCCTTCGTGTTAGTTTATGGAATGGAGGTTGTTCTACCTATTGAAGTGGAAATTCCTTCTCTTCGAGTGTTGTCAAAATAAAGCTGGATGGAGCTGAATGGATCCAGGCTCAGTATGATCAGTTGAATTTAATTGAAGAAAAGAGGCTAAGGGCCATTCATCATGGTCAGATGTACCAAAAACAAATGATGTGAGCCTATGATAAAAAGTTCGCCCAAGAGAGTTTCATGAGGGGACCTTGTATTGAAAAAGATTCTTCCCAAACAAAAGGATTTCAGAGGAAAATGGATGCCGAATTGGGAATGACCAAATGTGGTAAAGAAAGCTTTCTCTGGAATGGCACTGATCTTGACCGGATGGATGGGAAAAGTTTACCCAACCCTATGAACTCTGACTCAGTCAAAAAGTATTTTGCTTGAAAAGGAGAAGAGGCCAAGGTGAAAACCCGCAAAGGGCGCTTTGAGTTTCTAAAAAAATAAAGAGTGAAAAAATGGAGAGGCCAAGGTGAAAACCCGCAAAGGGTGCCTTGAGACCAAATGGGTTTTGAGTTCTGAAAAGGGCGGCTCAAATTCTGAATGGACAAGCAGTCATCTTGCTACACTTGAATTAACATTGAAATGAAGAATGTTGCATATCAGGGCATCAACAAAGTACTTTGGGTCTGCTAAACACATGTTGGGCTCAAGGAAGTCGTCATAGGGTTTGTATATAGAACCTTAATCGGCGATATATAGGGCATCTAATTTTTGTCCTATTCATTTTACTATCTTAGGATTCTTTTTCTTCTCAAAGATATGTACCCGTTTATTTTCTTTGTATTTTTGATAATTTATTCAATTTCAACTCTTTTTGAGATCAATTTATTTATTACCCATTATTCATAAATGTGTTGTATTGAAATAATAATTGACGAACTAATAATTTCACAAAAAGAAGTTCTACATATTACTTTGGAAATTTCTAAATAAGACAGGGAACCAAAACATGACAATTGTTTAGAATTTCCATGTGCATATATTTGAGAGAGAGGAGTTTGGATAGAGATTTCTCTGAATTCTTTGTCCAATTGATAAATGGACAAAGTAAATGAGTTGATGTGATAAAAGTACGTGATGTCATCAGGTCATAACATTCGGGGAATGGTGTGACGAACTAAGAAACCCTAAATTGTGATGGAATGGGTTGAAATAAACCCTATACCTAGAAAATTTCATATAGGTCAGATTGAAAAAAGTTTCAATTGTGGTAGCATGGTACCAGCCTTGTGTTCTCAAGATTCAAGCAGAGATTGGTTCAAAATTACATTGGGGTAAGCTTGTTGAGCAGAACATGATTGATGAACAAGAATGAAGAACAAATGAGTGATAACACCTAGAGTAGGAATCATACTCATAGCATTTTTGTATCATAGAAAATTTTATTACGAGCATTTGATTCATTCCAATCATTGCGTCTTAATCCTAACCCTTTAAAAGGAATCGTATTCATGACATCTTACATGTAGCTAGAATCATTTGATTCATTCTAATCATAGCATCTTAGTCATGTGACATAAACATACTAAACCGAGTCTACAGGACATGTCCCTTAGCGGACGGTGTAGCAATATCGGTGAATTTGTAGATCTCATTTTCTTGAAGTTGCAGGAAGCAGATCGAAGACACTTTCAATCTTATCTCCTTGAAGTTGCAGTAGAGTTGATTGAAGACAGAAGATCTTATCTTCCTGAAGTTGCAGGAAGCCGATCGAAGACATTTTCAGTCTTATTTCCCTGAAGTTGCAGTGGAGTAGACTGAAGACAGAAGACCTTATCTTCCTGAAGTTGCAGGAAGTAGATTGAAGACACTTTCAGTCTTATCTCCCTGAAGTTGCAGTGGAGTGGACTAAAAGTAGAAGATTTTATCTTCCTGAAGTTGTAGAAAGCAGATCAAAGGCATTTTTAGCCATATCTCCCTGAAGTTGCAGTGGAGTAGACTGAAGATAGAAGATCTCATCTTCCTGAAGATGCAGATCAAAAGCTCTTTCAGTCTTATCTCCCTGAGGTTGCAGTGAGTAGATTGAAAATAGAAGATCTTATCTTCCTGAAGTTGCAAGAAGCAGATCAAAGGCACTTTCAGTCTTATCTCCCTGAAGTTGCAGCGGAGTAGATTGAAGATAGAAGATCTTATCTTCCTGAAGTTGCAGGAAGCAAATCAAAAGCACTTTCAATCTTATCTTCCTAAAGTTGCAGTGGAGTAGACTAAGATAGAAGATCTTATCTTTCTGAAATTACATGAAGCAGATTAAAGGCATTTTCAGCCTTATCTCCATGAAGTTACCGTGGAGTAGATGAAGATAGCAGATCTTGTCATTCTTGAAGTTGCAAGAAGCGGATCAAAGACATCAGATTTTGTCTCCCTGAAGTTGTAGTGGAGCAAATCAAAGACAAAAGATCTCATCTTCCTGAAGTTGCAGGAAGCAGATCAAAGACACTTTCAGCCTTGTCTCTACGTATCGGCAATGGAACGGATTGAAAGTAATAGATCTTATCTCTATTGAGCAGGAGTAGAGCAGATTGAAGATACCAACTATTCGATAAGACAGGCAAAATGGGTCTATTTATTGTCTTTGCTCTATTCTCATTACATGATAATGAGCAAAGAGGGGCAGCTATAGTGACCCATTTGTGCCTCAGGCCTGTTCCATTCATAAAAAAAATAAATAAATAAATTTTTTTACAGTCCTTTTATATTCAACCCATATACCCTAAACTACTCGAGCCCAATCACAAACCCTTAAACTACCCAAGCCCAAATTACAAAACATCCCTAGTAACCCTAACCCAAAATTACACGACCCAAAGAGGCCCAAAAACTTAAACAAAAATCAGAAGGCCCAGTATTTTCTGAAACCCTAGGTGTCGCAGGAGACAGCATCCCAACCTTCGTGCCGCAAGATTCGCCCCAGCCTCGCTCCACAATCAAATCCTCGCACCCTATCAACCCTCGGCCACGCCGTCATCAACACGCATGAACCCCGCCTGGTCATCACCGCGAGATCATCGTCATCAACATGCAAAAGGAAACAAATTACAGCAAAAATGGCAAAACAGTAGCAAATTCCTTTTTATTTTTTCTTTTCAAAGCTATAAAAGCCTGATTATTCTGTAAAACGAGGACACACATACACGTAGAGAATATACGGAGACAAAAAAACACAAAAATATACAGAGAGAGATTAATAAAAAATAAAAAAAGAAGGTGATTTTCTTTTTTATTCTGTTTTATTTTATCTCTATGTTTCATGCCTGTTTTCTTTCATATACACAAAATAGTACCAAAAAATAGTGGCGCGTGTGACTGCCCTTCATCAGGGTCCTGGCCGGAGGCCAAAGGGCAAAGAGTTTTTTTTTTTTAAAAACAGTTTGTTTTTTTTTTCAAGTGTTTTAAAAATGATTTTTTTAAACAGAACTTTTGTTTTTATAAATCATCCATACGACGTCGTTTTGGGGGTTCCCTTTTAAGGCCAAAACGACGCTGCTCGAGGCCTGAGATCCGCGTTGACGAAAACCCGGAAGTTCTTTGTGTTTTATAAAAAAGGAAATTTATTGTTTTAGTCCTCCATAATTTTGTTGGTTTTAATTTAGTCCAATATTTTTTATTTTTTGAATTAGCCTAGAAATCTATTTTTATTTCAATTTAACCCTATTTCTTTTTTTTTTATTTTTATATTATCTTTAGTAGTTATATATATATATTAATTTATTAATATTATAAAATTCATATATATAATTATTATTATTTATTATTTTATTTTGTTTAATTATTTTTTACATATTATTTTAGTATTTATATATATTAGTTATTATATTATATTTTAAAATTTTGTACATTATATAATATTATATTATATCGTATATTATTTTAATTAAAATTTATTTATATTGTATGACATATTCTATTTACATTATTTTTATTATATATATTTGTAATTTTATGTATCTTTATTTAAAATCATTATATATACTTTTTATTTATACATCGATTACATTTTTATATTATATGTATGTAATTTTATTTATTTATTTATTATTTAATCTTGCATAAGAAATTTCATATTTATTTAGTAATTTTCTTTTTATTTTGATATTTATTGTTTTATGTATATATTTTATTTTCCCATACTCTCTCATTTATTTATTTATTGCCATTGTGTAGTTATTTCTATTAGTCATTATTCTACATTATTATTACTTTATTATTTATATAAATATGAAATGTTAGTATGTCATAATTGCTTGTTATATTTATGTTCGATAATGTATAAATACGATATTGTCTCATGAATCGTTGTTTAAAATAAAATACATTTGTTTAAAATAATGTATAAATACGATATTTTGTATTTAGAAATTCGAGAAATAGTGCCCTAACGTGCTGGGTTTCGATTTTCCGTTTGACTAAATATCTAAATATCCTTTTAATAAAAATTTTATAAATCATGAGATGATTTTAGTTATGAGGGTTTAAAAATATCGTATCCTAACGTGCTGGATGTGATGTTTATATTCTTTCGAAACAAAGAAATCTCAAATTTTAAATTAAATTGTTTAAGTTTTTTAGAAATCATTTTTTAAATTTTTATTAAATTTTCAACATTTGGACATAATTTTATCGATTAGGTACCAATTTTTTTGGGCGTTATAAGGGTGCTAACCCTTCCTCATACGTAACCGATTCTCGAACTGTAACAGCCCTAATCCGTATCCGTCATCGGATTAGGATTAGAGACATTACCGATCAAAATACAGCTTAGAACATACATTTGTTTCTTTTCATTCTTCATAATTGATTACATCATTACTCATAATTTATACAAATTTTCGGATCAAGTTTTCATATACCAAAACCAAATTATACATGTTTCATATTTCTAAAGTCCGAACCATTTAACCATCGAATCTATGACATTCAAATATTTAAAACACATTCCAAGCATATATCACTCACTTTATATATATATCAAATACGTGTCAATACATCTATTTCATTAGTCGAATATCAGCATATCATTTCATAACTTATGCACATGTGCATATCAAAACATATAGACCCATAATACTCTGTTAAATATCCATTCACATATGTGAAATTAGAACATTATAGCAAAATCGAACATGCTCCTAATGCTATTATAACATGCGCATAATTCCTAGAAATAAAAGCCATATCAAACCATGAATATCAATTTAATATTATCATATTTTATTAACGAGTTTTTGTGACTATGCCAATTCACAAGCTATGCATATTAATCTAGGTTAAGAAATCCATACAACATAATAGGCATACCTATATATATATATATATATATTACACATAAATAAGCATCTCCATATAACCACATACAATTGAAATAGTCTCTAATTTATGCTCATTTTACCTTAGCCACATTGAAGATTCACAACCACAAAGATCATTAATTAACATACCAAACACATATGCTTTATAACTAATCCAAAATACATATGTACAACTAATTCTTTACCATATAATCGGTTCTCAATTTAACTCTCCAATGTTCAACCCAAAATAATCATAAACATTTTCATTATTCATTACCGAATCATATAATCATGAAGAACATGCATCAAAGCCACATTCATCTTCCAAGCATAACATACACACATATTATACCAAAGATTGAATAAACCATCAAACATTAACATTTAAAACAAGCCAATTTCACATGGCTTTTATACATTAACAAAATATCATTCAAATATTAAACTAGCCTATACATGCCTTAAGTTCAAAAGTCCAAACTTTAAAGATACCAAAGTGAGCCGATAGTGTGAATGACTTCAATGACGATCCCCTGAGCTCGTAGCTTGATCAAAATCTATAAAACAGAACAATGAACACACACAAAGTAAGCTTACTAGCTTAGTAAGTCTTAAGCAATTATAATATAGCATTCAAACATTTAAGCTTTTAAAACAATTGGTTTATGACATTGAATATAAATAATTTAACTTATAAGTTCTTTATAGCCGAATGCCATTACCTTACTTAACAATTATCATTTCTTACCATAAGCATGCAAACTCACCAAAACCCCTAAATACAATAGGTATTCGCATATTCCAAACCAAATAAGTATAACATACATCTTAACCACATGTATTCAGTCATACACATATGTAAACATATCCAATCACTCTCACATTTAACATTTACACATATGGCCAAATCTCAAAGGCATAACCAAGCTTAAATTCCAATATATATATCATACTCATTATTGGTAAGATCAAATGCACTTATTAACATCTCACTGAAAGCTTCAACTACATCATATTTTACTTAATTCGAATGGAAATATAATAACTTACCTTATTCCTTGCAACTATGAAAACTTATACTTACCCGAGCATTTAGCTTATTGCAGTAATTACGTTCCACCTTGTAAATGATTCATGAATTCTCTATTTATAATACATCACCAGCATTAAGCTTGTTAGGCATCAAAGCCTGAAATACACACCGGCACTAAGCCTACTAGACCCGAGGTCTGAAATTTGATCACCGACATTTAGCCTTCTAGGCAATAAGCCCGATACACTTCACCGGCACAAGGCTTGCTAGGCTTGAAGCCTGATACAATTCACCGGCACAAGGCCTGCTAGGCTCAAAGCCCGAAATACGATATTATCTCCATCTTATTCACATTACATGCTGACCAAAATTATATAAACCATACATAATTCATATCACTTGAACTTATCAATTCAATTAAAAATTTAAGAACACTTCATGATAAAATGTCTATCCACATTCGACTTTCACTAAATTCATGACCATAATTCCATAATTCAACATGTATTCAAGGTTATAAATGACATTAATGATATTAAATTACTTATAGACTTACCTCAGAAATCGTCGGACAACAAAAATTGGCTATTCGATAACTTTTTCTTTTCCCCGATCCAAGTTCGTTTTTCTTTGTTCTTGATCTAAACATATTCAAATTAAGCTCATTCAAATTTATTTATATTCAATTTAGTCCTAAAACACATTAATGGTTAAATTACCATTTTACCCCTAACATTTGTAACTTTTACAATTTAATCCCTAAGGCACAAAACACAAAATACACATAATTTGGAATTATTCCTTTAGGGCCGAATACTACCAATGCATATACAAGGCCATATAATTCGTTTATTTCCCAATTGGACCCTAATTTTTTACAAATTTCACACTTCCATCCTTAATATTCATATTTATCAAAATTTCCAATTTCAAAGTATGTTAATTCAAAACATAACATTAATATATCATCAACAACATTTCAAACCTAAGCATTCATTAATGGCTGAATGTCAAACATACATCAAATTCAAAAATTCTAACATGGGTCGAGTAGTATTCGAAGCAACGATCTCAAAAACGTATAAATTAACAAAAACCGAACTAATCACATACCTTAATTTTGACTTAAGAATGGCCAAACCAAGCTTTGCTTATTTTCTTCCCTCCTTTGCATGCATTCGGTCAAACAAAAAGATGAACAAAACATCTTTCATTTTATGTTTTATTATAATGTATATTAACTTATTGTTTAATTACCATTATAACCTTACTTTATAATATAATAAACATTATAATATAAGGTTAGTTAAGTACTTGGCTGGCCACTAACTTTTAGAATGGGCTATTTTCCCTTTAAGGAATTTATATTAAAAAACCACTAACAACTAGGCACTTTTCCCTATAGTTTGTAACTTTTACAATTTACGCGATTAAGTCATTTTATTTAATTAAGCACACAAACAATCAAATTTTTATATGAAACTTTCACACATACTAATTCACATATAATTAACACAGAAAATAGTATTTAAAAATTTTTCAGACTCAGATTCGTGGTCCCAAAACCACTGTTCTGATTAGGGTCAAATTCGGACTGTTACACGAACCCGTTTTCTTGTTTTTCGTGGGTCAAAATCAAATATTTTAAAATAAAATGTTTTGCAAGGTGATCCAATCACTCCTAAATAAAAAGGGATTGGTGGCGACTCCTATGTTTATTTCTAAAGTCACCCATTTTTCTAAAATTTTAAAAATGGTTTCGACATTCATCAGCTGTAAAAAGAGGAGGAAGAACAAAAAGAAAAGCAAATAGCCACTTCCCAAAGAAGTAAACGTTCATGTCAAAGCAGTGCTACTGGGACTACTTGTTTGATTATGAAAGATAAGGCTGCTCGGTCAAAGACTAACGCGCCGGCATGTACTTATGCTATCCGAGCAAGGGAAGAAGCTATAGCTCTAGATGTAATTGTTGGTACATTCTATCTTTTTGATGTTATTGTATATGTATTGATTGACCCCGGGTCTACACATTCTTATGTTTGCATTGCATTAGCATCAGAAAAGAAATTGTCTGTTGAACCTACTAATTATGATGTTCAAGTCACTAATCCATTAGGCCAAAATGTAATAGTTAATTTAGTGTGTCATGATTGCCCACTGAAAATAAAAGGCTGTGAATTCCCTACTGATTTGATGTTGCTACCATTTGGGAATTTAATGTTATTTTGGGAATGGATTGGTTGACAAAGCATGATCCTGTAGTTAATTGTAGAGAAAAACGAATTGATCTAAAATGTCAGACAGGTGAAATGATTACTATTGAGTCTGAGAATTCGAAAGAAATTGTTAGAATTATTTCAGCTTTTTCAGCTTAGAGACTAATACAGAAAGGTAATGAGGCATTTTTAGCCTACATTCTTGATACCCGAGATTCTGAACCAAAGCTAGAACAGTTACCAGTTGTTAATGAGTTTGCTGATGTGTTTCTTCAAGAGTTGCCGAGTTTACCACCTGATCGTGAAGTTGAATTTGTAATTGATGTAATTCTGGGAATAGCTCCGATATTGATAACACCATACCATACGACACCAGCTGAGTTAAAGGAATTAAAGACACATTTGCAAGAGTTATTGGACCAAAGGTTCATCAGATCGAGTATGTCTCCTTGGGGTGCACCTGTCTTATTTGTGAAAAACAAAGATGGTTATTTGAGACTTTGTATAGACTATAGAATGTTGAACAAGGTCACAATTAAAAATAAATATCCTTTGCCTTGTATTGATGATTTGTTTGATCAATTGAAAGATGTTGCAATATTTTCGAAGATAGACCTTAGACCTGGGTTTTACCAGTTGAAAGTTAAAGAGTGTGATGTGTCGAAGACTACTTTTAGAACTCGGTATGGTCATTACGAGTTATTGGTAATGCCATTTGGTTTGACTAATGCTCCTGCTGCTTTTATGGATCTAATGAATCAGATTTTTCAACCTTATTTGGATAGATTTGTGGTTGTGTTTATTGATAATATACTGATCTATTCCAATACAAAATTTGAGCATGTACAACACTTGAAAATTGTGTTACATGATTTGAGAGAAAAATAAT
Source organism: Gossypium rotundifolium (assembly GCA_025506655.1). Lineage (NCBI taxonomy): Eukaryota > Viridiplantae > Streptophyta > Magnoliopsida > Malvales > Malvaceae > Gossypium > Gossypium rotundifolium. The sequence goes on along the minus strand of CP106732.1, from coordinate 148,976,624 downwards.
TGTATGCAAAGTTTAATAAATGTGAATTCTGGCTTCATGAGGTCAGATTTCTGGGTCATATTGTATCAACCAAAAGGATTCAAGTGGACCTGAGTAAAGTATCTGCACTAGTGAATTGGAAAACTCTAAAGAATATAGTAGAAGTGTGAAGTTTTTGGGTTTAGCGGGATATTACCATCGATTTGTCAAGAACTTTTCGATGATTGCTTCACCGATGACCCGACTACTACAAAAAACGTAGAATTTGTTTGGTCTGAAGAGTGTCAACAGATTTTTGATCAGTTGAAGAAAATGTTGACAGAGGCTCCAATTTTGACTCAGCCAGAATTGGGTATACCGTCTGTTATTTATAGCGATGCGTCTCTAAATGGTTTGGGTTATGTATTAATGCAGTCAGGAAAAGTGGTGGCCTATGCTTCTCTACAATTAAAACCACACGAGAAGAATTATCCTACGTGTGATCTTGAATTGGCTGCAATTGTATTTACTTTAAAATTTTGGAGACACTATTTATACAGTGAGAAATGTTATCTTTACACATATCATAAAAGCCGTAAATACTTGATGACTCAGAAAGAGTTGAATTTGAGCAGAGATGGTGGTTAGAGTTACTGAAAGATTATGATTTGGTTATTAACTATCACCCGGGAAAGGCTAATGTGATGGCTGATGCACTTAGTCAAAAGTCGTCTTTGTTTGCACTTGAGCGATGAACGATCATTTGTCTCTTAATGAAGATGGTTTTATATTAGCAGAGCAGAAAGCAAAACCTGTGTTCTTTCAACGAATTTGAAACTTCAAGATGATGATCTAAAATTGGTTCTAAAATGACAGATGGTTCAGGACAATTTGAGTTATGAATATAGCATTGATAATGATGGTATATTACATTATCGTAATAGAATTTGTGTTTCGAATAATTCAAATTTGAAAAATGATATTCTTTCTAGAGCTCACAGTAGCATGTATTCCATTCATCTTGGTAGTACGAAAATGTATTGTAATTTGAAATGGATGTATTGGTGGTCGGGTATGAAAAGGGAAATTTGTGAGTTTGTAGCAAAATGTCTGATTTTTCAGCAAGTGAAAGCAAAACATCAGGTACCAATGGGTTTATTGCAAGCTGTTATGATTCCTGAGTGGAAATGGGAGAATGTCACAATGGATTTTGTATCTGGATTACCTGTGACTCTGGGAAAGAAAGATTCAATATGGGTGATTGTTGATAGATTGACTAAATCGGCACATTTTGTCCCAGTCAGAACAAACTTTTCGCTTGAGAAGTTAGCGGAATTGTATATATCAGAGATTGTGAGGTTACATGGAGTCCCCACATCCATTATTTCATATAGGGATCTGAGGTTTACATCAAGATTTTGGAGTAAATTTCAACAAGCTCTGGATACAAAATTAAATTTTAGTACAGCATTTCATCCTCAGACTGACGGACAATATGAATGAGTGATTCAGATTTTGGAAGATATGTTGAGATGTTGTATACTCGATTCTGGGGGTAGTTGGGAAAAATATTTACCATTGGATGAGTTTGCATATAATAACAATTATCAATCCAGTCTCAAAATGGCACCGTTTGAAGCTCTTTATGGAAGAAAATGTAAGACTCCATTGTATTGGTCTAAATTGAGTGAATCCAAGTTAGTGGGAGTTAACATGATCCGAAAAACTGATGACAAGGTTCGAATCATCTGGGATAGTTTGAAGGCTGCTTCTGACCATCAAAAATCATATGCAGACTTGAAAAGAAGAGGAATAGAATTTGATGTGGGTGATCGAGTGTTCTTAAAAGTTTCATCGTGGAAGAAAGTATTGCGGTTTGGTAGAAAAGGGAAACTGAGTCAAGGATTTATCGGACCGTATGAAATCATTGAAAGAATTGGTCCAGTAGCTTATAGATTAGCTCTGCCTCCAGAATTTGAGAAAATTCATAATGTGTTTCATGTATCAATGTTGAGACGGTACTCATCTGATCCTTCATATGTGATTTCTCATAGTGAAATTGAACTACAACCAGACATGACGTACTCGAAAGAACCGGTGAATATTTTGGCTTGAGAAATTAAAGAATTACAAAATAAACGTGTACCACTAGTAAAAGTATTGTTGCACTGTCATGGTTCGGAGGAGACTACTTGGGAAACAGAGAAACTGATGAGATCACAATATCCGAACTTATTCCCAGGTAACAAATTTCGAGGACTAAATTTCCTAATGGGGTGAGAGTTGTAACAACTCAATTTTCAGTGGTGTCGAAAATAGTGGTTCGAGACCACTAAATCGACAGGTGAGTTTGAAAATTTTATTATTTATTATTTATAAGTTAAATGTGATTTTAGGAAAATTTTTGAATTAATAATTTGTGTTTTAGAAGGAATTATTAGGTTAAGTGATTTCGAAAACGAGGTATCGAGACCTCAATTTTATAAACCGAGCCGTAAACATTTCTATAAATATTTACGGAGTGTCATTGAGTTAGTATTAAAGTTTCGTTAGAAAATTTTAACGCTTTAATAGTTAATTAATTAAAAAGGACAAATTGAAAAAGTGCAAAATTAACTAATTAAAGAAATAGTGATTAAATAGCTTAAGTAGTGAATAAGGGAGGACCAAAAAGGAAATTAAACACTTATTAAAAGGCTAAAACGGCATGTGTAGGAAAAAAATCTTGAAATTGGATGATTTAGGGGCAAAATGGTCATTTGGGAAATTAAAGTAAAAATAAAAAAACAATGACTAAATTGAAATCTAGACATTTCTTTATAAATATTCAGCCAAAAACACCATAGGAGAGTATTCAAAAGCCAGTTTTTTCATAGTTTTACTCCATGTAAGTTCAATTCTTGTTTATTTCTTGTAATTTTTATGTTTTTGAGACTTTTACAATTTAGTCCAACTATCTATTTCATTAGTTTTTGATTTCATGGGTAATTTTGAAAGTTATCATTGATGAGTGCTGGATTTTTATGATGAATTAACATGGATTTGAAGCTCTAATTTTGTTATGTGATGATTTTATCAAGTTATTTCTGTAACAACCCATTTTTCAGTGAAATCAAAACAGTGATTTCGGGACCACAAATCCGACCCAAAAATATAATTTATTTTTATCTTATTATATGGTTCATATTATGATAGGTATGACATGTGAAAATTTGGTACGAAAATTTTATCGATTTAGTGCTTAATTACGAGAAGGACTAAATCACATAAAATGCAAAAGTTGGATTCTAGTGCCTATAAGGATTAAATAGCTATGGAATTCAAATCTATGGGTCCTTATATGGTAATTAGACCATTAAGAAAAGTATGTAGATTTTTCTTGGTGACTCATCCATGGAAATATAGAAAAAAGGCAAGGACTAAATTAAAAATTGCAAAATACTTAATTAATTAAAACATGGAAACCCTAGGAGAGAGAGAAGAAACTTTCAAGGCCTAATTGGGTAAGTTTCCTTGTCCTGTTTTTAGTAATTTTGATATTTTTGGAATCGGGATAGCTTAATCTCTCTATTTGGGGGATTAATTTGAAAAGTTATCAAGGTATGAAATATGCTAGAAATTAGAAATTTATGGTAGAAAATGAAAGATTATTGATAGGTAAACAACTTTTACAAAGTGATTTTTATGAAAACATGATTTAGGGACAAAATGTAAACTTGTGAAATTGAAGGAAAAATTCTAAAATTTTATGAATACATGTGCTGTAAATTTTGTAAAGGGGATTTGGTTAGGCTTGGAATAGGGAGTAATTTGCACAAGTTTCATTTTCCGGGCCTATGGATGAAATTGGAATTTATGGAAAAGTTAGGGGCAAAATGGTAATTTTCCCTAAAACATAAATTGAGTCGATTTAAATATGAAATTTATGAAATTTATGGTTAAATTCATTTATATAGATCTGAAAAATACAAACTCGAGGCTAGATCGAGGAAAAGAAAAGATTTTGGCTTAGTAAATTATTTACGCGAAAAAGTGTCGAGGTAAGTTCGTATAACTTAATCGAGCATGTAATTATGTTAATTGAAGGTTTTGTTTTTATGTAATGAGATACTTATTGATGTGCTTTACTCGTATGCTATAATGGAAAATTTGATACATGCTTGAAATGGTGAAAAAATGGGTTAAGTCCCGATTGAATGTTGAGTTCCGATGAGTAGATGCATTTTCCTGAAATGGATGAGGTCCTGCATTTATTGCAGATGGGATTTAGCTCAGACGAGTAATTCTAATGACCTTGTCATAGAAAGGATTTAGCCCGGATGGGTAATCCTGAAATAATACCTCTCGAGTATACATTATGATTAGGGTTTAGCCTAGTCTAGAAATCCTAATCGAGCCCTTCTGAGCATATGTTATATAAAGGATTTAGTCTGGACTGGTAATCCTATTATACGATATGTGGCTCGAGAGTGTGTTCCTTGATTAAATTCCCTTGTGGGTACCCTTGAATAAGAATTGACGAATTATTGAATCGTACACCTCGAGTGTACTACTTGAGCATCCATCGAAATTTCAATGATTCAACAGACATAAAACTCTTGACATGGCATGAGAATTATGAGATGAAATGATGATGTCTTAAAAGCGTATTGCATGATGAGCTCATCCATCCTTACTTGATGTATATGTTAAGTTGTGACTAACATGTTTGATTGGATGTATGTGTTTAGACAGTTTTGTCAAATGGATGGAAAACTTGCCATTGTTTGTTTAGATTTAATAAATGGGATTGGTAAGTTTAGTTTCTGTTATACGAACTTCCTAAGCATGTAATGCTTACTCCATTTTATTTTTCACTGTTTATAGTACTTGGAAACTCGTGAAGGTTGGAGATCATTGGAGCATCGTCACACTATCTACTAGTCATTTTAGGTATACTTAGTAGAATCATTTTGGCATAATGGCATGTATAGGAAAACTTGGCCATAGTTGGCTTGAAAATGATGTTTTGCAACCTAGCCATTGGAATAGCTAGTAATGGTTCATTTTGGTATGATTAAGTAAATTATTTTGATGATATATATGCATGTGTTATGTTAAGTACATTGATCAAATGTTGTGATTGCTTAAGTTAAACTAAGGTAAGTTTACAAACACTTGTGCTTGAAATAATATGCCATGTTGAATGATGGAATTGCTTATTTTGAATGCTTGAATTGGTTGGTATTGGATGTATGTTTCAAGTGTAGGTCTTGGGTGTGATTTGGGTGAAAAATGAAGCTAGAAATGGCTTTATTTTGTCGACACGGGAAGACACACGGGCATGTGTCTAGACTGTGTGTGACACACAGCCGAGTACATAGGCGTGTAGACAGGCCGTGTATCCCCTGCACCTAAATTTTGAGAAATAAAATGCTCAGAATTGAGCATATGGGCAGAGACACGGGCGAGTGTCACGGGCATGTGTCTTAGCCATGTGAAACCTGCACCTAATTCGAATTAAATAAATTAACCACACGGCCTAGCATACAGGCATATGGCATGGCCGTGTGTGCAAGTCAGAGAGTTACACGGGGTCGAACACGGCCTCTAGCACGGGCGTGTCCCTTGGACCACAGGGACGTATGAGCCCTGCACCTTGGAAAATTTTTGTAATTTCGGAAAAAATTCTTAGAGGTTCGATTAAGTCCCGACTTATTTCTAATGCTCGTATTGGGCCTCGAGGGTTCATTTAAGAGACGTTAAGAATGTTTTGGAATGTGAATAGTAACTTGCATGATAAATCTATAAATGTTTCTGAATGTTCTGGTAATGTTTCGTAACCCTGTTCTGGCGATAGATATGGGTTAGGGGTGTTACAATTAGTGGTATCAGAGCTTCGGTTTAGTCAATTCTTGGATTGAACGTAGCAAACACGAGTTTAGTTATACATGCCATTATATAAACTGTGATAGTTTGATGACTTCTGATCATTTTAAATGTGTTTTTCGTATAGTAATGTCATCCAACCGAGCTAGAGTTGAATACGAGGAAGTTGAGAGCAATGATTTAGCTTCAGTTCAAAGAGTTGCGTCTGTGCTTGGTAGTGAAAGGCCCATGTCTGAGGGCCGAAGTGAGGAAGCAAAACAGGCCTTCTTTCAAATGATGAATGAATGGTACACAATACCTGAGAACAAACCCTGTTGCTACAATTTCAATAGAAATTGATTTTTAGGACTAAATTATGACGAATAAAAGAATTAGGGTTTACTATTAAATTTCTATAAATCAAAGGCTGTCAGATAGCTTGGAATAATGGAATAAACTGTCAATTAAGAAAAATTAGCTCAATTGATAGGATACTTGATGTGGGACTAAATTGTAAAAACTGTAAAAGTTGGGCTAATTATGTAATTTCAAAAATTGAGGGCTATCAATTGTGAAGTGAACTGAAATTGAAATATATGCTAATGAATGAATAATTTTACATTTTAGATCAAGAGCCCGTAGATCAACGAGAAAAAGGTAAATTAGCATATTAGTCCCTAACTACTACAAACTTACAATTCAGCTCTGGTAAGTTCATATGGTTAAATTTTAATGATTATTTATTAAATTGATGAATGTTATAATGTAATTAGTCATATTTTTGTTGTTGAAAATAAAATTATTGTTAAACTGTGAAATCGAATTGAATATTTAAATTGAGTAGAACACGGGATTAAGTACAATCATTTTGTGGCTAAAGATGAATTGACGGATAAGACCATAATTAGGTTATGGCACTATAAACGTAAGAACATGGTTGGACCATGGCAGTATTTATATGTAAGACTATAGTTGGGCTATGGCATTAATATAAAGGATGAATTGAAGGATAAGACCATAACTGGGTTATGGCACTATAAACGTAAGACCATGATTGGACCATGGCAGTGTTTATATGTAAGACCATGGTGGGCTATGGCATTCTAGTGATAAGACCATAACTAGGTTATGGCACTACGAATGTAAGACCATGACGGGGCCATGGCAATCCATATGTAAGACCATAGTTTGACTATGGCATAAAGAAAGCGATGTATTCATATCTATAAGCCGTTCTTCGATTCAGTAAGAATTGATAAAAAAAAACTAATGTGATTGAAATTGAAAGATTTATTGATTTTTATTGATATTGATTTGGAGGAAATGTGTTCATTGATTTATATTGTGTTTGACAGGAAGAATGTATAATTTATTTACAATTTAATTAGCTATATGAAGTTCGGTAAGATCAATGTTTAACGTAATGAACTTACTAAGCTTCAGTAAGCTTACTTGTGTTGTTTAATCTTCCTTGTAGATTTACGAGAAGTCGAGAGGTCAAATCAACACATCGAATCACATTATCCAACTTACCGGTAGATTTTGCTAAGCTTACTATGTTTTATATGACATGTATAGGGTTTGAAATAGCTGAGTAAATGTTTAAAAAAACTACACTTTGGTTATGTTTCATATCAACTTATATATGTATGGTTTGTCATGTTTGGTATAAGTGTTGGTATGGGCAATGAATGAATTAATAAATCATGTTAATATAGGTGGTTGTATATGTGAATTAAAATTATGTTCTAGCTTAGATTGTTAAAATATACATGATTATATGATCAAAATTGGTTATTTAGAGATTTTGTTATAGCTTATACATGTGAAATTGGTTGTGCATAGGATGATACCAAGATGGGGTGAGAAAAGTGGCCTTAAAATGGCCTATTTTCGTCCACATGGGCGTGTGTCTCAGCTGTATGTCATGCGCATGGGCATGTGGTTTGGCTATGTGTCCCCTACACCTTAACATTTCGAAACAGAATGCTCAGGTTTTAGCACACGGCCTAGCATACGGGCGTGTGGTTGGTCGTGTGACCCAAGTCAAAGAGTTACACGGGTAAGGACATGGGCGTGTGCCTCACATCAAATGTCCACACGGTATAAGACACGGGCATGTCTCCTGCTCACACGGCTGGCCACGTGTGTGTGTCCCCTACTCCTAAGAAAAATTTTAAAATTTTGTGAAAAATTCCTTGAGTGTTCGGTTTAGTCCCAATTCACTTCTAAGGTGTATTTTGGGCCTCAAGGGCCCATCTAAAGGACAATATGAGTGTTATATGATTGATTCTTGATTTGTATAATAAAGGTAATGAAATATTTGTAATTAGTCCATAAAGTCCGATAATGCTTCGTAACTCTGTTCTGGCAATGGATAAGGGTTAGAGGTGTTACAAACATACAGAAGTTTGAGGGCATAATCATAAGGAAAAATTGTGGGGCTTCCCACTATAATTGACGTAATTTTTTTCTCTATTTCTAGCTAGTACCTTTAACCTTCTTTCTTATCTGAAGGTCGGCATCGTCATGGACGTAAGAGGACTCTCAGGCAGGGAGCGACTGTTTCGGTGGAGTAAAGGTGGTGCTCATTTCGGGCCAACGATAGTTTTTGTTATTAAACAACCCATTAATAACTACAATCGCTGTCGCACCAACTCGAGTTTGACCTTTACTTCCACCGAAACATCCGCTTTCCTCTTGAAAGTCCTTGTGTCCACCTCGGTGTCAGTTTTTGGATAAGAATGAAAGGTTAAAGATACTGATTACTTGGAAATATAGAAAAATATTGCGTTGATTACACTGGAAATCCCTCCATTTTTACTTATGATTATGACCTCAATCTTATGTATAGTATATATAAGGTATCATTTGCGGGGTATCCAAAAAGCTTGAACTCGTGTTTGCGTAATGACCGTCAACTTGCCCCCGATTATACTTAAACGCATGACCGCATCACGACCGTCGACTGGGGCCTCCACCTAGACTTTGACCCCTGATCATATCAAGCACTATCACCCCAAAATCCTAATTTCCCCATGATGGGTTTCTGAGGTGATGGTCCTATCCCAACATGACATATAAAATGTATGTGTCATAAGGCGCGTTATCACATCCTCAACTCCTCAAAACTATCTATGAAATTTCACAATCCAATAAAAACCCTAAAACCTTTAAAAACCCTAAACCTAAAAATATTAAAAATCTCACCCTGGGAGAGACAAACAAAAAGTGCACCTAGTTAGACGTGCTTTTTGTTTCTCTCTCTAAAAATGGCCTATTTCCCTAAATTTTGAAAATAATGGCCTAAAACCCTATTTAAAAATAAAAATGGCATATACATCTAAATTATCCATTAAAAATATGTAAAATGTATATTTATAAAAATTTTACATAAAAACCAAATAAGTAATTACTTGAAATTCCTGAGATCATGATCTCTTAGGTTTAAATCTCATCATAGTAATATTTTATTAAAATATTTTATATAAAATGCCCTCATATAGTATTTGTTACTTTGTAAAAATAATTTGTTTTTAGTCATTTTCCAACTGAATTGGTGTCCATTGACTATTAATATTAACTCAGTCAATAGCTAAAATGATAATATAAATAACATCATGAATGATACATGTACTTTGATCTAATATTTATTGTGATAGTTTTATCTATAAAATATCTATTTTTTGGTATTAAAGTATCTAGAAAATACTCTATAGGTCATTTCTATCACATTATCCATGGTCTCATCAATTGATAAAATGATATATAAAAATATTTTTCCACGTTCGAATAATACAAATGTCACATATGTATAATGCAATTGTAAAAACATTTTTACAATGTTACATTTCCATTACTATACATTTCTAGCTTGCAAATCTATTACTTATCTTGAACTTTAGAGGATATTTCTTACGTTTCTTTAGTTGCTACTTTATTGATGATTGATTATAATTGATTTAGTATGTTAGCAAGTTGAATCGATATATATATTATTGAAACTTGTATAGGTTTTGTACTGAGAGAGTAACATTTAATCCATTCATTAGGAATTCATTATCGTGAGTGAATTCTTGTAAGTAAACAAGTGAGTCGCTTGGTTTACAAACTAAGTTTTTCAAGGTAAGGTGAAAAACTTAGAGGAGGGAGATTTAGATCTTAGATGCAAAAGTAAGGTTGTTATACTAAGGTATGATAAGATTTAAATCATTGATTGTACAACGTTAAAAGATAGTGGATTATCTCTCTAAAGAAGGCCTCGCACATAAGGAAACCGTGCATTATCTTCATTGTTGTTATTATGTCATGCCATTCGCAGTTGTCACTGCTCTTAGCACTACTTCCTTTTTCTTGCAATTATTGACTTTGTTATGATCATACAAGTGAAGTTGTGAACACTTTTGATGAGCTTGCTTATGCAAGTAGAGAAGTGAATGGTTGCTACATAAGGATTGACTGTTAGAATCCGAGAGCACTTGCTATTTACAAGATGTAACGCATAACCCTTTAATGTGTTGTCTTATAAAAATCAAAATTGACTTTGTGGTATGAAAGTATTACTTAATGTTTTACTTTCATTTCAAAAGTTCAAGCCTTAGGCCACTTTTGATTATGTATCACTTAAATATCTAGAGAAAAATTTGGTGTTTTATTTGAAAATAAGTGAAGGATTGTTGTATATGATATATATTATACAAATAATTTTATATTATTTATACTATTATTTATGCACTTTATTGAGTTAATGTCACCTTCAGTCAAGTCATCAATTCGGTTGTGAAATTATAGAAATATTTATTTTTAAATTATAATTTATATTATTATGATTATATTTGTCTTTCATACTTTTATATATCATCTCTAAATAAAACAAATAAAATTTATAAATCTAATGATAGAACACATGTTCTATAATTTTAAAATACAAGTTAATACTGATGGGGATGAGTAGTAGTATGAGTATGACTACGATTGGGGGTGCTACCCGAGATAATAATAGTGTTTGGGTTATGGGTTTAAGCATGGATATTGGAATATGCTCGATTATGCAAGTTGAACTTTGATGGGACTAAAGGGACTACAGGAAGCTTGGCGGATGGGAATACGATAGGTGAGTCAAGAGTTGGACAGCTTGTTTGCAATCTCCATGATTAAAGACCAAGAAGTTAGTCATGGCGCTAGTGGTTTGGTGCGAGCTATAAAGAGATTTTTATATTTGAATTGGTAGGTTGAAGTTGTGCATGTTTATTAAAGTTGCTAATGCCCTAGCAGCAATAGAATTTTCATGGGCAATTGGTGTTCATAGATTTGTCCAGTTATATAATTGAAGATGATTTTATTTGTATTGGTACACAAAATGATTATTGTTTAATCTATTTGATTCTTTTTATCTATTAAAAAAAAACTTATAAGTTAATTGCCATTTTACCAATATGAAATTTAGAAAAATGTTCATATGAAATATGTTGTTTGACATGGTTCCCACCAACGTTGGCATTGAGAAATATAAAAAGGAAATAGATAGTTTAAATATTTCACATATGAGAAGACATGATGATGCAATGAACTCAAATGCCAAGCATGGTGTCTATTAGATAATCTTTCTATTATTGGTGTATTATTTATAGACGTAATTTGAAATTGGTATAATCCAATTATGAAGAGAAAATACCATTATAAAAATTTCTTATTTCTCTAAATTTATTTTGATTTAAACCAATTCGTAATGCTGCTTAGATTTGTTCCGTTTAAGTAAATGTATTGTATCTTAAGAATAATATTTTCGATCATTTTACAAATGGAGGAAAATAACTATTCTTAAAATAGTTTAATGTATTGCATTTTAATTTTTCAACTCTAATTGTTTATACAACATTTGTTTTATTAAAAATAACTTTAAGAAAAATAATTTATAAAAAATATTAATTTTTAAAATTTGATAAAAAATTGTATTTGAATGATTCTACGTAAAATATTTTTCATTATTTAGCAAAAGTTTCTAATTATTTGTTGAAAATTATTTCTAATGAAGCAAACAGAACGTCAATTATATTTTTTAGTAGGACATGTAATAGAAATATTGCTTTGGCAACCAATGTTTACTTTATATATGTCGAGACTATTTTTGAAATCGACTTTTATTTTGAAAACGAAAATGGAAGTCGTCACTAATCCTTTTTATATGAGGTGTGATCGGATTACCTCGAAACTTGATCTTTTTAATAAAAGGTTTAATTTATTAAAACAATGTTTTTCGGTCTACAAAAATCCAGAAAATAGGTTCGGGAATCGGTTACGCACGAGGAATGATTAGCACCCTCGTGACGCCCAAAATTGGTACCTAGTTGATTACTTGATGTCTTAGTGTTGAAAATTAAAATTTGAAGAATTTAAAATATGATCCCTCTTTGTATTAATGTATATTACTAAAAAAATTTCTTAAATAAATCGAAAAGTATGTTAAAGACCTTCTCATCTCGAGGCAACAAAATATCACATCCCGTAAGTTAGAATACGACACTTCAAGTTCTTGAGAATGAGTTTGCCTTTATTTTTTTATATTTAGAGTCTCACGTGTTTTAATTTTAAAAGGATATTCGATTATTTAGACCCAACGAGAAAGATCAAAATCCCGTAAGTTAGGGCACGACTTTCTCGAGTTTCTAAATTATCAATTTTGACAAAAAAAAGAAATAATCAACTCGTGGCTTGACTCTCTTATTTTCTCCAGTGGAGTCGCCAAGCTGTCGAGACCATTTTTTAAATCGACTTTTATTTTGAAAACGAAAATGGGAGTCGCCACCAATCCTTTTTATATGAGGTGTGATCGGATCACCTTGAAACTTGATCTTTTTAATAAAAGGTTTAATTTATTAAAATAATATTTTTTGGTCTACAAAAATTCAGAAAACGGGTTCGAGAGTCGGTTACGCATGAGGAAGGATTAGCACCCTCGTGACACCCAAAATTAGTACCTAGTTGATTACTTGATGTCTTAGTGTCGAAAATTGAAAATTTGAAGAATTTAAAATATGATCCCTCTTTGTATTAATGTATATTACTAAAAAAATTTCTTAAATAAATCGAAAAGTATATTAAAGACCTTCTCATCTCAAGGCAACAAAATGTCACATATCATAAGTTAGAATACGACAATTCGAGTTCTCGATAATGAGTTTGCCTTTATTTTTTTATATTTGAAATCTCAAGTGTTTTAATTTTAAAAGGATATTCGGTTATTTAGACCCCAACGAGAAAGATCGAAACCTCGTAAGTTAGGGCACAACTTTCTCGAGTTTCCAAATACAGAACATTTGCCTTATTTTTTAAAAAATCTTTCATGCATTGCGCAAAAATTAGTGTGACTCTTAAATTAGTATTTTAGTTTATTCAGGCTTAATGTACAAATGGATCATTTTAAAACCTAATATTTGATATAGGAATACTATAAGTAAATAAGAAATACTATAATAATATAATTATGGTTAATATTAGTAATCGCATCATAATAAAGATAAAATAAATGAGGTAATTTAAAATAAGAAAAAATAAAAGTGAAAGATACTAGACAATGATGATAAATGTAAATAACATGTAAAAGTATAAATAGATAATGAATGAAATATGTACAAATAATGAATGAGAAATATGCAAATATGAATAATATAAACTTTAAAATAAAAGTAAAGCAATAATAAATGCATAAATAATAAGAAAATAATAGCGAAATAAAAAACATGAGAAGTCTAATTCGCAAAAAATAATAAATAAATATAAATTAAAAGAATAAAAAACAAGTTATAAAAAAAGAAATAACTAAAGTACCAAATTAAAAAGAATGAAATTGAATGGCCAAATTTAAAAAAGAAAAAAATAGGGTCTAAATAAAATGCGCGCAAAAGGACGAGGACTAAATGAGAAATTATTCTCAATCCCTAAAGTGCACCGTTTCATAAAGGACCAAAATGAAACGAAGCCAAAATTGCTGGAAAAATTAAAAAGAAAAAAAAAAGAAAACACGATTAAATTGAAAATGGGCGAAAAAGAGGAAGGATTAACCGCGTAAATATCCCTCTGAAGGAAAAACACGCGGATCCTGGCTTGAAAACAGGTCAGATTTCGGGTCATAAGCAAAGCAGCATCGTTTTAGTAACTGAAACTTAAGTCCAAAACGGCAACGTTTAGACCCTCATACAAATAGAAAAAATCAGAAAAAAATATCACTTCCCCTCATTTTTTTTTCAAAATTTCTGAGAACTCTCTTAGATTCTCTCTCTCCCTCCCCTTCTCAGGCCATGACTCCAGCAGTCGGCCACCGTGGTGAACGCCGGTTGATAAACCATATTATGAACATATTTTAATCCCACATTTAGCATATTTTTGGATGATTTATCCCTTTAATTATGGAAATAGGTGCTCCAAATCCTTTGTTTTCATGTTTTATACTCGGGAGAGCACGGACGATGAAAAGAACGAGAAACGGGCCAAAAACGAAGAAAATGGGCCAAAGCATGAAATCCACATGGCCTGGGCCCAAGACCACATGGTTGTGCCCCGTAAGAAGAGTCGACCACGGCCTGGACCCCGAAAAATATGGCCGTGCCTCATCAACAGACCCGAACACGGATTGGCCACGATTTACACGGGTGTGTGCCATGGGCGTGTCTCTGGCACAGATAAGAAGAATTCTATTTGGATTAGGGTACTTAGAGGTAAAGAAACATATTCCAAAAGCCTATATAAAGACCCTAGAGGCCAACCTTTAAAGGGGCGGTTCAGCTAGGCCAAAGAGCCGAGCCAGAGTAGTTAAATTCAGGGATTTACTTGAAGAAAGCCAGTTGATTCATCTCAAGAAGTCGGAATCATACTCAAGACGGAGGAACTCTTCTTCAATTCCTTTAGGGAGTTTTAGGGTTTTATTTTGTTTTGTTTTATATTTTCTTCTGAGATGTTTTCTTTTACAATTATGAACTAAACCCTCAGATACTTGAGGGGGATGAAACCTAAGTCGGATCTTGTTATTGTTATCTGAGCTGTATGATAAATACTTGATTTGTTCTTAACTATGTGTTCTTAATTCTTGTTTTGGTATTTTCGAGATATTGATTCAAGTGTGATGTGCTTAGGCAGAGGAGGAAGAGACCCTGTCTAAGGGTAGATCTAGCATAGTTAAGCTAAGTTGCTCGTGCGCCTAGAAATAGGGTAACGAAAATCTACTGGATTAGGGTCAAACCTAATATGGGAGTCCATAGATCGAGTTAATGCAATTCTAGGGGTTTTAATTAGAAAGATATTTCAATTAATCAACCTAGGGTTAGACGTTAGTAGCCTCGAGAGAGGTATTAATATAACTTAGGGAATCCTATAGATCAAGTCAAGTGAATAAATCGTCTGGTTCAAAGTTAGATAACAAGTGAAGTCTAGATGGATTCTTTCTCGGGTATTCTCTAAATCAATCAGTTTTCCTCTCAAGTCTTTCCTTAATTTCTTTTCTTTGTCTTAGCATCTTTAGCTTAGTTAATTAGTTAATTTTAGATTAGATAAAAATTCCCTTAATTCTTAGGCTAAATAATAAAAAGAAAGTTAGTATTAGTACTTTTGGTTCCTTTGGGTTCAACAATCCGGTCTTGCCGCTAGCTATACTACTGTTCGATAGGTGCGCTTGCCTCTATCGTTGTCTCAATTAGTTTCCAGGTTTGATCATTCTTTTTATAAATTTTAAGACTCAATAGACACAACCATCGGTTGTCGGTAACGGCGTCGCCGTCCATAGTGGCCGGAAACTCAAAAACTCTTTTTTATTTTAAAAAAAGATCCCGATTTTGAGTTTTTCGTGCCGAAGAAAACCTCCGATGATAGGGAGACGAAGCGTTTAAGCGAGTTCCTCTTCCTCTTTTCCCCCTTTTTTTATATATATATTTTTATATTTAAAATATAACAGAAACAAAATGAAAGTAGTCACCTTTTTGTAATTTTTGATATTCGATTTTTTGTGTAAAAAAACTACATGGATGGATCTGTCTTTTATAGCCATTTACATATATTATTTCTTCTTTTTTCTTTTTCTGTCTCACTACTGTTTGCTATTGTTTAGCCACTATTGCTTGCGTGGTTTTTGTGTTCTTGTTTCTGTCCTTTTTGCAGGTTTGCTCGGTCAAAGGAGGAGAGAAGTGACCCTCTTGTTGCTTTGGTGAAACGGTGACAGAAAGAACATCAGGCCTTTGGACGAGGCGCGCTGACGTGGAGGCACGAAGGGGGAACCAGCGTATTAGGGTTTTTGCTTCTACTGAAGTTGTTTAGGCTATAGGCCTATTGGGCTTTAGGATTTTTTAATTATTTTGGGTTGTTTTGTAAATTGGGCTTGAAACATTAAACTTGGACTGTTAATTATTTGTTTTTTTATTTATTTAGTCTATTTAGGGCCCAGGAAAATTGGGCCTACTACAGCTGCCCCTCTTTGCTCATTGTCATGTAACGAGAATGGGTACATGACAATGAGCAAAGACTTTTAAGAATGACCAACTTTGCCCGGCCTCGCCGAATCTTGACTTCTTGGTGCTTATCTTCTTCAAGTATCCTCTTTCTAACCCACTGCAACTTCAGAGGTATAAAATTTGTCGCTTCAATCTATTCCACTGCATCTTTAGGGAGATAAGATTAGTAGCTTCAGTCTGCTCCACTACAACTTTGGGGGATAAGATTCACTATCTTCAATCTGCTCCACTGCAACTTTAGGGAGATAAGACTTGTAACTTTAACCTGCTCCACTACAACTTTAGGGAGATAAGGTTTATAGCTTTAATCTGCTCTACTGCAACTTCAGAGAAATGAGATTTGTTATCTTCAATCTGCTCCACTGCAACTTCAGAAAGATAAGATTTGTAGCCTGTAACTTTATTCTATTCTACTGCAACTTCAGGGAGATAAGATTAGTAGTTTCAATTTGCTCCACTACAACTTCAGGGAGATAAGATTCACTATCTTCAATCTTCTCCACTGCAACTTCATGGAGATAAGACTTGCTATGGTAGATTTAATCCGACCTACTGCAATTTCAGAGGTATAGGATTTGTAGATATAATCTGCTCCACTGCAACTTCAGAAAGATAAGATTTGTAGCCTGTAACTTTATTCTATTCCACTGCAACTTCAGGGAGATAAGATTTTCTATGGTAGATTTGATCCAACCTACTACAACTTCAGAGGTATATGACTTATAAATTCAATTTGTTCCACTATAACTTCAGGGAGATAAGATTAGTGGCTTCAATCTGCTTCAGTGCAACTTTAATGAGATAAGATAAGCCATTATAACTTCAATCCATCCCACTGAAACTTCAAGGGTATGGGATTTGTAACTTCAATCTACTCTACTATAACTTCAGGGAGATTAGATTTGTTATTATTTTTTTTAACATGCTCCACTGCAACTTAAGGGAGATAAGGTTTGTGGCTTTCATTTGCTCCACTGTAACTTTAGGAAGATAAGATTCGCCATAATGATTTCAATCCATCCCATTACAACTTCAGGGGTGTGGGATTTATGGTTTCTCTGATCTTGTTACACCATTCTCTAGAGAACATGACCTGTAGAATCCATTTCATGAGTCTATTTATGCCTAGTGATTAGGATGTCATGATTAGGATGAATCAAATGCTCTTAACTAGATGTGTATGAATGATATTTGCATGAATGCGAATTTTATTTTTTGAGAATGACCCCTTTTTAATGCTTAGGTTAACACTGCTCGTTGTTTACCAAGGTTTTATCACTGACATATTACCTTGCCCTCTTGTTTAGCTGGTATCTTTGACAGAGAAATCGAAGAAATAATTACAATTTAGACTATTCTTTCTCAAATATTTTCAACCCTTAAGCTTGGTTAGTTTTGAATAGTGGTCCTGTTTTCTAATCCTTATACTATTTAGAAAACCTTTCAGAGCAATATGCAGAACTCCTTTTACTTGAATATTATTAGTCCATTAATCGTTATTTCAATGAAAAATGCTTGAAAAAGATCATAACAATGGACAAGATTGAAATTTATTGGGAGTAGAGCTTGAAATGAATAAATTAATCAAAATAGAAAATGTTAATGAATAAAATGAAAATAGGTGCCTCAAATATCGTAGCATGAGCTTCCTCGCACTAATTTCTCGAGGACTATTTTAGAGTTGATATGTATTTCGGAGATCCAAAATAATTTGTTGATGCTCTAAGACGTAGCATTTTTCTTCCTTGTTCATTCAGGGATAACAAGGCTACCACATGCCCCATCTTTGATCAAAATTTAAATTTCTATTTTCTTAGGTTTTCAATTCAAAACCCATTTGGTCTCAAGATGCCCTTTGCAGGTTTTCGCCTCGCCTCTCCTTCCCCCTTTTTTTAGGTGAAGTATCTTTTGATTGAATATGAATTCACAGGGTTGGGCACCATCCATCTCGGTCAAAATTAACACACCTCCAGAAAAGGCCTTCTTTACCACATAAGGTCCTTCCCAATTTGGCATCTATTTCCCTCTAAAATCTTTTTGTACAGGCAGGATCTTCTTCAATACTAGGTCCCCTTCATGGAATTCTCTGAGACGAACCCTTTTGTTGTAAGCTTGTATTATTGGTTTTTGGTACATATGACCATGACGAATTGCTTTCAACCTTTTTTCTTCAATCAAGTTTAGCTGATCATATCGAGATTGGATCCATTCTGCTTCATCCAACATCAATTCTACCAAAACTCGGAGAGAAGGAATCTCGACTTCAATGGGTAAAACTGCTCTATTCCATAAACCAAAGAGAACGACATTGTCCCAGTAGAGGTCCTGACAAATGTTCGATAAGCATATAAAGAAAATGATAACTTTTAATGCCAAGCTTTATAAGTCTAGTCATTTACCCCAAGTCTCAGTCATTTATCCCATGATCTTCTTGATATTCTTGTTGGCTACTTCCACCTCACTATTCATTTTTAGGTGATATGGTGACGAGTTGTAGTGTTTGATCTTGAATTGACTACAGACCTCTGCTATGGTACTGGTGTTTAAGTTCAATGCATTATTAGAGATGATCATTTCTAGTATTCCATATCGACATATGATTTCTTTTTTCAAGAATTTGCTAATTGCTGACTTCGTGACACTGGCGTAGGAAGTGGCTTCTACCCACTTGATGAAGTAATCGAAGACCACAAAGATGAATTGATGCCCATTAAAAGCTTTTGGTGATATCGGCCCAATGACATCCATGCCCTATATAGAGAAAGGCCATGGAGAAGTCATGACATGAAAAGGTGAATGAGGCACATGAACTTTGTCTCCATAAAATTGGCACTTATGACATCTCTTAGCATAATCAACATAATCCCCTTCCATGGTGGACCAATAATACCCGAATCTCATGATTTGTCAGGCCATTGTAAAACCATTAGCATGTGTTCCACAAAGGCCTTCATGGACTTCTTCTAAAATCTTCTTGGCATCAATGGCATCCACACAACTTAGCAATACTTGATCCTTTCTTCTTTTGCATAAGATTCCCATCTAAGACATAGTCACTGGCCAACTATGTAACACCCTTATCCCGAGTCCGTCACCGGATTAGGGTTAAGGGCATTACTGACAGATCGAAAACTTTTACTGACATTACAAACAATCATTCATCAATCACCCTCGTAATGTCCCTTAAATAGGTCAACGAGACCTTAATCATGCTTTAAAGTAGGGCCCGAACTAAACTGGAACACATACAGAAATTCTTAGAAATTTAAAACTTTTCAAAGTTTCAGGGATTACAGTGTGGGCAGGCCGTGTGCCTCCCATGGCTGCTAGACACACCCGTATGTCCTCCCCATGGTCGAACCTGACTTGGCTCCACGGTCACCAAGCACCCTCATGTACCAAGGCCTTGTATTCTTAGGCTATATACTGACTTCTTCACATGGCTACTAGGCATGCCCGTGTACCATGGCCGTGTGCTCTCATGTTAGCTACTGACTTTACCCCATGGTCACTAGGCACGCCAGTGTGCCACAATCGTGTAACATTGTAGGCCACTTGCAAGGCTAATATGCCACCCAACTAGGGTCATTCTTACAAGCAAATTATCAATACATCTCATGCACATATGACAACCAAAAACATATCAAAATAATCATTCATCTCTACCATCCAATCTAATACTAATCATGCCAAGTTTACAAGACTAAAACTTATGAATATACAAGCATAATATATCCATACTTACCATTCACAAGTTCATCTTTTTGTTAAACATATATGCTCAAAATTTCATCTATATACTTACCCAAAAACTTGAGCATTTCTAAAGTCATCTAACCATACCAAGACATGCATCACATATCATATTCATTAATGCATATTGCCAACACATATCTAGCCAAATCACATGGCTAAGTACACTTCATATTCATATACAAATATCTAGCCTATACATGCCATATCTAGCTATATACATTTCCAAAATGTACCAAAACAAGATATGTAGTGTGATGACGATCCTTGACGGTCCCCGAACCTTCAGTAGCTTTGATGATCTATAAAACAGAGAAAACACACACAGACTAAGCTTTCAAAAAGCTTAGTAAGTTATATACAAATAAACTTAACATGAATTGCACATAACCCAATCAATGCAAAGACCATAATGGTTCTCATAACAAAATTCGTCTCATTCTTTCTTACGATCATTTGCTTAGACATAATTTACCACATTCACAACTCAAATACCTTATAAGCACATATCTCATTTAAGAATAATTTCATATATCATATCATCATTTCATTGCACATATATTCACTTTAGTAAGTTCATATAAATACTCACCTTGTATACACACTTAGTGTATAAATCATCGTACCTGAAATGGATTTACAATTCAAATAGCCATTCGCATCACAGACTTGCCCGTTGAACCGTTAGGAACCTAATAGGATACTTAAAAACTTGAAATCGTCATACAATGCCAACATCCCAGACGAGGTCTTACATGCACTCAGATATCGATGCCACTGTCCCAGACAGGGTCTTATACGAATCAATACGATGTCGATGTCCAGACATGGTCTTACACGTAAAGATCATATCGATGCCAACGTCCCAAACGTGGTCTTACACCAAATCTCGAATCAATGCCAACATCCCAGACGTGGTCTTACATGATAAAACAAAACAGATACATATGTCATGACATAGCTAATCCTATCTATTCCTAGGTTCATACAGGACTTCTCGAACATTGTCACTAAGTCAACCTTATCTCGAAATTCATGTACAGATTATCTCATAAGCATTCATCGTTAACATTAGTCATATAACATACACAATTCAATATAATTACGTTTATTTTCATAATGACTTACCTCGAATTTGATTTAATGGAAATGGAAATGGCTACTCGGTTACTTTCGCTTTCCCGTGATCTAAGTCCATTTTCCTCGGTTCTTGATCTATACATATTCAGAATTAACCCTTTTATTCACTAATTCTTTCAATTCAATCCAAGGACACACATTTAGGCCTATTTGCAAATTAACCCTCACATTTGCACAATTTATCAATTTAGTCTATTTTTCTCAAAATATCAAATTCACAAAATCATCATTTAACAATGCTTAGCCGAATGTTCATATATCTCATACAAGACCATATTTTCCATCAAATTTGCAATTTAGTCCCTCAAGTTACTATTTTCTCAATTTAGCCCTATTTAGCTAAATTCATCAAAAATTCAAGAACAAAGTATGTTCATCTAGCACAAATCTTTCATTTAAAAACTAAGCTCATCACAAAGCTCACCATTTCATCAATGGCACATCTCATGAACATCATCAATACACAAAATTGAGATATGGGCTTGATAGTAGACTAAGCAACAATCTCAAAAACATAAAAATCATCAAAATCTAAAGCCAAAACATACTCAATCAAGCTTGGAACCAATCGAAACCTAACTTTGTTTTTCTTTTCTTATTTTCTTTGTTTTTAGGCCAAGATGATGAGAATGGCCTTATTAATGCATTTTCTTTTATTATAATATAAATTATCATATAACATTATCATATAAAATAAACATATAAAAGCATAATCTATAAACACATGTTGCCGTCCACTATAAGTAAAAATGGGCTATTTGCCTTTTAAGGACTTCACAATAATAAAGCCACATCAATTTGGTCATTAATCAAATGAAAAGCCACTTTTAAACTTTATGTGATTTAGTCCTTTTATCAAATTAAGCACACAGATAGATAAATTATCTTACGAAACTTTAGCACATGCATAATCACTTATCAGAGGCACAAAATAATATTAAAATATTATACAGACTCGATTTATGGTCTCAAAACCAGTGTTTCGACTAGGTATAAATCAGACTATTACAATTCTCCCTCTTAGGGATTTTCGTCCCCGAAAATCTTACCACTAAATAGAGTCAGATATTGCTATCTCATTGAATCTTTCGGCTCCCACATTGCCTCTTCAATTCCATGTCAATTCCACAAAACTTTCACTAACGGTATTTTCTTGTTTCTCAACTCTTTTACTTCATGAGCTAAAATACGAATCGATTCTTCTTCGTATGTCATATCAGATCGGATTGCAATTTCAGATGGGGCAATCACATGTGACGGATCGGATTGATATCTAAGGAGCATCGAAACATGAAATACATTATGGATCTTTTCTAGCTCAGGGAGCAACCTTAATCTATATGCAACAGGACCAACACGTTCAATAATTTCATACGGCCCGATGAACCTCGGACTCAACTTGCCTTTACGTCCGAAACAAAGCACTTTCTTCCATGGAGACACTTTCAGAAATACTTTATCACCGATCTCAAATTCTATATCTTTTCATTTCAAGTCTGCATAAGACTTCTAACGATCAGATGCTACTTTCAAACAATCTCGGATCAGTTTCACTTTCTGTTCTGAATCTTTTATCAAATCAACCCCGTATAGCTTATTTTCATTGAGTTCAGTCAATACAGAGGCATACGACATTTATGACCATACAAAGCTTCATGTGGTGCCATTTTAATGCTTGACTGAAAACTATTATTGTATGCAAATTCAATCAATGACAAAACTGTTCCCACGACCCATTAAACTCAAGTACAGAACATCTTAACATATCTTCGAGAATCTGAATAATCTGCTCGGATTGACCATCCGATTGAGAATGAAAAGTTATACTAAAATGTAATTTCGTGCCCAAAGCTTCTTGCAATTTCTTCCAGAATCGTAATGTAAATCTCGAATCTCTATCTGACATAATGGATAGTGGCACCCCGTGCAATCTCACAACCTCAGAAATATAAAGCTCGGCTAATCTATCAAGTGAAAAATCAGATCTTACTGGAATAAAATGGGCAGATTTCGTTAATCGATCAACTACGACCCATATCACATCTTTCTTTCTCGAAGTCGGGGCAAACCAAAAACAAAATTCATTGTCACTCTATCCCATTTCCATTCGGGAATCAGAATCGATTGTAGCAAACCAGATGGAACTTGATGTTCAGCTTTGACTTGCTGACAGATTAAACATTTCAAAACAAAGTTAGAAATATCTCGCTTCATACCAGACCACCAATAGCATTGCTTCAAATCATGATATATCTTTGTACTTCCGGATGAACAGATAGACAACTGTTATGTGCTTCACTCAAAGTCAACTAAATCAACTCTGAATTTCTCAGAACACAGATACGATCTCGAAATCTCAAGCAATCATCAACAACTCAAAATTCAGATTCAGAATTCGAATCACACTGAGCTCATTTTGATAACAATTCATTATCAACTTTCTGAGCATCACGTATTTGCTGTACAAACAACGGTTTCACTTTTAATTCAGCTATCACAGAACTATTATCAGAAAAATCTAACTGAGCATTCAAAGCACGTAGTGCAAACAATGATTTTCTACTCAATGCATCAGCAACAACATTTGCTTTACCCGTATGATAATCTATCACAAGCTCATAATCTTTTAACAGCTCTAACCATCTTCTTTGACGCAAGTTCAAATCTTTCTGGGTCATCAGATATTTCAGACTTTTATGATCTGAAAACACGTGACATTTTTCACCGTACAGATAATGGCACCAGATCTTTAGTACAAACACAATTGCGGCTAGCTCAAGGTCATGTGTTGGATAGTTCTTTTCATACGGCTTCAATTGTCTCGAGGCATAAGCTACAACTTTACCTTCCTGCATCAAAACACATCCTAGACCATTTAACGAAGCATCACTGTATAAAACAAATTCTTTACCCGATTCTGGTTGTAAGAACACTGGAGCTTCTTTTAATAGAGTTTTTAACTGATCAAAACTTTTCTGACATTTATCAGACCATTCAAATCTAACATCTTTCTGAAGTAGTCTAGTCAACGGAGTAGCTATTACTAAAAATCCTTTTACAAGTCGACGATAATAATCGGCTAAACCCAAAAAGCTATGGACTTCAAACACGTTCCTCGGAGGTTTTCAATCTAGAATAGTAAAAATCTTGCTCGGATCAACTCAAATCCCAGAAGCTGACACGATATGTCCCAAAAACTAACTTCGTGTAACCAAAATTCACATTTGCTGAATTTTGCATACAATTGCTTCTCTCTTAGAGTTTGAAACACAATTCTCAAATGTTCAGCATGCTCATTTTCATCACGTGAATAAATCAATATGTCATCTATGAACACCACCACAAATTGATCTAGATACGGTCTAAAAATTCTATTCATCAGATCCATAAAAACAGCAGGAGCATTGGTTAGTCCAAATGGCAAAACTAAAAACTCATAATGCTCGTACCTCGTTCTGAAAATAGTTTTCGATATATCTAAATCTTTCACTCTTAACTGGTAGTATCCGGATCTCAGATCAATTTTAAAAAATACAGTAGCCCTTTTAACTGATCAAATAAGTCATCAATTCTGGGCAACGGATATTTATTCTTTATTGTCACCTTATTCAACTGACGATAATCGATACACATTCTCATCGTGCCATCTTTCTTTTTCACAAACAAGACAGGAGCAACCCAAGGCTAAAAACTCGGTCTAGCGAACCCTCTATCAGTCAATTATTGCAACTGTGACTTTAACTCTTTCAATTCTGTTGGTGCCATTCTATACGGAGATATCGAAATAGGTGTCGTACCAGGTAGTAGATCAATACCAAACTCAACTTCACAAATCGGAGGCAAACTCGGTAACTCTTCAAGGAACACATCAGGATACTCACAGACAATAGGTACTGATTCAACTTTCTTTTTAGACACTTTCAAATCAATCACATAAGCAAAATATGCCTCATATCCCTTTTTCACATATCTTTGATCTTTCAATATGGATACTACGGCAAGCAATCCATTCAAATCATTAGACTCAACCCGTACAATTTCATCATTCGAACATCTCAAATCAATAGTCTTTCTTTTACAATTTACCACAGCATCATGTAATGTCAACCAGTCCATACCCAGAATAATATCAAACTCATCAAATGGAAAAAGTATCAGATCAGCAGAGAAACAGATATCTCGAAACATTACCGGATAGTTCTTGCGCACTTTGTCAACAAGGACACTTTTACCTAAGGGGTTCGATACTTTTATAGCAAACTCAATAGACTTTACAGGTAAAGTCTTACTGAATATTAAATTTATGCATATATACGAATGCATAGAACCAGGGTCTACCAATGCAATCATAGAAGTATCATAAAGAGTAAAAGTACCCATTATAACATCTGGAGATGAAGCTTCCTCACGAGCTTAGATAGCATACGCTCTGGCAGGCGCTCTAGCTTCAGATCTTGCAACAATGTCTCTCGTAGTTCTCTGATTACCACTGACATTTCTTACATTCTTTGAAGGTCTACCCCTCATAGATGCAATATCAGATCTTAGATTCTGTACAGTCTCCGGCTCGACAGACTTAGGGCAATCACGGATAAAATGATCAAGTGATCCACATCTGAAACAAACTCTGTCATTTAATCTACAACTTCGGATGCCTTTTTTCACAATATTTACATTTAGGACTCTCAGTCCGGGCATTACCAACACTGGACACTGAAGTTGCTGGAGTTTTGGAACTCATTTAGGATTTAACTCGATTTCTATTGGAATGACCCACATTATCTCTTGATTGACTTTGATAATCTCTGAATCTCTTCGAACCAGACTGAAATGATTTGCTCGAAAATCTCTTTTTCACATCTCGAGCTTTAGACTCAGCTTTTCTTTTATCTTTCCCGAGTGCCTAAGCTTTGCATGCTCGATCAACAAGTACAATGAACTCTTTTATTTCTAAGATCCCAACTAGCAAACGAATATCTTCATTAAGACCATCTTCAAATCTTTTGCACATTATTGCTTCAGATGATATATATTCTCGGGCATGCTGACTTAATCTTATGAACTCTCGTTCATACTCAGTAACAGTCATTCGGCCCTATTTTAGTTCCAGAAATTCCTTCTATTTTTGATCGATGAATCTTTCACTGATGTATTTCTTTCGAAACTCAATCTGGAAGAAGTCCCACGAAATTCGTACTTTCGAAACAATAGAAATCAGAGTTTTTCACCATTGATAAGCTGCATCTCAGAGTAATGATACTACACACTTTATGCATTCTTTCGGAGTCAAAGACATTTCATCGAATACCCGGATAGTATTTTCTAACCAGAACTCAGCCTTTTCAACATCATCAATACTAGTAGCCCGAAACTCTTCAGCCCTATATTTATGGATCTTATCAACTAGAGGCTTATTCCACAGATTCAGATTTGTAGTCGGAGGCATATCGGATGTCTGAGGGGGATTAACCGGGGGTAGGAGTTGCGAAATAGTCGAGTTATTCCTTACAAATTGAGTGAATCACTCACTCATCATTTGGAAGAAAGCTTGTTTACCTTCTCCCTCTTGACCGCTCGTAGCCGGTCTCGAATCAGAAGGTACTTCCCTTACGCGGGAGTAGGCGTATTACTTTCTACGTCATTAGCTATAGCTCTTTCGGGATCCATTGCTATACAAAAATCACATTTTATACGTCAGGATTCATCACACTATCACAATTCAGATATAAAGCTAGACTCTAACACACTACGTTAGTCAGAGAATCAACTAAATCGTAGCTCTGATACCAACCAAATATAACACCCCTATCCCGAGTCCATCATCGGATTAAGGTTAAGGGCGTTCCCTGATAGATCAAAAACTTTTACTGACATTACAAACAATCATTCATCAATCACCCTCGTAATGTCCCTTAAATAGGTCAACGAGACCTTAATCATGCTTTAAAGTAGGCCGGGACTAAACCAAAACACATATAGAAATTTTCAAAATTTAAAACTTTTCAAAGTTTTAGGGGTTACACGCCCGTGTGGGCAGGCCAGTGTGCCTCCCACGGCTGCTAGACACACCCGTGTGTCCTCCCATGGTCGAACCTGACTTGGCTCCACGGTCACCAAGCACCCCGTGTACTAAGGCCGTGTATTCTTAGGCCATATATTGACTTCTTCACAAGGCTACTAGGCACGCTCGTGTACCATGGCCGTGTGCTCTCATGTTAGCTACTGACTTTACCCCATGGTCACTAGGCACGCCTGTGTGCCACAACCATGTAACATTGTAGGCCACTTGCAAGGCTAATATGCCACCCAACTAGGGTCATTCTTACAAGCAAATTATCAATATATCTCATGAACATATGACAACCAAAAACATATCAAAATAATCATTCATCTCTACCATCCCAACCAATACTAATCATGCCAAGTTTACAAGACTAAAACTCATGAATATACAAGCATAATATATCCATACTTACCATTCACAAGTTCATCTTTTTGTTGAACATATATGCTCAAATTTTCATCTATATACTTACCTAAAAACTTGACCATTTCTAAAGTCATCTAACCATACAAAGACGTACATCACATATCATATTCATTAATGCATATTGCCAACACATATCTAGCCAAATCACATGGCTAAGTACACTTCATATTCATATACATATATCTAGCGTATACATGCCATATCTAGCTATATACATTTCTAAAATGTACCAAAACAAGATGTGTAGTGTGATGACGATCCTCGATGGTTCCCGAGCCTTCAATAGCTTTGACGATCTATAAAACAGAGAAAACACACACAGACTAAGCTTTCAAAAAGCTTAGTAAGTCATATACAAATAAACTTAACATGAATTGAACATAACCAATTAATGCAAAGACCATAATGGTTCTCATAACAAAATTTGTCTCATTCTTTCTTAGATCATTTGCTTAGACATAATTTACCACATTCTCAACTCAAATACCTTATAAGCACATAGCTCATTTAAGCATAATTTCACATATCATCTCATCATTTCATTACACATATATTCACTTTAGTAAGTTCATATAAATACTTACATTGTATACACACATAGTGTATAAATCAATGTACCTGAAACAGATTTACAATTCACATAGCCATTCGCATCACAGACTTGCTCGTTGAACCGTTAGGAACCTAATAGGATACTCAGAAAACTCAAAATAGTCGTATAATGCCAACGTTGTAGACGAGGTCTTACACGCACTCAGATATCGATGCCACTGTCCCAGACAGGGTCTTACACGAATCAATACGATGCCGATATCCCAGACATGGTCTTACACTTAAAGATTATATCGATGCCAACGTCCCAAACGTGGTCTTACACCAAATCTCGAATCAATGCCAACGTCCTAGACATGGTCTTACATGATAAAACAAAACAGATACCTATGTCCTGACATAGCTAATCCTATCTATTCCTAAGTTCGTACGGGACTTCTCGGACATTGTCACTAAGTCAACCTTATCTCAGAATTCATGTACA
Source organism: Gossypium rotundifolium (assembly GCA_025506655.1). Lineage (NCBI taxonomy): Eukaryota > Viridiplantae > Streptophyta > Magnoliopsida > Malvales > Malvaceae > Gossypium > Gossypium rotundifolium. The sequence goes on along the minus strand of CP106732.1, from coordinate 148,947,904 downwards.
GATTATCTCATAAGCATTCATCGTTAACATTAGTCATATAAACATACACAATTCAATATAATTACATTTATTTGCATAATGACTTACCTCGAATTCGATTTAATAGAAATGGAAACGGCTACTTGGTTACTTTCGCTTTCCGCGATCTAAGTCGTTTTCCTCGGTTCTTGATCTATACATATTCATAATTAACCCTTTTATTCACTAATTCATTCAATTCAATCCAAGAACACACATTTAGGGCTATTTGCAAATTAACCCTCACATTTGCACAATTTATCAATTTAGTCTATTTTTTTCAAAACATCAAATTCACAAAATCATCATTTAACCATGCTTAGTCGAATGTTCATATATCTCATACAAGACCATATTTTCCATCAAATTTTCAATTTAGTCCCTCAAGTTACTATTTTCTCAATTTAGCCCTATTTAGCTAAATTCATCAAAAATTCAAGAACAAAGTATGTTCATCTAGCACATATCTTTCATTTAAACACTAAGCTCATCACAAAGCTCACCATTTCATCAATGGAACATCTCATGAACATCAGCAATACACAAAATTGAGACATGGGCTTGATAGTAGACTAAGCAACAATCTCAAAAACATAAAAATCATCAAAATCTAAAGCCAAAACATACCTCAATCAAGCTTGGAACCAACCGAAACCTAACTTTCTTTTTATTTTATTCTTTTCTTTGTTTTTCACCAAGATGATGAGAATGGCCTTATTAATGCATTTTCTTTTATTATAATATAAATTATCATATAACATTATCATATAAAATAAACATATAAAAGCATAATATATAAATACATGTTGACGTCCACTATAAGTAAAAATGGGCTATTTGCATTTTAAGGACTTCACAATAATAAAACCACATCAATTTTGTCATTAATCAAATGAAAAGCCACTTTTAAAATTTATGCGATTTAGTCCTTTTATCAAATTAAGCACGCAGACAGATAAATTATCTTACGAAACTTTAGCACATGCATAATCACTTATCAGAGGCATAAAAATAATATTAAAATATTATACATACTCGAATTTATGGTCCCGAAACCACTATTTTGACTAGAGTATAAACCGGACTATTACAAGTTTTCTCAACATCCTTTTATCATTCTCAGTTGCTTGGTCAGGGTATTCACGATTCCTCACATATCACAGTATATCATGCTGCCAAGGGTGATCATCTTTTCTTCTTCCTCAATGTTGTAATAATGAGCTGGAGCCTCATAGATACTCATCTGGATAGGTTTTACGTCCTCTTGTTTGTTCACTTTGATCATAGAAGCTAAAGTAGCTAAGGCATCAGCCATTTGGTTTTTATCTCGCGGGAGGTAAAAGAAGGTGATGTCATCAAACTCTTTAATTAGCTCAAGAATCAACCTTCAATAATTAATCAAATTGGGGTCTCTCATCTCTCATTCACCTTTGAGTTAATAGATCACTAATACAGAATCCTTATATACCTCTAGTACTTTGATCTTGCATTCTATGGCTGCACTAATGCCCATGATACATGCTTCTTATTCTTCCATGTTGTTAGTGCTATTAAAATCCAATTTACTAGTAAAAGGATAATGATCTCCATTTGGAGATACCAGGACTGCTCCGATTCCATTACACATAGCGTTGGAGGCCCTATCAAAGTTTAGTTTCCAAAAATGTTCTTCTTGATCACCTTCTTCAGAGGTTGCAACATACATCAGATCATCGTTTGATAAATCAAAATTCAAAGGCTTGTAATCTTCTAGAACTCTACTGGCTAGAAAATATGCTATTGCTCTCCATTTTACTGCCTTCTGGTTCACATAGACTATATCAAACTCTGAAAGCAGAATTTACCATCGGGTCATCCTTTCATTTAGAGCGGTCAACTCCATCATGTGCTTTAGAGGGTCTATTTTTTAGATTAGCCAAGTTGTATGGTACAACATGTACTGTCTCAGTCTCCGAGTTGTCCAAATTAAGGCGCAACACAACTTCTCAATTGGTAAATATCTTATCTCACATTCAGTGAACTTTACTGAGATAGTAAATCACTCTTTCTTTCTTTCGTGACTCATCATGTTGGCCAAGCACGCATCCCATAAAATTCTCAAATACTTCCAAGTCTGATGTCGTAGTTTATCCGGCTAGGTGGCATCAATCTTTGGGGCATTAGAGAGGTAGTGTTTAACCTTGTCAAAAGTTTTCTGACATTCTTCATCCCATACTCCTGGATTATGTTTCTTAAGGAGACGAAATATGGGGTCACATTTCTTAGTTAATTGTGAAATGAACCTAGCGATGTAATTTAATCTCCCTAAGAAACCTCAAACTTTTTTTGAGTGCACGACGGAGGTAACTCCTGTATAGCATTAACTTTATCTAGGTCGATCTCGATCCCCTCTTCACTGACTACAAATCCTAGCAATTTTCTCGACCTAGCCCCGAAGGTACATTTTGTTAGATTGAGCTTCAACTAGAATCTTTTCAATCCCAAGAACAATTTCCTTAAGACTTGCACATGCTCCTTTTCCGTTCTGGATTTTGCAATCATGTCGTCGACATAAACTTTAATTTCTTTGTGCATGATGTCATGAAACAAGGTTACCATGGCTCTTTGATACGTTGCTCCTGCATTATTCAGTCCAAATGGCACCACCTTATAACAAAATGTTCTCCACATGGTTACGAATGTGGTTTTCTCAATGTCTTTATGATGTATCTTTATCTAGTTGTATCCCGAAAACTATCCATAAAGGAGAACAGTGAGTAACCTATCATGTTGTCCACTAAGGTGTCGATATGAGGCAATGAGAAATTGTCTTTGGGGTGGCTTTGTTCAAATCCCTGTAGTCTATGCACATTCGTACTTTTCCATCTTTTTTAGGGACGGAGACGATATTGGCTACCCATTATGAGTATTTAACCACTTGTAAAAAACCAGCATCGAATTAATTCTTGACTTCTTATTTTATTTTTAGTAGGATATCAGGCCTCATCCTTCGGAGTTTCTGTTGGACCAGCTTACATTCTCCCCTTATAGGAGTCGATGTACCACGACACTGGTACTTAGACCAGGCATGTCCTGATATAACCATTCGAAGACATCTTTGAATTCTTGAGTAACTCAATGAGGTCTTGCCTTGTTTCTGCAGTGATGCAAGTTCTGATTTTTACCTCTTTCTTTTCTTGTTCGTCTCCTAAGCTCACAATTTCCACTGACTTTTTGTGAGGTAGGATATGTTTCTCTTCTTATTCTACCATCCTTAACAAATCAGGAGATAGGTTACAATCTCGATCACCTTCAAATTTCTAAGGTTCCTCTAAACACATATATTGCTTAAAAGGAGATTCTGAGTTAGTAGTAACATTGCTCATATCATTGATATCTAGAGACATGTTATAGGAACGAAGGAAGACCCAAAGAACAAATGAATCTAAGAATGATTATCTGTGTGGTATGAGTATGGATGAAATGGAAGGAACAAAAGAATGTTTTCCAAAACGAGACACAAAGATGCATTTTATTAAAATAAAAATAGTGGACATGTGCCTTTTTCACAAAAGATTTCTATTGCTCTTAGGTTCAGAGTAATAGGTATGTTCTGAATATTACTTTGAAATGGTCCTAAAAACTACATGGATCTCCTCCATAGTCCAATTGTTCATAACACTTCCAGGGATGTAGGAACAAATTCCTAATAGGTTTTTTAGTTCCTTCTTCAAAGGCATAAACATATTTCCCTTCTGAACCTTCGATATCTTCAAAGAATTCGACTCTTTATTATCCCTCTCAAAGGCTGCCACATTTCTCTTGTTGACTTTTCTCGGACCATATTCGCGCGGCTGCATTGTTTTCCATTTTATCAAAAAACCCATTTTCCATGACGAACTCTCTTTTTAGCAGCCGAACGTGAATCAATACCCTTTTCTATGATGAAAATGCAATGCAACCATAGTCAAAACAAAATGAAACAAGTTAGTATATTTCATACAAAGCTAGAATTCAAAGCAAGAAATAATATATAGAGCACCTATTCGGGTGACCACTAGGGTTTGGTGTGGTTCTACCTAGAGTAGACTCTTAGGGCTCATTATATGCGGTTCAGTTCTAAAGTAAGTGTACCTGAACTGGCAGATTCATTGATCCTAACCCATTATAGGCTCATACGGACTTAGCTAAGTTCAGGAGAATACATTTCTCTATGGCTATACGGAGATGAAAATCTCACAAAGGCATAGGTACGGATGTATCCCGAAAGCGATCCACTATCCTATATGGAGGTGAAGACCTCACGAAGGAATAGTTTCTCACTCCCACTTAAAAGGGTATAACCGAACTGTTATGAAATGCAATATGTGAAAATATATCCAAATACTCGAACCAATAAAGCAAATATATCAAAATAATGCAGACCATAAAAATGAAATGCAACGAAAGGATCGTAAATTTAAACCAAATTATCAATTTTCGACAAAAAGACAAGAAATAATCAACTCGTGGCTTGACTCTCTTATTTTCCCAGTGGAGTCACCAAGCTGTCGAGACCATTTTTGAAATCGACTTTTATTTTGAAAACGAAAATGGGAGTCGCCACCAATCCTTTTTATATGAGGTGTGATAGGATCACCTTGAAACTTGATCTTTTTAATAAAAGGTTTAATTTATTAAAATAATAATTTTTGATCTACAAAAATCCAGAAAACGGGTTCGGGAGTCGGTTACGCACGAGGAAGGATTAGCACCCTCGTGACGCCCAAAATTAGTACCAATTGATTACTTGATGTCTTAGTGTCGAAAATTGAAAATTTGAAGAATTTAAAATGCGATCCCTCTTTGTATTAATGTATATTACTAAAAAAATTTCTTAAATAAATCGAAAAGTATGTTAAAGACCTTCTCATCTCGAGGCAACAAAATGTCACATCCCATAAGTTAGAATACGACACTTTGAGTTCTCGATAATGAGTTTGCCTTTATTTTTTATATTTGGAATCTCACGTGTTTTAATTTTAAAAGGATATTCGATTATTTAGATCCAACGAGAAAGATCGAAACCCCGTAAGTTAGGGCACAACTTTCTCGAGTTTCCAAATACAGAACATTTTCCTTATTTTTTAAAAAATCTTTCATGCATTGTGCAAAAGTTAGTGTAACTCTTAAATTAGTATTCTAGTTTATTCAGGCTTAATGTACAAATGGATCATTTTAAAACTTAATATTTGATATAGGAATACTATAAATAAATAAGAAATACTATAATAATATAATTATGGTTAATATTAGTAATCGCATCATAATAAAGATAAAATAAATGAGGTAATTTAAAATAGAAAAAAATAAAAGTGAAAGATACTAAACAATGATGATAAATGTAAATAACATGTAAAAGTATAAATAGATAATGAATGAAATATGTACAAATAATGAATGAGAAATGTGCAAATATGAATAATATAAAATTTAAAATAAAAGTACAATGATAATAAATGCATAAATAATAAGTAAATAATAGCGAAAAAAAAAAAATGAGAAGTAGAAGTTGCAATAATAAATATATAAATGACTAATTAAATAACAACACAAAAAAACTAATGAAAAGTTGAAAATAAATAAATAAAGAATTAAATTGAAATTTAAACAAAAAACAAGTTATAAATCGCAAAATGATTGAGGAAAATAATTTATAAAATATTGAAACTAAAGGACCAAATTAAAAAGAATGAAACTGAATGGCCAAATCTAAAAAGAAAAAAAAAAAGAAAATAGGGCCTAAATATAACGCGCGCAAAAGGATGAGGACTAAATGAGAAATTATTCTCAATCCCTAAAGTGCATCGTTTCATAAAGGACCAAAATGAAACGAAGCCAAAATTGCAGAGTAAAATTAAAAAGAAAAAAAAGAAAATAGGATTAAATTGAAAATAGGAGAAAAAGCGGAAGGATTAACCTCGTAAATATCCCTCTAAGGAAAAACACGCAGATCCTAGCTTGAAAACTGGTCAAATTTCGGGTCATAAGCAAAACGTCGTCGTTTTGACAACTGAAACTTAAGTCTAAAATGGCGCCGTTTAGACCCCCATACAAATAGAAAAAATCAGAAAAAAAATATCACTTACCCTCTTTTTTTTTTTCAAAAATTTTTGAGAATTCTCTTAGATTCTCTCTCTCCCTCCCCTTCCCAGGCTATGACTCCAATCGTCGGCCACTGTGGAGGCCTCCAGTCGCCGACAACGGCGACGGCGCCGCCTTCCATGGTGGCCGAAAACTCAAAAACCACTTTTTATTTTAAAAAGGAAGATCACGATTTTGATTTTTTTGCTCAGGAGAAAACCTCAGACGACGGGGAGACGAAGCGTCTCAGGCGAGTTTCTCATCCTCTTTTCCCCTATTTTTATAGACATATTTTATATTTAAAATATAACAGAAACAAAACGAAAGTAGTCACCTTTTGTAATTTTTGGTATTTGATTTTCTGTGTTAAAAAACTACATGGATGGATCTAGCTTTTATAGCCACTGATGCTTGCGTGATTTCTGTATTCTTGTTTCTGTCCTTTTTGCAATTTTGCTCGGTCAACGAATGAGAGAAGCGACCCTCTTGCTACTTTGGTAAAACGGCAGCAGAAAAGATGTCAGGTGTGGGGATGATGCGCTGACGTGAAGGCACAAGGGGGAAGCGACGCATTAGGGTTTCTGCTTCTGCTGAAGTTGTTTAGGCTGTGGCCTATTGGGCTTAAAGTTTTTTAATTATTTTGGGTTGTTTTGTAAACTGGGCTTGAAACATTAAACTTGGACTGTTAATTATTTATTTTTTTTATTCATTTAGTCTATTTAGGGCCCGGGTAAATTGGGCCTACTACAATATAGACTCAATAATAATTAATACCTAATTGAGTTAGGTATATAAGATTGGATAATGACACGTTAGAGGTAGAATGGATAAATAATATTTAAAATATTTGTATTTTTTATGTTCAAAAAAAATCCTTGTATTTGTATTATTAAACACTCATATTTTATATTATAATTTTTTATTACTAAATATTTATAAATTATAATCTATAAGTTTATTACTAAATATTAATATAAATTGTTTTTAATAAAATATTTTACTTAAATTTTAAAATAATTATTTTTCAATTTTATTATTAAAATATAATTGTAGCATTAAATAATTTTATTAAAATAATAAGTTTTATTAATTATATTAATCGTTTATTATATATTAATGTATGACTAATAATATCGAAAGTTTTAATATTTGAAATAAATATTTAAAAAATTCTAAAATAAAATAAAAACATTACTAATATAATTATATTTAGTTTTATTCAAGTTAATTTAAATATAAGAATCATGACTCACGAAAGTTGTTTTTGAAAGTTAACTTTGTGCTTTTCAAGTGGACTGTTGATTACTTTAATCATAACTTCTAAGGACTAGGATTGTATGCCCACTCAAAAAGGGCTTATGTATTTTTATTTAATTAATGGAAAATGGCATGTCTTATGTGTTATGAATGTATGGTGAACAATTTTGAAAACTTGGAAATGTTAAGTTTAAAAGAGGAAAGTGAACATTTTGAAAACTTGGAAATGTTAAGTTTAAAAGAGGAAAGTGAACATTTATGGAAACTTGGAAATGTAAGGAAATATTTTAGAAATGTTAAGTTTAAAAGTGAAAACTAAAACAAGGTGGCCTTAAGAAAATTAGTAGAGGGAATTTAACACAAGAACGGGCTTGGAGTAGTGGCTAGGAGGTACCACTTAAGGCCCAGGTAAGTGACGCCACAAGTTATGCAAATGGGCCTAGGTTCGAGCAACGTGGGAAGCAAATAAAGGATTTTATTTTGCTACAAGGAGCAGAGGAGGTGGACGGCACTAAGGAACTTAAGTGAGGAGTTTTATTCTCTTTAAAATTCGGCTAAAGGGTGTGCTCAAGTGTGGATTAAATTCCTTTTATTTTAAGTGGATAAAAGAAGAGATAATTATGGATGGAGAGAAAAACTAGAAAATTGATAGAGTTGGCCGATTGGGGGGGCTCCCTTAGGTGATAATTTCGGCCAAATGAGGGAATTTAGGCCATTATTCATTCTTCATTCTGTTCTAAGTCTCTGCCGAATTCTCACTTTCTCTGCAAATCATCATCCTCTTTTCCTTTTTGATTTTCCAAAAGCCAAAAGCAGGTTCTCTTAGCCCTAGCCGATTTCTCATTAAGCCTTAAGAGCCGAAATTGTGATCCACATCAAGGCCATAGCCGAATATCCTTGAGGAGTTTTAAGCATAGATGCTGTCGATTTCTTCAAGTAAAGGTAAGATCCATGATTATTCGATCTTCAGTCTTTTCTCTTATTTTAGCCGAAAGTTAAGAATTAATCCCATCAATATCTCGTGGATTGCCGAAACTACTAGGATCTTTCGGGATTTGTCTGCCATTGTCGACTACAAAGGGAGAAGGATATTTTGGGACTTATATGATCTAAGGTAAGAGCTTAAGACATTCGCCATAGGCCATTCTATTGTGATTTAATGATTGGAAAATTTGATCTAACATGTGGCCATAGGTATTTCGACATCTCCACAACCAAGTAGTGTTTTTGGATTTAGATCCACAAGGTGAGTCCATATGTACATTCGCCAAGGCCTTAATTATTGATTAAGATCTATTTTTCGCTTAAAAAGGTCAAACCAATTTGTTAAAGTGATTTAAAGCTTGGTAGAATACAAGAAGAGTATAGTGAAGATTTTGGATTTGGCACCAAGGTAAGTTTTAGTGTACTAATCCTACTAGGATTTGGATTTATGGCCGAATGGCTCTTTACTAAGTATTAAATGATTGATTAAATGTAGAGATTTAAGATCTAAGGCATTAGATCAAGCTTTTCGGGATTTCAGCGAATTTGTTAAGTTTAATCGTGTGTACCTCACACTATCTTTTAATAATATTTATGGCAATATTAAATATATGCATGAATGTGAATATGGCTAAGTACCATGTTAAGGTACATAGTGTTAAGGTACGTTTCCTGCTCCTACTAGGATTATGCTAAATATCTGTTACGATACACATATGACATTATAAGAATGTGAAATAAGAATTTGGCATGTTAATGCATGATATGTATGATATGGGGCATATGGGTTATATGAAAAGGGGAAGTGAATGTGGTGACCTAAGACCACGATATCTAAATGTGGTGACCTAAGACCACGATAACTGAATGTGGTGACCTAAGACCACGATATCTCGAATGTGGTGACCTAAGACCACGATATCCGAATGTGGTGACCTAAGACCACGAATTTTATAAGGGCGATGAGCACGCCGACCGCAATGACGCCTTCGATGGTGTGTAGCGGATGGAGGATAACTTAGTAGTCCCCACGGTGTGCGTGGATGGTACGGTGATGTGTAGTGGATGGCATATAGGTTTGGGTTCGGGTTGCATCATTATTTTCTATCGTTATATGAACATGTATGATAATGTATGCCCGAATTATTAAATTTTAGTGTTGGTTACACATTGAGTCTGCTTTGACTCACCCTTGTGGGATTATTTTTCGTAACGATCAAGAATGGACCGGGTCGGCAGGAGCTTAAAGGTGGCCATGCACAGCAAGAAATTTATTTAATTTGGATTTTATTTCATTAAGTACTTTTTATTTATTTTTTTGGGAATTATTTGATGTAATAAGGCCATAGTAGAACTACTTTACTTTGCTTTTATTTATTAAGCTTACAAACTTTTATTTATTAAAAGATTAAGTAAATTTATTTTAAAACAAAGCCTAAACGTTTTGTCACCTAAAGCAAAGGATTTTAATAATGAAATAAACTTGTTATCAAATCAAGCCCAACCCAAAACAATCTTTCTTTCAAAACACACAAGTTTTTCCTAAGTAACAAAAGAATTTGAAACGGTTTACACCGGGGAACATACCAGATCCAATTAAGGCTCGTGGGCCGGGTTTGGGGTGTTTCAGTTTGGTATCAGAGCCCAGTTTTAAACTCTCGACCTTGGGTTTAAGGCCCAAAACGTTTTCAAAGTTAAGCCCAAAAAGAATTTTTGTGAATTAAGCAAGATTTTCTAGCATGGCCCACTAAGTCTCCGACCCGAAGTCCACCAGATAAGTACTCCAATCTCTTGGGTGATCTATATTATGATTTGTAGAAGGGTAGAAATGGAATGTAGAATAGAGATTTAGTACTTGAACCCTAGGGCTAGTTACCCCAACAATTACATAAGACTTAAATGCCTAATTGAACAAACCCGTGGTTAAGTCAGAAGAGTTGAGGTGTGGCAACCATGGTGCGCATGTCAGGATTGGTTTCACTGGGAGCTTGGTATTTAAGCAATCGCGTGACTCACCTCCCTCCACTCGAATCCTACCTGGTGCGTAGCCTCTGCTCACCCTAACCAAGAGGACTTATACACTGCTAAACCCCTAACTAAAACCCGAAAGAGACTAGTCAGATTTTTTTTTATGAAAACCTAGTTTTAAAAAGTCAACAAACTACCCTTTTGAAATTATGGAAATTATTATTTTGGAAAAACTTTCTAAGAATTTTAATTTTAAATTACCTAAATACCCTTAGTGGTAAAATTACTAAAATGCCCTTGGTTCTAAAATTTCCATATTACCTTGATTTCAATACAATTTCTACTTTGCAAAAGTATCCATGAAACCCTAACTTGTGAAAATTCAAGATACCTTGGTTTGAGAAATTTACTAAATTACCCCGATTTGTAAAATAACCAAATTACCCCTAACTTTGTGTAAATGACCAAAATACCTCAAGAAGGAAAATCAACGGCACCTCAATTTAGAAACCTATAAAGATACCCTTGTTTTGAAAGTCACCAGAACCATATTTTGCAAAAATTACCGAAATGACCTCTGCTTGTAAAATTACAAAATACCCCTAGTGTATAAAATTACCGGTTTATTCTTGAAATTTTCCCAATAGTATTTTAATTTTGTAAAATATCAACAATCGCTACTTTGCAACATTTTCAAAATACCCTAATTTGGAAAAATTATGAAAATACCCCTGTAGGATAAATTACAAAAATACCCCTAGGATAAGAACGGACAGAAATGTCCGAAGAGTGAATGTGTATAGGATATACTATCTATGAATTAGGATAGAAAGCTTGAAACTTTGATTGATCGAAAGAACTGCTACTAAACTCTTTTCAAAACTTATTCGCGAATAATCAGTAAAACAATGGCTAATTCATAAAACTTTCTAATATCAGATTAAAGCACATCGTTAGATATGAGTTCTAGAGGACGCGGTCTTCATGGACGTGGTAAAGAAAGAATGACTGTGTCAGAACCCGTTAGATTGGGTCAGGGGTCTGACAATGAGTTACCACCGCCACCACCACCCCCAGCTATTGGTGTCGAGCAAAGAAGCTCGTGACGGGATGATGTTGTATCGCAGGTGTCTTGTGAGTTCTTGAAATGGTGGTGGTGCCGAGGAATATGGAGCTCAAAAATCAGACCGAGCGACTCGAGCCAACTGAGTGAGGTGTTCCGTGGAGTATCCGTGTGGCACCCAAAGACAAATTGAATACTAGTTGAGGCGACCGAGCACATTATGGATGAGCTCGATCTGACTCTTGAAGAGAAGTTGAAAGGAATGGTGGCACTGCTACGTGATGAAGCGTATCAATGGTGGTTAACAGTTCGGGATGGTGCCACAGCTGAGGATCTGACCTGGGAATATGTTAAGGCGGCATATCAGAAGAAGTATGTTAGCACACGTTATATTGATGAGCAGAGGAAGGCATTTTTTGGGGTGGTTCAAGGAACAAGTCAAGAGCAGATACTGGTGAATTTTCGAAGTTTAAGCCAGATGCTCGAGGAGTGGTGTCAACAGAGCATGAGCGGTGTGTCCGATTTGAGGACGGATTAAGGGATGACCTGAGGTTGTTAGTCGCTCTACATCAAGAACGGGAGTTTTTTGCTTTAGTAGAGAAAGCTAAGATAGCGAAAGGAATTAAGGACTCTGTGAGGCAGAACACGGATCGGAATAAGCAGAAAAGAGGATTTGGGTCATCTGGATCTTCCGGGAATGCTCGTAAAAGGCCTAGAGTCGATGGGTCATGAGATCGCTAAGTCGCATCGGAGGCGCGACTTACTTGTGATCAATGTGGGAAGAAACACTTAGGTGAATGTTGGAAAAAGACGGGAGGATGTTTTAAGTGTGGGTCAAAGGACCATATGATTAAAGACTGTCCGATAAGACCAGATGGGAATCAACCAAGAGCTTTAATGTTAATCAGCCGGTAGAGGTGGACAAATGACCTCGGTGGGTCGTGGTCCCAACCATGGAGGAAATGGTTCGCCAGTGGTCGTGGAGCACCAAGCGGAGGTGTCAAGGTTCAGATGAGAGGCAACCAAGGTTGGTTTATGCAATCAAGGCCACGAGGAGAGTGATGTGCGGATGTGACAATGGGTAAGTTCTTATTTTTAGAATACCCTTCGTTGCCTTATTTGTTATAAAGTTAGTTCGTTCTTGTAATGCTAGTGAAGTATATGAAACCTTGGATGTGAATTTTTGTAGGAAATATGTTAGTTTTAAGATCAGAGTGTGCAGCAGTAGTGTAGTGTGGTGAGTTAGAATGTACGATTGTTCGTTAGTAAGTAATTTCGAGGACAAAATTATTTTAAGGGGTAGGCGTAACACCTCGAAAATGGGCTTATGCATTTTTGATTTAATTATACTGAAATGGCATGTCTTATGTGTTATGAATGTATGGTGAACATTTTTGGAAACTTGGAAATGTTAAGTTTAAAAGAGGAAAGTGAACATTTTGGAAACTTGGAAATGTTAAGTTTAAAAGAGGAAAGTGAACATTTTTGGAAACTTGGAAATGTTAAGTTTAAAAGAGGAAAGTGAACATTTATGGAAACTTGGAAATGTAAGGAAATGTTTTAGAAATGTTAAGTTTAAAAGAGGAAACTAAAACAAGGTGGCCTTAAGAAAATTAGTAGAGGAATTTAACACAAGAACGGGCTTGGAGTAGTGGCTAGGAGGTACCACTTAAGGCCTGTAAGTGACGCCACAAGCTATGCAAATGGGCCTAGGTTCGAAAGCAACGGGAAGCAAATAAAGGATTTTATTTTGCTACAAGGAGCAGAGGAGGTGGACGGCACTAAGGAACTTAAGTGAGGAGTTTTATTCTCTTTAAAATTCGGCTAAAGGGTGTGCTCAAGTGTGGATTAAATTCCTTTTATTTTAAGTGGATAAAAGAAGAGATAATTATGGATGGAGAGAAAAACTAGAAAATTGATAGAGTTGGCCGATTGGGGGGCTCCCTTAGGTGATAATTTCGGCCAAATGAGGGAATTTAGGCCATTATTCATTCTTCATTCTTTTCTAAGTCTCTGCCGAATTCTCTCTTTCTCTGCAAATCCTCATCCTCTTTTCCTTTTTGATTTTCCAAAAGCCGAAAGCAGGTTCTCTTAGCCCTAGCCGATTTCTCATTAAGCCTTAAGAGCCGAAATTGTGATCCACATCAAGCCGAATATCCTTGAGGAGTTTTAAGCATAGGTGCTGTTGATTTCTTCAAGTAAAGGTAAGATCCATGATTATTCGATCTTTAGTCTTTTCCCTTATTTTAGCCGAAAGTTAAGAATTAATCCCATTAATATCTGTGGATTGCCGAAACTACTAGGATCTTTCGGGATTTGTCTGCCATTGTCGACTACAAAGGGAGAAGGATATTTCGGGACTTATAGGATCTAAGGTAAGAGCTTAAGACATTCGGCCATAGGCCATTCTATTGTGATTTAATGATTGGAAAATTTGATCTAACATGGGGCCATAGGTATTTCGACATCTCCACAGTCAAGTAGTGTTTTCTGGATTTAGATCCACAAGGTGAGTCCATATGTACATTCGGCCAAGGCCTTAATTATTGATTAAGATCTATTTTTCGCTTAAAAAGGTCAAACTAATTTGTTAAAGTGATTTAAAGCTTGGCGAATACAAGAAGAGTATAGTGAAGATTTCGGATTTGGCACCAAGGTAAGTTTTAGTGTACTAATCCTACTAGGATTTGGATTTATGGTCAATGGCTCTTTACTAAGTATTAAATGATTGATTAAATGTAGAGATTTAAGATCTAAGGCATTAGATCAAGCTTTTCGGATTTCAATAATTTGTTGTTTAATCGGTGTGTACCTACACTATCTTTTAATAATATTTATGGCAATATTAAATATATGCATGAATGTGAATATGGCTAAGTACCATGTTAAGGTACACAGTGTTAAGGTACGTTTTCTACTCCTACTAGGATTATGCTAAATATCTATTACGACACACATATGACATTATAAGAATGTGAAATAAGAATTTGGCATGTTAATGGCATGTTAATGCATGATATGTATGATATGGGGCATATGGGTTATATGAAAAGGGGAAGTGAATGTGGTGACCTAAGACCACGATATCTGAATGTGGTGACCTAAGACCACGATAACTGAATGTGGTGACCTAAGGCCACGATATCCGAATGTGGTGACATAAGACCACGATATCTCGAATGTGGTGACCTAAGACCACGAATTTTATAGAGGCGATGGGCACGCCGACCGCAATGCGATCGCCTTCGATGGTGTGTAGCGGATGGAGGGTTGACTTAGTAGTCCCCACGGTGTGCAGGATGGTACGGGTGATGTGTAGCGGATGGCATATAGGTTTGGGTTCGGGTTGCATCATTATTTTCTATCTGTTATATGAACATGTATGATAATGTATGCCTGAATTATTAAATTTTAGTGTTGGTTACACATTGAGTCTGTTTGACTCACCCCTTGTGGGATTATTTTTCAGGTAACGATCAGTAATGGACCGGGTCGGCAGGAGCTTAAAGGTGGCCATGCACAGCAAGGAATTTATTTAATTTGGATTTTATTTCATTAAGTACTTTTTATCTATTTTTTTTTTGGGAATTATTTGATGTAATAAGGCCATAGTAGAACTACTTTACTTTGCTTTTATTTATTAAGCTTACAAACTTTTATTTATTAAAAGATTAAGTTAATTTATTTTAAAACAAAGCCTAAACGTTTTGTCACCTAAAGTAAAGGATTTTAATAATGAAATAAACTTGTTATCAAATCAAGCCCAACCCAAAAGAATCTTTCTTTCAAAACACACAAGTTTTTCCTAAGTAACAAAAGAATTTGAAACGGTTTACACCAGGGAACATACCAGATCCGGTTAAGGCTCGTGGGCCGGGTTTGGGGTGTTTCAAGGATTTAATAGTCCAATGCCCACTCACAAAAGTGAGTGGTATTTATTAATGATTAATGGTATTTATTAATGATTAATGGAAAATTATCCAATAGACCTTGTGGAGTTTTTAGAAGTACAAGTAAATTCAAGGTTGATAAGTATATTATATATGGTAGTAAAAATAAAAATATTTATAAATAAATGTGACACTTATCATATTTTTAATTCGTCACAAGTGATTTATCAAATAATTATTTATATTTTATAAAATTTTGAATAATTGAAAAAATAAAGTATTTATAATTGTAGTTTTAAAGAGTGAAAATAGGAGTGAGCTAACAAGAAATATAGTTTTAAAATTTTTAAAAAATTCAAGCTATTAAAATCATATTATAAATATTAAAATTCTATCATAAAGTATATACGTGAGAAAACTATGTATTTAGAATATAGAGTTATATTTAAAATAACATATAAAAAATAATACATTAGACTAATAATAGTAAATGCATAATAATTGTTTATCTTGGTGTCCTCATCAATTTTTAGTTGGTGTTGAGTTAACTTATAATACCAACTCAATCAATACTAGAAATTTTATTATATGCATATGTGTGTGAAAACTACGATTTAAAATACAGTGGTGTGTTTAAAATAAAATACAATAAATAATAAAATATTTGGTTTGAAGCTAATTAATAATAATGATGAAATATGTATAGTATTAAAATAAAATGAATTAGATTAACTTGTGATACCAACTCACTCAATAACATTATTAATATACACAATTTATGGAGATAATAAAGTGGCATAACAAAAACTAAAATGTATAAAAAGTCTGGCATAAAGCTTTGGTGAATAGTAAATTTAAGGTTTTACTAATGCAATTGATATGAGCTTAAATACTTTCATATGCATATTTTCATTGTTTTTAAATAAAAAGGCTAAAGTGTCCTCGTATAATATAACCTATTCTAAATACAAAAAGACATTTTAGTGTTCTCCTAATCGAGTTGGTACCTAGTTGATTCGTGACACCAACTTGATTAGGAGTTTAGATAATAGTATAGATGTACAATTGGTGGAGGTAATAAAATGCATAACAAAAATTAAAATGTATAAAAACATTAAAAAAGGCAAATGTTCAAATATTTTCATATTCATATTTTTATTGGTTTTTGAATAAAAGATTAAAGTACTTTCAGATAATATAGCTTATTCAAAATAAGAAAGGATATTTTAGTAATTCTCTTAAACGAGTTGGTACTCATTGACTCGACACTAATTTATTCAAGAGTTTAAATAATAGTATAGATATACAATTGATGGAGGTAATAAAACATGCACGATACATAAAATAAATTAGAATAAAATTTTGATTTAATGGTAAAATTAAAATTTTATCAATGCAAATGTTATGGGTTCAAATCTCACTACATGTAAAATTTTATTGACTTTAAAAAAATAAAACTAAACTACCCTTAAATAATATAACTTATTTTAAATACAAGATGACAGTTTCAGTAATTTTCTTAATCAAGTTAGTGCTCGATTGGCTCGTAACATCACCTCGTTAATGATTTAAATAATAGTATAGATATTACTTTTAATTTTTAATTTTTTTATAAGTAATGTTCTAATTTTATGTCACCGAATTAAGTGATACTAAACTTAATAAAAAATTGAGACATTAATTATGTGGAGAAATAAAATATATTTAAAATGATAAAATAATAAATAATAAAAATATTATTAAAATATTGAAAGTGAAGAATACAAAATATGGGAGATAATGGTTATTTTGTGGTTAAAATTGAATGGTTAGGAAAGATATTGATAGTTTTAAATAAATTATTTTTACAAATTTTTAGTTTTTGAAAACTCTCACTAATAAGAATAATGATGTTAATATACATAGTTATAAAGAAACTATAACATATTCTCAATTTTTGGATAAGTGAAGAAAAAGTCGAGTTATTTTTTTAACACGATATTTTATAACTTTTTAATTATACAAAATTACTTTATATTTTAGTTTAATTTTTATTTTTATTTTTTATTTTTGGTGACAAAAACAAAACCTTAACTGAAACTAAGGGCACTAGAAGCTTTGTCTTGCTGGAGAAGCGTAATCACCTCATCAGGTGAAACTTCAAAAATTTGTAATGAATTCTGCCAGGAGAGACCCATCTTTGCTAGTTGATCAGCTATTAAGTTACGCTCCCTAGGAACAAAGGTGATATCCCACTGACCAGTAGATTCCATTAGTCTTCTAATTCTTCTAATAAGAGTGGTGCCGGAGTCCAACGTTTGCTTGATAGATAGAGCCTTAACCACTTCAAGATTATCGGTCTGGATTACGATCCTCTTGAAGCCTTTGTTCAAGGAAATAAGCACTCCATCAAGAATGCCCCATAGCTCTGCTTCCAAAGGTGAACATCTGCCCAGATAATGCGTGAACCCGATGATCCAATTACCATTTGGGTCGCGAATGACTCCCCCTGCAGAGGCGTTTCCAAAAGCTCTGGCCACTTCTCCATCAAATGCTAAGTAGAACCAGTTGTCAGAATATTGCTGGGATTTCCCCGGAAGAACTGGTAAGGCCTTAGAACCAACGATTATTGTCTCAAAATGTTGAGCCCAGCTAAGAGAGAATTTGAAAATATCCTGAGGCGTCCAATCAATGTTCTGAAAAATGAAAAGATTTCGATTTTTCTAAATCCTCCAAGCTATTATTCCGAAGAGACACGACCAAGTAGTTCCTTTATCCTGCAATTTAGTGAAACAACAAAGATTAGTGGATAACCATGTTTGTAAGGGTTCAGAGAAAAACCTGGATTGCTTCTCTGGAGGGACTGCAAGAATCCAAACTTCCTTGGATAACGAACAGTCCCGAAGAACATACATTATATCTTCAGAATCATGATCACATCTTGGACACGCGCTACTTTGTCCAATTCCTCTCCTGGTTCTTTCAGAATTAGTAAAGAGCCTTTGATTAGCCACAAGCCAAAGAAAAAGGCGAACTCTTTGCGGTCCTTTGTACTTCCAAATTGGTTTCCAAATGTCATCTTTAGGTCTCTAAGAGTTCTCCTTTGAAGTCTAATAAGCACTCCGAACGGAAAAAGTACCAGCTCCAGAACGAGTCCAAATGACTCTATCTTCACCTCCAGCAGAATGAGGTGACGGAATATTGATTATACGCTTTATCATGTCATCTGAGAATATGCTTTAAATATATTGATTATACGCTTTATTATTTTAAATATGTTTTAATAATGTTACCTATACATTAAAATAAGCTTTAAAGCGTCTTCCTCGTGCTCACAGATGGCACACATTCATCATGTTGATTTTATTTTTTGTTACATTTTATGAAAAGTAGTTAATTTTCAATTTTCATCTTGATTTAATTTTTATACTTTAATTTTTAACATAATTCAATTTTTATATTTTTTAATATTATTAATTAATTTAATATTTTTATAACGTAATTAATTAGTTTAAATAGCTAATATTATTAACTTTTCAATTAAAATATTTATAAATAAAAAATAGAGAGATTAAATTCTTGAAAATAAAAATAAAAGAACTAAATTTCAAGTGTACGAAGTATAGAGACTTAGAGTCATGTTGAGGTATTAGTCCGAAAAGAGGCATCAGACTAGTTGACCCGTAAACCACTACGAACCGATTGAACTAAGCTAAAAATAGATTTAAATGATTTTTTATTTTTTAATTTTTTTATTCAATTGAGACATACGAACTGGTGACTTGACCAATTTGACCATCGGTACAAATTTGAAAATCTTGTTTAAAGTATATTTTAATTTTTAAATTTTATTAATATTATATAATTAAAAAACCAACTCAAGGCGAAGCTTGAATAAATCATATTAGTTTAATTAATTAAGCTAATGATAACTATCCCATGAAATTTCAACCAAACTAGAAATACATATAAATGATATATATGATGAGATAAAAATCAAACTTCAAAATTTGTATCTATTCTTTGTGTTCAATTTATGTTTTTTTTTTTTAGTTTAACACAATTTTTATGAAAAATTTAAAAATTAATTAAGTTAATTCGTATAATTATTTTTCAAAATATAATATTTGAGTGCCCACGTTTCTAACTTTCTTTTTCCAATCCCAATCTACCCGCTTTCGTATAAGAAAACGAAACAGTTGCTGCCGCAGCATCATTGACAATATCCAAAGGGTAGGATTTGCATATGCACAGTGCTCGCTCCCACCAAACTTTCTGCTTAAATCTGCCCTTCCGTCATTCTCGTCTTTGATGTTGCCTTTTGTTTCAACTCTTTCATCATTTTATGTCAATTGTTGCTTTACTCTTTCTTTTCTTGACCAATTTGGGTACGTCTCTCTCTCTCTCTCCCGAGCACTTTTGAAATTTATTTTTTCCCAGAAAAATATTTTTTATTTTTAATTTTAGAATTTTAATCTATGATCTAATAAACAAAGTTTTATTATAGCACTGATTTTATTTTAAATTAAAAAAATTACACACACTTAAACTAGATGCACGGAAGCTAGGTAGAATTATTGAAACATGCCGTTTTTTTTTTTGAAAAACTAAGTTTCTTGCAGTTGAAAATTAAAAATTTATAGATTTATTTTTTGTTCGTGTTTGAGATAGGCATGATTATAGTTTTAAGGAATGTTTGAATTTACGGTAGTGTCGTGGAGCTGGGTGACCTACAAATTTCATCTTTCATGTAAGTATGGAGCAATCACCCGGGAAGTCGGATCGCGTTGTAACTCAAGGTCTCAGTTGACGAAGATTATACAGTCTCGGGTTGAAGTTTAACTGGTGCTTCAAGTTTACAAAGATTATGCTTTTAAGGGATGGAGAATAAATGGGATCGTAATTGATAGTGGTTATGCGGACACGACATCGAGTTTTTCTTATCAGAAAAGGATATTTTGTAAAACTCATACACAAGTATGAGGAAGAAAAACGCAGTGGCGTTTCAATATAATCAAGTAGTTTGTTTTACCCATCTCCACCAAAGGTGGTGACCCCGTTACTATAACCTATGATAGAATTTGGGTATAACAGGTTTTAGTAGCAGGGTCACTGTTTTTGGTAGAGATGGATAAAATGAATTACTTGATTATATTGATGACCTCTGTGATTTTCTTCCTCGAACTTGTGTATGGGTTTTATAATGCATCTTCCTCTAAAAGTAAAAACTCGTTGTTGTGCCCGTATAACCACCATCAACTATGACCCTGTATGCTCCATCCTTTGACAACATAACACTTTTAAACTTGAAACCATAGTTACACTTCAACCCGAAACGGTATAATCAGCACCAACTTGGACCTCGAGTTGCAAAGAGATCCTAGTTTCTTAGGTGCTGACTCCATATTCACACAACAGGTGAAATTTGTACGTTATTGAGCTCAACGACATCACTGTGAACCCAAACACAACTTAAAACTATGACTATGTCTCCCTCAAAACGAGAGACGAATTAATCTTTAAACCCAAAAATTTCAACACGCAAGAAGAAGAAACAAAACAATTTAAATGAGAGTAAGATATGGGTGAGTAGGGGATGAGAACGGGCATTTATATAGGCGTTTCAACCCCCACCCAACTTGACTGCTTCTGCTTCTGAGTCCTTATAACCTGGGATTCCCAGGATAAATTTGAATGATTTATCTTGGTGCTAAAAAATGTCATAAATTTGAATGATTTATCTTGGTGCTAAAAAATGTCGTTATAGAGGAGCATTTTCTCCCCCCACGAATTTCAACTTTAAGTGTATATCTCAAAAACCCATGAAGCTTGGGGCATGTGTTGTTGTTGGAATTGTTTCATATACGTCGGGTAAAAACTCTATAAAATAAACTCAGTACAATCCCTAGATTTCCATATTGACCTTTGAAGTAGATCGTTGATCTTGAAGATACTTGGCATTAGCAGTTATTGACGTTGTCATGAAAACTTGAATTTCGTTCCTATGTATTGTCGAAGCAAAGGTAATTCGTCAAATTATATGTACATTTAGGGATTATCCATTACAACGGTCAAATTTGTGAGATTGAAATTGGGTCCGTTTTTGTATTAGCCAAATCTAAATATCTAGGATTCAACCAAAATATTAAAAGAGCTCTGGACAAAGATTAGGTGCAAAGTGGGGATCCAGAGAAGAATGTCGAGCCTAAAATGTAGATATTTAATGTTATTTAACCCTGTTAGATATGTCATTTTTGAAATTACAAGGGAGAACGAGCTGGAGACGGTGATCGAATCTCATTACTCTAGTGGGAATGTTGTACTAGAGTTATATGTTGACTTCGTCGAAGAGGACGAAGGTGGCTTGAGCTCGATTACACCGTGTTCACCAAATTCCACATCAGATTAAGAAGAAAAAAGTCCGAACACACAGTTGTACGGTGGATTCACATCATTGTTGCAAAGCTTATACCAAGACACCCAGAATCGACATCAATGGCAAGGCATCATTGATTTTGCCCCTCGATTTCAACTTCGAAGGACAGTCAGGCGTATTTGCTCATCGGGCCTACGACACACTCACACAGATTCTATCAGTGCCTTTGATTTAAACTTCGGAATACCTATGATCAACGTTGGTATGACTTACACGGGTTGACATCAACTTACTGGGGTGGGCCAAAAAAAAGTGATTTTGATATTGACATCAGATTTACAAGAATGGATTATCTACTCCCGAGAACCTCAATCGGTGATGGCACATCCGACCAAAAGGCAAAAGCAACCACCGTTGATAACAAAAAAGGACGATAGGACTAATAGAGAAGGCTAGATCAAATGATGCTAAAATTGTAGTGTGAGGGATTTCAAACACTTTGTTATCCATGCACACATGCAATTGCGACATGTGCAGCGGTACATGTAAATTGCATGACCTACATTGATTAAGTTTACAAACTTGAACGCGTGTATAATGTTTGGAAATCAATTCCTACCTATCCTAGATGAAAGCATGTGGTTGCCTACCTCGCATGCTCCTTTCGAGTTGGTACTGGATAAGAACTCGTGGAGCAAGTCGAAAGGTCAGTCAAAGTCAACTCAGATACGAGGGAATATGAATATTCAAGAGCACGAGACACACCAAGGTTATGCAGTTACTGTAGGAACCCAAGGCATACGAAGCCAAAATATTTACACAACCTGGGAGTATCGAGGAGAATAGCTAATTAAAACACTAACTCACGCAGTAAAAACACTAACTTATTCGTTTATTCATTAATTTTTTTTATAAAGTGTAAGTTAATATTAATTATTGAAGTAAGATATATTATGATATGCAAGCCAAAATTTTAATCTTTTTCCATACCTTCTTAACGAATCTTTGCTTTATCAAAATATTTTACTTAAAAATGGATGGAGAAAAACTTAAACGAAAAAAATAATAGAAATAATTTTAAATTTTAAACTCATAATATAATATGGTACAAAGCAAACCAATTTAATAACTTTGTTTCGTATATTGTAAATAAGTGTACATTTGGGATGTAAAATAAAGTATACAATTAGGGAAAATTACAAATAACATAATCATCGGCGTCCTGAATGTGTGCCACAATCGGATAGGCGTCGGGCACGCTTAGGGTTCCGTCATATTATTCGGGTTGGCGGTTCCTCATTGACTTAGTCTTCGTCTTCGTCTTCACGTGTACGTCAGGGTTGATCGCTACAATTATCTCCTTCCTCTGTGGTTGATTTCGACTGTGTCCTAACCGCCCATCATACATCCCCCTATTTGAGTCTGCAGTTGTGAGGATGACTCATATCGGTAGAACAACAATGTTGAGGGTGTTTGCAACATTATCGGTGGATGACTATATGGTGTCGTATAGGTCGATTACAGATAAAATGTGGGAATTTTTAGTGATACCGATGTGACGATGTTGCTGGCAGCATCAATGTGTAATATGGTAGGGCGGGTGGTGGCCGTGCAAAATACACCCTAGAGAATGTGTTAATGCAAAGAATGATTGTGCGTGTTGTGGAGCTTGTGTAAAATAAACTGATGTTGAATGTGCTGATGCAGGAAATGATTATGCATGTTGTGGTGCTTATGTAAAATAAACTAGCAGCTGAAAGTGTTGATGCGGGGAATTATTGTGCATGTTGTGATGTTTGTGTCAAATAAATTGAATTAGAAACAAAAATAAATGAACTATATTGACCGGGAAGTTGCACAACAATTGGGTCCTCCTGTGGAGATGGAGCAGATGTTGATCCCTCCATGACATCTTCTCCCGACCTAAAATTGATGAGCCTTTATCTTGGCCTCCTACAACAACGTTGCCCACTCATTTCTGAAGTCGACAGTAGATACGCCTTTTCGTTATGCCTGAATCAATCTATGTAATCCAGAGATATCACCAACTTCAGTATGAGAAATAGTTCACGCATTGGCAAGTAATTGTACCTACGCTTCCAAATCTCGATATACTTCTTGTGGAATGTTGACAAATATTCCTCGAGTCTCTCTCGCATGTTGAACTTGTACAGGTCATTGAGCTCTTGGGGTGGTGGCAAAACACGTTGCGTACACCTGAACTGTTGTATCACTCAGTCGGATTCATGCATTTTGACCGTTGCAAAAACGACCAATGGTACTTTTACGTGCTAGATGTTGCGATTGGTTAGAAATTCGGCCGGAACGTATTCTTGAATCCTTGGATTTGCATATGGCTTCCATTCAAACTGTAAAACGGATTTATAAATTTTAACATGTGCCTAATATTTAATTTCAAATTCTAGAATAAAAAATTGATAACTTTGAAATTCGTAAACTAACATCTTCTTTAATTTGTTAATCTAAAGCTAGTCGAATATCCTTGAGCTCGGTCGATATACCGCTGTGTCTCGCAAGGTTGTTCCACCTATTCAAATAATGTTTTATTTCAAAATTACAATAATAAAAAATAAAAATGATAATGATATTATCAAATGAATTTATGATATTACGAGTGGGAATTCGTAAGAGAGTTCCACTCGAGGGCGTAAAAATGGTAGTCGATACCATGCCCACAATTGAAGAAGGAGCATACAACTATTGATTTTAACTTTTTTTGTATCGTCGCCCAACACATATCTCGGTACAACGTCGTCAGCACCGCTGATCCCCAACTAAGTCATCCCGATTCTTTCAAGTTGACTAGTACTAGTAGCTACTTTAAATGTATCATATTGAGAGATTTATATGGCATTAGCAAACCCTCGATCAACCTTAAGATGAATGCACGAGTGAATTGTTGTTTTTAATATCACTCACAAAAGGCTTGATAGTTTTGTAGTTGTCCTCCAACCATCTTATCTTGATCTGGCTACCCTTAAACTTGTTTGACACCTTCCCTAGTAGTTGCTCACATGTTGTACTCTAATCGGCACTAATCATTGGCCTCGTAATGACTTCCTCATTGTACGATAGATCAAGTTGTAAACTAATGTCTTCGAGTGTAATTGTACACTCACTGCAGAGAAGATGGAATGTGTGTATCTTCGATCCCCATCTTTCGACCAAAACACTGATAAGTGGGGGATCCAAATTTAGTCCCCCAAGCATTCGAGCCACGTATAAGAATCCTGCATCTCACAAGTGTCCATAAATGACATTCAATGCACCTTCGCTTAAATTGTTTATGTATGTCTCCAAAATCTAATTTCGGGTTAAGTATATAAATATAAAAAAAATTAACAATCTAAACAACATAATAATTAACTATTTAAAATTAAATAAATAAATAATATTTTCTTACCATTTGTACTTAAACGTTGGATATATGCTTGTCATCCAAACGAATAAGTTGATTTGTCATTTAAAAATTATAACGAATAAAATAAAATTGAAGAGAATAAAATTCAGAAAAAGAATTAAAAATTATAATTGTGAACTGAGAATTGAGGATTGAGGATTGAAAATTGAAAATTGAGGATAAAAAATTGAGGATTGAGGAATGAGTATTGAGTATTTGGTTGAAAAGAATGAAGTTTGGAAGGGTTTATATAGGAAAAATTATGGTTGTTGAACTCATTTTAGTCCTTGAAAAAGTTACAGTTGAAAGAAAAACACGTCCTACAAAGTGCATTTTCACTAATGTGATGGTGAAAACATGTTTTTGTTTTTCTCTCCAAACACAATGTAAATCGATAAATTTTATAAAAAATGACATACTTACTCATTTTTCTTTCCAGATATTTCAATAATTCAGCCACGTAAGCCATGTAAGTCAAAGAAAATAATATTGACATTTATTATAATTTTGTGAAATAGTACTTTACAATTCCTAAGGAATTGAAAAGTTTACAATTTTGAATTCAATATTTTTATTTGACTTTTTATATGGGTCATTTTACTCAAAAATATCCCTTTTAAATCTTATTTACTGAAACTTGTCATTTCATACAATTAAATAGACCAGATGACTTTTTAATTATTTATCGAAATGGGTCAATTCTAGGCACAAAAACTCTTAGAACTCATTTTCTAACGCCAAGACGATGTCATGAAGAAATTTTATGAAAAGAGTTTAGAGTGGGCACACAATCTTTTCATCCATTCATACATCCATCAAACGAACCTTAGTTCATTCAGAGAAACATTGTAGTTTTTTCCTTTGTTGTTGTTTTACCACTACCCGGGGCATTTTCGTAATTTGTCCCTGGGGGTAATTTGTCAAAATAAGGTTCCTTGGTGTTTTGTCACGTTCTCGGTATTTTGGAGAATTTTTGAAACCGAGGTATTGCAAAAAAGCGCAGGGATATTTCAGGAGTTGCAAAATTTTGAGGGTTCTTTTGCAAAATGATGAAGTTGCAAAAATTTTGGAAATGTGTCATTTTGATGTTGGCAAAAGTTTGCAAATTAGGGTTTTGGACTTTTATAACATAATGAAATTTTGGCAAAACTATTGAGTAGTTGGACGATTTTGTAATTTTACCCTAATGGTATTTTTTGTAAATTTGTAAATCGTAAATATGAAAATTTATAAAATATTTTTTCCAATCAAGAGGGTAATTTAGAAATTTTAAAATTAGGGTTTTTAAGTCCCTTTCGGTTTTAGTTATTGGGTTTAGTCCGTGACTAAGTCCTCTCGATTAGGGCTACTTTGTAGGATTTTTTAGACCGCTTAAATACCAAGCTCTTCATCAATCCATTCCTTGGCCTCCAATGTGTTTGTCTAGTGTATTAAGTCTTAATTTGTGTTTGAGTAAAAATGTTCTATAAAAGCTCCATTCCTTTTCTACCCTTCTATAATTCACATAATCCCTTTCACGGTGGATTTTTTAGGGGCCATCACACAAAGAAAAATTTGGTCCTCTCAAATTAAAAGCGGGCTCTCAAATTTCGGATCGTATGTTCCTAAAGTAAACCGATCTCAAAAACATTCGATACTTAGGAAAAATTGTAGATTTTAGATAAACTATTATTTGAGTTGGGCTTAGATTGAAAACCCATTTATTTAATCTTGTAAATCCAATTCGATGTAGCATGTCCAAAATAGTTCTTAGCAAAATATTAAAAGAAATGCAAAGAATAAACGGGCCTTAGCCTTATTACATCAAATAAACCCCAAAAAAATAAAATTAAAAGGTATTAAAATTAAATAAAGTCCAAATTTAATAAATTCTTCAAGTGATGCATTTCATGGAATCATCACCAAAAATAATTCCCACAATGGGGTGAGTAAATTAAATACTATCATTCAATAAATCGCATTCATGTTCAAATCATCAAGTTCATATAATAACGAAATTGTGATGCAACCCAAACCCAATCCTAATTAGCCATCCACTACACTCCCCGCACTAACCTCGACCGGGGACTACTAAGTCAACCCTCCATCCGCTACTCTCCACGTTGTGTCTTTAGACACTATAATCAAATTTAATTAAACGGTTACCAAAATTTCAATGTGACCGTAGTCGACATATTTCGTTGGTGAGAGTCAACAATGAGACCAAGTCACACTGTTCTCCCCTTTCACATAAAACCCAATGCCCCAAAACATATATAAGCATAACTTAATTTCATGATAATGTTATTAAATAACATTTTTCACAATCCTATCAAGTAGGAAATGTACTGGTACCTTTTGCCACATTTGTGGTACATAGCCACATTCACATTATTATTCATATCATATATTAAAATATTTAGCCATATAATATCAAGGATAGTAAGTGTACACACCGATTTGCTTATTAAGGTTCCTTGAGATCTCGCCCACCAAATAAAACAAAATCCCGATCTAACTTTAGATCTATTAATTCCTATATTCGCCCACCAAATAAAACACATTAATAAACCCTTTTGGCCTAAACAAAACCAAATCCTAGTAGGATTTGTAGAGACTCACCTTTGCCGATTTGGTGTTTACACAAACTAAAACTTTATTTTTCCTTTGATATTCGCCAACCTTGAATCTCAATATGGGTTAGTTTTCACTTTTTAATAATTAAAGAACTCGATCTAGATAATCATACAAGCTTTGGCAAAAATTTTGGAATACTTTTAGGTACTTACCTTGTGGATCTTAAATCCAAATTCACCGAATAACTAGGAACACGTGGCCTATGGTGTACCTTACACACCGATTTGCTTATTAAGGTTCCTTGAGA
This sequence comes from Gossypium rotundifolium, assembly GCA_025506655.1. NCBI lineage: Eukaryota > Viridiplantae > Streptophyta > Magnoliopsida > Malvales > Malvaceae > Gossypium > Gossypium rotundifolium. The sequence continues at coordinate 148,919,983 of CP106732.1, read as the reverse complement.
TCTCAAAATCCCGATCTAACTTTAGATCTATTAATTCTATATTCGGAAAAGAATTTCTTCTTCCATGATTCGCCAAGATTAATAATCAAATTAGTCTCTAAATTTCAATAAGTCTAGAATATAAAAGAATAGAAAACTAAACTTGGATCTTACCCTTATTTGAAGGAATCGATTGCACCTTCACTTCAACCTTCGAGATTCGACTTACGTACTTGATGAACAATCGCTATGATTCCTTATGTATTTGGTTTCAAAGATGAAAGAAGAGAGGAATAATAGGCTTAGAAGGAATCGGCTAGGAGGCTAAAAGAAAAGAAGAAAAGAATGGATGCTCAAGAAGAATATTCTAAGAAAAAGAGAGAGGGAGAATGAATAATGAATGGCCCTAGTCTCATCCTTTTATAGTGAAATTACTAGGCCAAGAATCCTTAACTTGGCCACCACTCTTCCTTATTTTCCTAATTAAAGAATAATTCTTCATTTATCTCTTATTATTCACATTTTATGTGAATAAAACTCCTTTATTTATCTCTTATTATTCACATATTTATGTGAATAAAACTCCTTTATTTCTCTCTTATTATTCACATATTTATGTGAATAAAACTCTTCCTTTTCTAGAAACCCATGCCATCCACCTCGCCTTCCGGAAGCAAAAATAAAGCCTTCATTATTTGCTTCTGGATGACTCAAACTCAGCCCAAAACCTCTTGTATTTGGGCCATTTCCTAAGACCTTAGGTGGCATCTTCAGCCACATTTCCAAGTTCGTTATTGGGGCAAATGTCATGTATCAGATATTTTAGGGTCACTTGGCCCTAAGTTCCTTTGGGCTCTAAAATTGACATTCGGTCATTTTTAAGTTTCCTAAAATTTTCGCTGGCTCAGATTTTCCGTGTTTCCAAAATGTTTAGGTTTCCAAATGTTCGTGTTTCCAAAATGTTCAGTTTCCAAATTTACTTAGGTTTCCAAAATGTTCACTTTCCAAAAATGTCTAAGTTTCCAAAAGTGTTCATTTCCATTTCCATTTCCATTTTCATTTCTATCTTCATTTTCATTTCCATTTTCCTTTCCATTCTCATGCATTTCTAGATTTCCAAAAGTATCAAAAATTTATTCATAGTACTTGAAACTTGTCATTTCATACAATTAAACTGGAAATGTATAGGCCCTATTCAGGATGTTACAATACTATTTAATATTTTTTTCATTTATGCAATTTTAATTAATTTTTATTTTATAATTTTTTATACAGTTTGTAGATCGGGTGTTGCAATGCTATATTCGTAATATGTTTGGTCCGCCATCGTCGTTGATAGAGAATTACCTGCGGGAAGCGGGTTTTTGGCACGTGGCCACGATAGGCCGAGGTGCAAGTTGGACCCGAAACTAATCAGTGCGTTGATAGAGAGGTGGAGACTCGAGACGCACACTTTTCATCTTTCATGTGGAGAGTGTAATATCACTCTAGAAGACGTGCAGTTGCAATTAGGATTGCCGATGGATGGGTACGTAGTCACCGGGTCCGCAACTTCTAATGATTGGGGAGTCGTATCCTACGAGCATTTGGGTGCTATTTCGGATAATATTAACGGAGGTTGCAACGAAATAGGTTGGTTACGAGACACATTCCGGAGCCAGATAATGATTCGACTGGACTAGAAAGAATACGATATGCTCGGGCATACATTCTTGAGATGATTAGAGGTTAACTGATGTCAGACTTGTCACGAAACCTCGTACATCTAAGATAGCTGCTAAAACTCATTGATTTTAGAGCAACCGGTGAATTGAGTTGGGGGTCTGCCGTGTTAGTAAAATTGTACCGGGAGATGTGCGGGGCGACGTGACCGAATAAAGCTAAAATTAGAGGTTGCCTATCGCTACTGCAATCATGGGCACGGTTTCGCTTTCTATTTTTACGTCCTCGAGTGGACCACCCATATACATTCCCACTCATAATGAGGTAAATTTTATATTAGATTTTACAATTATTACGTAGATTTAAAATATAATTGTATGCTAAAATTTTATTTAATTAGGTGGAACCCTTCGGCGAGTTATGTTGGAATACCTACCTCACTTGAAGATATACGGTTTTGATTAGACCAACGGTCGGAAGCACAAGTAAGTATTAAATAATGTATATACATAATAAAATAGTCGCTTCGTGTTTAGTATTTAGTATTCAGTATTTAGTATTTAGTATTTAGTATTTAGTATTTAGTATTATGTATATAACTAATATTTTTATCATGTTCATATAGTTTCAATGGACACCATACGAGGATTCAGTAATTCGGGCAGTAATTCCCGATGAATTCTTTCAAAATCCGAACATTTGACATATAAAGGTCCCATTGGTCAACTGTGCCACCGTGGAGATGCACCAGTCAGATAGAGTATTACGACAATTTGGATTCCGAAAACTAATTCTTGTGGCACCTGAGGTGCTCGATGATGAGCACAAAGTCGACTTACGGTAGTTGCATACGGATTGGCCGAGATTTTGGTCAGCATATATCGAAATGTGGGAAAATCGATATGATTATATACCTACTCGGGATCTGATCATCGTTCTTGAGTTAGCGTGCATGCCGAAATACATGCCATGGTTTAGGATCCATGGCAAGCCATATTTATTGTCGGAAGAAGAGAGGCAACGGTAAATTTGTGTACAAAGGAAACGACTGGGCTCTTTAAATCCAAGGAGAAGGGATGATGGGACGGGCCCATCAACAGCATTGACACAACCACCGGGCCCATCAACAGCGCCCACATAGTTACTGGGCCCAACACTTCAACCGACGACACCCATATCATAGCCTTTTCAGATTTTACCAAGTACGTATCCTAGCCCTTATATGTATCCTAACCCTTATATGTTTCCTTTTCCTAGTCCTATGGCAGGTTGGAATGCATGGCCCGGTTTATCTCCGTTTTTGATTACTCTGAGTCAACCGCCGATCTATAAGCCGCCCTTGCATGAGGGATCGCACGAGTCACCGTCGGGGAGCTATTCTTTTTACCAATCCCCATCGCCTTATGGAATTCAAACACCTCCACCATGGGTGATGCAAACACCTCCACAGTAATTATTCTATCAAGATGGGTCATCCTCCCAACACCCACAACCAGATCCCCTACCAGAGGAACCACAATCCCTGCCGGAGTAACCACAACCCCAGCCAAAAGTTAAACTAAGGAGGAATCCAGCGCGTAACCGTCGACCACCCCATGTGGCACTGATTTCGACCGGTTCCAAAATTGATTTTTGTTAATATATTTGTACAAAATTTTTTATATTGTTTCATTTAATAAAATAAAAGTCATTTTTAATATTTTAATCGTAATTTACTTTTGATATTTTTAATAGAATAAAAGTTCTTTTGAATAGGGTAATATTTTTAATTTTTTTATATTTTTAATAAAATATAAATAATGCAACATAATTTTATTACAACAACTATCAGCTATTCCGATTTGGATATGATCAAGTTGTATGGCCTGGGTTTCTACACCATCCGCACAACTTCTGTTGGTTGGCAGTTTCTCGGATATCCATATTGTTACGTATTCTAGTCGAGTAAGGTCGACCCTTTGGTTTCTTGATGCGATTCTCATCCAAAGAATACTTAAACGGAGTAAGCGATACTGACGACCACTTACGTTCATCTGAAACTTGTGGGAATACGTGTCTCCACACGTTGTACATGTATTTTATTTTGTACACTTCGTCGACATAGCTCATGGGATCCAGACGGAGATTCTGACAAACTGTAATTACATGACGCATAGATAACGAAATGCGTCAAACATCCCACAGTCGCAGGTCATATTTCTCAAGTGTACACGATATTGTCCGCCAATAATACCTTGGTTCGGTCTGTCAAACTCCGTCACACGAAACCATAGGTTGTCGCAATCGTGACACACTGTATGCATGATGTTGGCCCGTGCCTTCGCCTTATTAATTTCTTGCAATACCTTCACGCATCATACATGGCCTCCTTACATTTGGCCTTTATAACTCGCTGCTCACTTTAGAAATAGTACCGCTAAACGAAAATATGTCTATCACACAACCGATGTTATCGGCAAATGACACGTTCCTTTTAGAACAGAATTTATGCATTTAGCTAGGTTTGAGGTCATATGACCATATCGTAGGCCGCCATCGTATACTTGTGCCCACTGTTCGAAAGGGATGTTACAGAGGTAGTTTGCGCCTTTTTCGTTAACTGAACGCAAAACCGCCAACATCTCATGAAAACGATTTTTACTTATCTCATACTCTGCCAATATAAGTTGATAGCTAATATTACATACCACTCTTCCATTAAGAATAAATTGAATATTACAAATGAAATTATATAAATAGAGATTGCATACCCATGTTGGTCACTTGCCGTCGTTCACTTGAAGATTGATGTTGCCCGTAGTAGTTGGACGCAACATGCCTTAGGCAATACCGATGGTGTGTGCGATGCCATAGGCTTCCTATCACTCAATTGCAGCTAGTATTTCAGGGCCCCAACCCGATATAACGCAGATATTAGGTTGGGGCAGACATGCCTCCTTAACCTAGAAAGAAAGAAATCTCAATCATCAGTTAACTCCCCCGATGTTATTACAAACGCAATTGGAATGATTCTCCCACTGCCATCCTGTGCCACAGCTAGCAATAACCGATGGTTATATTTACCATACATAAAGGTACCATTAATTTATACTAATGGCTTGCAGTATAAAAATGCGTCTCGGCATTGCTTAAAGCTTCAGAATAGACTCTTGAACACTTGGCATCCACAGAGCAATCGGTCGTTGTAGTACAAGGTGTCATTTCAAGGTCTGTTATGCAGCTTGGGACATATCTCTCCAGCACCTGACACCACTGCCACACTTCATTATATGAAGCGTCCCCGACCATGTAACTTTTCCAACGCCTTCTACTTAGCTATCCAAGCCTTGTAGTAAGAGGGAGTGTACCTCAATTGGCTACAAGTATTGGCAATTAAGACCGACACTGAAGTCCTAGGATCCGCCTTGACCGTCGGTAGTATTAAGCTAGCTAACATATCTGAATCCATCTTGGGATGATTTATGAAACACCTGCCAACGAAGTAGTTAAATAATGCAACATTATATAATAACAGTATTATTCAAAAACCCTAAACACCTAGTGATACTGTACCGGCAACACATGTATGTAGACCTTTGTACTTTAGTATCTCCCACAAGCTGTCCTTTTCCTCAACTAGACCATGATTTTCTATGAACATGTACCGTCCTGCACTGCACACTTGGCCTCATACTTATCGGGTTTAGATTTAACCACATTGTAGTTAACCCCGTTCTTGATGTTATATTGTTTCAATGCACCAAGAAAACTATTCTTATTGGAAAACTCCTTACCAACTTCCAATTCACCTGAATCTAACGACGAACTTGTACGGTCACGCCTTCTGTGTGGTAGATCTGGAAACTCTAATGCTTCATCTTGAGATAGATCAATATTATGCATGTGGGCTGAAGGCAAGTACACCCTGAATCGTGAATCTTCTTCTTCTTCATCTGAATCCCCTTTAACATCTTCAGGTATGGTTGGAACAGGCTCCGATTCAAAAAATAATGCAGCTTCTGCACCAACGGGGCTGGGCTCTCGAGGTGGATCCACATCAGACTCATCATCCGACCCACCATCATCTGCAATAAACGAGGTCCCCTCACTGGTGAACGTCGTAGGGAGTACATTATCCCTTCTTAAATAAGTTTCGTAACGTCCTCAATCATATGTAGATTGCCAACTACTAGAAGTTGATGTCGTTCCCAATACGTATTTCTAGCATCGAACATCGACCCATCGATATGCATGTTCCATCCACTAACCGAGTGTCTGCAGGGGTTGTGTTTTCCACACTGCCACCAAACACGGGCACTTCCGTATTTTGCCTCCCACTAATAGAGTGTCGTCTTGGGGTTGTGTATTCCTCTCGAACAACAGTAGATGTTGAAGTCAAAAATTCATCATTTGGCGATGAAAATTGTACATATACCTCAAGATAGGGTGATCCACTAACAAGATGAGTCTGCACTATTGTCTCCAAGCTACGAGGACCTTTGATGTCGAATGAGTCATATCTCACGGGATCAATTGAAGCACAAAATCTATACTTAATAGACAAAACTTTCATTGGCGTCGTTTCGAAGATTTTACGCCTAATTCTTTTACGAAGTTTTGTCAAATCTATGTTCTGGTTAAAAACCAGTCGAGCTGTGTTTTTTGATAAAAAAACAACGCCGTTCTCGATGTCGCAAACTTCACCATCATAGTAATAACAGCACTAATACGTTCACTCATCTTCATTTTCTATTCTACTTTTGCCTCAATTCTCTTGCTGTAACTTATGCAACCTGAGAATGAAATTTGGCTCATTTATAGTCTAAGGCCAAATAGAACTACTATAGAAAAGAGCGTCCACGTGGGAGCTTTTTTCAAGAATCTTCTTGACAAGGCATCCCGCTTGAAGCATTTTGGACACTATTTGTTCGTAAACGTCTTCTCAAAATTATTTTTCAGATACTCATCAGAGAAAAGAGCGCCCACGGGAGCTTTTTTTCAAGAATCTTCGACAAAGGCATCTTGCTTGAAGCGTTTTAGACACTATTTGTTCAAAACATCTCCTCAAAATTATTTTCAGATACTCATCAGAAAAAGAGCGTCCACTGGGAGCTTTTTTCAGTAATCTTGCTGACAGTGCATCCGGCTTGAAGAGTTTTGGACACTATTTGTTCAGAAATGTCTTCTCAAAATTATTTTTTCAGATACTACTGTAAAAAAAACTTATATTGTTAATATATTTTTCCCAAAACCCTAAACACAAAATTATTTTAAAAACCCTAAACATAAATTAATTAATTAACCTTAAAACCATAAACCCTAATTTAATTAATTAACCTTAAACCTTAATTTCATTGATTTTTTTCTTAAAAACCCTAACCTTAACCCTAAACCAAGCTAAAAACCCCAACGTAAAAAACGGGCAAAACTCGTCCGTGGGGGAGCATTTTGTCCACGTCAGCACAAAGCGTGCCCTCAAGGAAGTGCTTTTAGCCGACGGGCAAAAGCTCCCCAGAGACGCTTCTTTCGGCACGCCCCCGACATCGCTACCGACGTGGACTCGTTTTTGGGGAATTTGGCCCATTCCGGTAAATAATTAAAAAGTCGGTCCATTTCTGTAAATAACATTAAAAAGGGGTATTTTTGGGTAAAATAGCCTTTTATATGTGTAATATTAATCATGCAAGTAATTTTTTGTAATAGTGTTATAAACTAGAATTCAATTATTAAATTAAAAGAGTATAGGAATAAATTTTAGATGTATAAAAATTACGTAAATAGAAGGTACGATTAAACTCTATTTGTAATTTTTTATACAATGCCTAAAATAATCATAATCCTTCCTTAACCTTTAAATAAAAGACAAATCTTAAACTTTATATATAAATTTTGATCCAATATATTATATGATACATAAATTTTGATTTGAAACAATTATATTCATGAAATTTTTATTTTATTCAATTGTACATAAAAACTTTATTTTAATTCAATAGTATACTTTTAAAAGATAAAAATGTAAAACGATACAACATACGAAAATAAAATTATATAAAAATCAAAATTTATATACCATAGCTAAAATTCAGATGTTTGTTTCCTTTCAAATACAATTTAGTTAAGAGAAATGACATATACAGATAGGTGCTGATTTCGAAAATTAACCTAACCTAACTAATTTATCTCATCATTTAATTTTACAAAAAATTATTTTAACATTTTATATTTTATTTATTTTAATCATTGAATTTGTATTGATTGTTAATCACTCAAAATGTCAAAAAAAAAGTTATTTGTTAACTTTATTGATATGGAACTCATGTGTATGTGTTGAGTGAGCATGGGTGGGCATCTGCCGGCTAGCCAAGGCCCGTCCAAAAAAATAGGAGGGTTCGGGTAAAAATATAGGCCAAAAATGGGCTTGGATAGAAAATGAGGCCCGTTTAAAAATGGGCCGGCCTCGAGTAAGAATTTCTTGCCGGGCCATTACCAAATCATTAAAGGCAAAAAAATATTTTTAAATATTATTTCTTATTATTTTTCTTTATTTTGCTACCATTTTACTATTATGTTTCTATTATTTTGTTGTTATTGTTTAAATATTATATAAAACTTATTTTATTGTTAATTTTGTTATTATTTTAAAGACATTTGTTAATTTTGTTATTATTTTAGAGGCATTTGCACTGTTAAGTTGCATCTATTTTAGTGTTATTTAAGTCTACATATTTTTAAAATTTATTTTCAATTTGTTGAAAATATTTATTTTGATTTTTTAATATTTTGATGTATTATATATATTTAAAATTATATAAAATAATATAAAATTAATACTGGTGGGCAGGCCGAGGTTTTAGTATTTTTACATGGGCGGGCTTGGGCAAAATTCTAGGCCCATTTTTGGGTCTGCCCGGCCCGAGCCCAATGAACAGGCCTAAATTTTTAGTTGGGCCCGGCCCGAACCTGGCCCTGCCCGCCCATGCTCACCTCTATGTATGTGTGAGGAATTAATTTATAAAAGTTAAAATAATTATTTTTATAATTTTATAATTTTATATTTGTTAAATAATTTAAGTATTTACATTTTAAAAATTTATTTTTATAATTTTTATTTTTAAAATTAGTTAATTGCTAATGTAACATTCAACGATAATTTCGTATATATGTCATATCAGTAAAATTAATAAACATTAACTTTTTATTTATTTTAAAGTAATTTAATAAATAATACTAATTTAAAGATAAAAAATAAAAATTAAAATAAATACAAAAGTAACTTTTTATTAAAAATTAAAAGTCAAACAGATATCAACTAAAGAAAATTGTCTTATAGGTTGCTAACTTTATAAACGAAACAAAACATACAAATTTTACATCAATGGATGGGAAATGAATTTATCCACAAAATTCAAATCAAGACACCAACAAACTTCACATAGATTATTGTCACTAAAACACTAGATTGATGGTCACGGTTTACTAGAATTATTTATTTATTTATTTATATAATTGTTAGCAAATTACGAGATTCCTTAAATGGTCCGGCAAGGAAAAGAAAATTTGGCTGGATTCGTTTTAAGCTTAAAACGGGATCTCACTATTCTAGGAAAAACAAAAAGTATTTCACTTCCCACATCCAATTATCCATTTCGAATTGCTAACAGAAATGAAAACGCAAAAGCTTATCAGCCGATGAAAGAGACGGAGATATTTTGACTGAAATCTGCGGCACCGCCGCCTCCTATAGGAATGTTGGACCACCGGAGATATCTATTCTATATATATATAAAATTAAAAACAAAATACGGAGAATGAAATTTAAATATAGAATATCATAATTTTTAATATTTCATTTTAATTTCACTAATTCAACCAAATCATATTTATAAATATATTTGTTACATATCTTTTAAACATACATATGCTATAATTTAATATAAATTTTAAAAAGTTTTGATACAATGAGAATGTAAAACTAAAACTAAAAGCTACCATTATATTTAAATGTTTTCATTCAATTAATAGTAAAAATATAAATAATTTGAATAATATTTCTTTATATTCATCATATGAAAATAAAAATATATTATTAAATAAATTAAAACTAAATACGTAAAATCATATATAACTTATGTGATATTAGAATATTAAATAAATGACATTGGACGTGATCTAGTATAAAATATAATAATATAAAATAAATACATAAAATATTAATTTATCAAAACATTATTTTGAATAAAAGTGCAATTAAATAAATTGTTCAAAGTATTGATTTGTTCAACCTAATCCAAATTTAAAAAATTATAGTTGAACTTAGTCTTCGTATGGTTTGCATTATATATTAAGTTTTTTATTGAGTTAATATCACGAGTTAACTAGACACTAACTTAATTTGGTAATAATTAATGAATAATATTTGATGCATTGTCTGTGCATAAATTTCATGCACGATCAATGAATAATAAAATGACAAGTCATCATTAAATTGAACAAAATATGGGTAAGCAAGACGAGAGAGAGAATGACGGCGACCGGTAGGAGAGTAGAGGAGAGAGAGATGAGGATGATGTGTCGAGGTGAGACGAAGGTGAGGAGAATCCAGTGGAGTAAAAGAGAATATGTGGCAGAAGAGAAGGAAATGAATGAAAGAAATAGGCTAAATTGTCTAAATATGTCATTTTTTTTTGGTTAATTGGCCATATAGGCCATTTTTTTACTTAAGGAAATATATTGATTTTGGAGAGAGACTGTGAAAGCGCACCCACACTCTCTCATTGGCCACCTATTTTTTAGGGTTAAGGTTTTTAGGTTTATGTATTTAGGGTTTTTATTATTTAAGTTTTTTAGGGTGACACCATGAAAGTTTATAGGTAGATTTGAAAGGTCGGAGATAAAATAACTCGTCTCAAAACACATATATTTCATATGTCATGCTGGGATAGGACCATTACCTCAGAAACCCATCTTATGAAAGTCGAGTTCTGGGGTGACAATGCTTGATACGGTTATGGGTCGAAATCTAAGTGGAGGTCTCAGTCGACGACCGTAATACGATCACGGGTTCAAGTATAACTGGGGGCCAGTTGACGGTCGGTAAGTGGTCACGAGTTCAAGCTTTTTGGATACTCGAAAATGATGTCTTATATATACCATACATAAGATTGATGTCATAATCATAGGGGAAAACGAAGGGTTTTTTAGTGTAATTAACGTAATTTTTTTCTCTATTTCCAAGCAGCCGATATCTTTAACCTTTCATTTTTATTTGAAGGCTGACATTGAGGTGGACACAATAAGACTTTCAGGCGGAGAGCGAATGTTCCAGCGGAGTAGAGGTCAAACTTCGATCAGCACTGCAGCTAGTTATTAATGGGTTGTTTAATAACGACAATCGTTGTCGCCGAAAAGAGCATCACTTTTACTCAACCGCAGCAGCCACTGCCCGCTTAAGAGTCCTTCTGCGTCAATAGTTGTGTCGGCCTTCAAATAAGAAGGAAGGTTAAAGATATCGACTACGTGGAAATGAAGAAAAAAATTTATGTCGATTATAGCGGGAAACCCCATTATTTTTTCTTATGAATATGCCCTCAAACTTATGTATGATATTTATAATGCAACATCTCCGGGTATCCAAAAAGTTTGATCTTGTGACCGCATAACGACCGTCAACTAGCTCCCTAGTTATATTTCGATCCATGACCTCATAACGGCCGTCGACCAAGACCTCGACGTAGACTTCCATCCATGACCGTATAAACCGTCACATTGAAACCTGACTTTCACAAGATAGGCTTCTGAGGCAATGGTTTCATCTTGTATCGGCACGATATATGAAATGTGTGTTTCGGAGCAATATCGCATCACCAATGACTCAAGAATACCTCAAAAAGGAATAAATATTATTGATGAAAATTTTAAACATCGAAGCAGGGAAAATCAAGAAAGAGAAATATTGTAAAGTGGAGGGATGATGATCGGATATGGCCACCACAAGTTCGCCATTCGTCTGGGTCCATCACTGCTCATCACCGAAAATATTCCCACAACGGGTGAGTCAAACAGACTCAATGTGTACACGACACTAAATCATAATAGAATCGTGCATACAATAGTTACACATTCAAAACATAAAATACAAGTTATGATGCATTCCCAAACCCAATCCTAATTGTCCATCCGCTACACACCCCCTGCATCGCCAAGCCACACCTGGGACTACTAAGTTGACCTCCTTCCATTACACTCTAAATTGCGGTCTTAGGTCACAAGATTCGTGGTCTTAGGTCACCACGCTCAGACATCGTGGTCTTAAGTCACCACTTTTGATTATCGTGGTATTAGGTCACCACTTTTCACTTCCCTTTCAAACAAACCCATATGCCCATAACATATTATGCAATTACATGCCCAAGTTCACATTCTTATCATATTCTCATGTTACTTAATAATATTTTCATATTCCTAGTAGAAGTAGGAAACGATCGAGTACTTAGTACCGTATCATGGTACCTTAGCCACTTTCATATTCTTAATATCACATATATTATTTAACACAACCATAAACGATATGAAATAGTGTGGGTACACACTTGATTCGCTTAATGATTCCTCGAGATCCAGATCCGATCTACTACCTTAGATCTCAAGTTCCTACAATTGATTAATCACTTTTACCTTAATAAAAGCCATTCTACCAAAATTCCAAATCCTAGTAGGATTGGTATTCTTACCTTGTTGCGGTTGATCACCAACAAATTTCAAACTGTTCCTTGTTTCCTCAGGAATGTCGAAATCCTTAAAACCTTACGTTAGACTTAATCTTAATCATCAAATCATAAATCAAGGCCTTTGGTCAATATTCACATGTCTTACCTTAATCTTAGAAATCTCAATACCTCCTTTTAGTCGACTACTCGATAATCCCGAAAGATCCTTCCATATTCGGCAACTAAAATATGTATGGGGTTAGATTATCTCTACTAATCTAAAAGAAAAGAATGGAAACCAAACTTGTTCTTACCTTTGAAGAAATCGACAAAGACTCTATGCTTGAAGCCTTTCCAAGATTCGGCTTTTGAATGGATTGGTAAGGAGAAATAGGAAGAAAAGAAAGATGAAGAGATTGGCTTGCTTTACTAGGGTTTTTGGTTTTAACAAAATAGCAGAGAAAAGAGAGAATTGGCTAGGAAAATTTTGGCAGAGAGAGGGGAATGTCTTAGGGAATTTTCGAGAGAAGAGAAGGAAGAAAAATTGATGAGTAGGCCCTATTTTCCTCCTTTTATAGCCTAACTACTACTCGTAATCCCTTACTTGGCCACCACTCTTCTTTATTTGATAGCTTTATCTCTTTAATTTAAAATAATTAAAGAAATATCCGTTATTATCTCTTATCTCTTAATAAAATAATACTAATAATAATCTTCTTTATCTCTTCCTTATCTATCAAAATAAAAGAAATAAATCTATATTTATCCATCTATTATCTCTAAAGATGATATATGGAAGAAAAGCCCTCCTGTAACAACCCGTTTTCAGTTAAATCGAAACCAGAGGTTTTGGGACCACGAATCCGAAGTCAAAAAAATTATTTTATTATTATTCTATGGTCTACAGTATGATATAGAAATACCGTATAAAAATTTTGTTAAGAAATTTTACTGTTTACATGCTGAATTTGATAAAAATGACTAAATTGCGTAAAGTGCAAAGATTGTGTTCTAATAGCTAAAGGTATTAAATAGCTATATAATTTTAAATTGAAGGTCCTTATATAGTAATTAGTCATTAAGGTTGTTAGTGGATAAGCATGGATTTTTCATCATTGGAATTTGAATGAATTATTAAGGTTAATTTTGGAAATTAGTGATTAAAGGTAGAATTAATTAAATAAAATAAACTATTATCATCCATTATCATCATCTTCCATCAAAATAAAAAAAAAAAGAGAAGAAAACCTAGCCATGGAAGCTTGAAATTTAGGCAAGCTTATTTTGCTCAATTTGGTATGAATTTTTGTCCAGTTTTTGATGATTTCTATGTTTTCGGGATCATTGTAGCTTGATCTAGCTACCTCGGGGATTAATTTGCAAAACTGTTAAAGTATTATGGTTTTGCTATTGATGAAAATGCTTGAGTTTTGAAGTTAGATGATAGAAAATGAATGGTTGTTGTTAAATAAATAATTTTTGTAAAGAGATTTTTGGTGAAATCTTCAATTAGTGACTAAATTGAAAAAGGTGATAAATTTATGGTAAATTTTGTGAATTTTTTGAAATATATGGGTTGCTATTAATATGTATAAAAATCGGCTAGGCTTGAGTAAGGATTAAATTACATGAATTTCATTTTTTGAGCCTAGGGACTAAATTACAAAGGAATTAAAAGTATAGGGCAAAATGGTAATTTTGCCAAAATTCCACGTTGGATTAAATTGGATGAGAATTATATTGAAATGAGTTAAATTTATTCGTATAGATCCTGTCATACATCATACAGAGTTAGGTCGAGGTAAAGAGAAAATATCGAATTAGTTGCATCCGTATCTACGTACACTCGTCGAGGTAAGTACGTGCAATTAAATTGTATATTTATATGTTTTAAATTGAATTATATGTATGTGATTTGTATAATTTCCATATATAAATACCGATCGCATATCCGTCGATTATCGAGTTCCATTTGAACCTTAGGAATTCGTAGGATACAAATGACATATCATTAGGGTTACTAGTTTGGTTGAGGTCCTACATGTGTTGCAGACACACCACAGCTCGTATAAGCTTACCAATTCTCAGCTCGTATGAGCTTACCGATTCACAGCTTGTAAGAGTATACAGATTCATAGCTCGTATGAGCATACATGTATATGAATTGACAGATTACAGTTCAGTACACCTCGTGTGTACTACCCGTATCCAATGCTATTCTAAATGGTTCAACAAACATAGTTCTGTTAAGAGTTTATAAAAGTTCAATACGAACTAGTACAGGTATTTACATGAATTTCATGGAAATGATTTATATATGATATATGGATATATGATATAGATGTTACATGTGTATGGAATTTGAATAGTGATTGAATTACATGACTAACATGGTTGTTGAGGATATATGTTTAGGCCTTTGGCCAAATTGATTTGGATATGTTTTGTATGCTTACCTTAAATGTGACTAAATGGTAAGTTAATTTCTTTGTTATACGAACTTACTAAGCTTAAATGCTTACTCTGTGTTATTTTCCGTGTTTTATAGTAATTCGAAAGCTTGCTCGGGTTGGAAGCTTGTTGGAGTTATTTCACAGTATCTATCAGCTCTTTTGTTACAATTTGGTTATCTAATTTTGGTTATAATGGCATGTATAGGTTATTTTGGCTAATGATAGCCTACATGTTTTGTTATGTTTTTAGCCATTTGAATTGGCTTGTGATGTGGTCTATTTTGCTATGTATATATAAATGACCTTGTAACATCCTGAAAAGGGCCTATGCATTTTCAGTTTAATTGTATGAAATGACAAAGTTTAAGCACTAAGAATAAATTTTTGATATTTTTGGAAACCTGGAAATGCATGAAAATGGAAACCTGAACATTTTGGAAACCTGAACATTTTGGAAACCTAAACATTTTGGAAACCTGAACATTTTGGAAACCTAAACATTTTGGAAACCTGAACATTTTGGAAACTTGAAGATGTAAGAAAAATGGCAAGTCACAGAGCCGATCGAAAATTTTAGGAAACTTAGAAATGAGGCGAAATGTCAAATTTTAAAGTCCAAAATAGGAAATAAGGCGGAGGGCCTTAAAAGTAAAAGTTGGTGAAATTTGACACACAATTGGGCTTGGAAAAGTGGCCTGAAGGTGTCACTTAAGGCTTATGGAAATGGCGCCATGTGTAAGAGAAAAGAGCCTGAGTTCGAGTCACTTGGAAAGCAAATATTGAAGGTTTTATTTTGCTTCCAAGGCTAGGTGGACGGCACCTACTTCTAGAAAAGGAAGAGTTTTATTTGGTTAAAATTGATTAATTAAGTGTTAAGTAAAGGATTTTCTTTTAATAAGATAAATGAGGAGATAAAGGATGGATTAAATATTTTTAATTTAATTAGGTGATAATTAAAGGAGATAATATTATCATTTATGGAGTAATGGCCAAGAAAGGGGCTCTCCTATTGATAATTTCGGCTAAAGAAGGAGAGTGAAAGGATTTTCTCTCATCTTTTCTATGTGTGCCGAAATTCCCTAGCCCCTATTTCTCTCTGTCGAAATCTTTACTAAGCAAACACTCCATCTTTTCTTCTCCCCTCCTTTGTCATTGTTAAGCCAAAACTCTTCTCTTTTGATCCCTGTTAAATCACCATAGCCGAATCTCTGTGACACTAGGCAAGGAAACAATCGAATCAAGGTAAGGTTAAGCTATTCCATTGTCTTTCTTTTCTATTTGCCGAAAGTGAATGGCCTAATCCTTATTCTTGTTCATGGCCGAATCTACAAGATCTCTCAGGTTTCTACCATTATCGAATAGAAGGATCAGAGATCCAAGGTAAGTGAGTTTATACATTCGGTCAAGGCCAAATCTTAGGTATTCAAATCAAATTAATCAAAAACTAATGGATTCAGGGAATTAGGATTTGGCCGATTCCAAGAAAGAGGAAGGTGAAGTTTTGATTAAAATCCATAAGGTAAGCCTCTAAAAGCATTCACCAAGGCTTGTGTGATTATCTAGATCGTTCTTTAATTATTAAAAGCGAAAACTAACCCATAGTGAGATTCAAGGTTGGTAGAATATCGTAAAGGAGAAACCAAGTTTTCGGATTTGAAAAACACCAAATCGGCCTCAAGGTGAGTCTTTTACAAATCCTACTAGGATTTGGTTTTGATATTAGCCAAAGAGGTTTATTAATGTGTCTTATATGATGGCCGAATATAGGAGTTAACAGATCTAAAGATAGATCGGGATTTTCGAGATCTCAAGGAACCTATTAAGCAAATCAGGTGTGTACCCATATTAACCTTCAATACGTTATATGGCAAAATTTAATTATGTAATTATACATAAAAATGTGAATATGGCTATGTACCTTAATATGGTGCAAAAAGTACTCAGGTACATTTCCTACCTCAGATAGGATTATGAAATATGTTATTTTATAACATGTGAAAATATGTATACGAATATGAAATTAAGTATGTTGTGCATTATATGAAATTATGGGGCATTCGGGATTTATGTGAAAGGGGAAGAAGGTGTTGACTTCGGTCTCACCAACGTTATATGGTGACTACGGTCACAACATTTTGAATTTGGTAACTCCGGTTACATTATTTGAATATGTGTCTAATGACACAAATTATATAGGCGATGAGCACGCCATCGCAATGAACGCCTTCGATGGTGTGTAGCGGATGGAGGTTAACTTAGTAGTCCCACTGTGTGATTGGCGTGTACTGGTGGTGTGTAGCGGATGGACCATTAGGCTTGGGTTTGGGTTGCATCATAACTTATTTTATATGAATTTGATATGAACATGTATGTTTGACTTGTTGAATGTTAGTATTGTGCACATTGAGTCTGTTGACTCACCTCATTGTGGGAATTATTTTCGGTGATGAATAAGGATTTGGACCAGGTAGACCACGAGGTGGCCATGTCTCATCTGAAGATTCCATTTAAATTTGGACTTTATTTACATTTAGTTCCTTTAATTTTATTTTGGGTTTTACTTGATGTAATAAGGCCATAAGGCCCAAAGTGGATTTTCTTTACTTTGCTTTACTTTTTACTATTATGTTACTTAACTATTATGCCTAAAAGATAAATGTTATTTTCTTTAAAACCCTAAAAATTATTTTGTCACCTCTTTAAAATTGGATTTACAAGATTAATTAAATGGGTTTCCAATCTAAGCCCAATCCACAACAACATTTTCTAAAAATTTTACATATTTTCTCTAAGTAACGAAATTTTTGTAGGTTTACTTTAGGAACATACAGATCCTGGTTCGGGCTCGTGGGTAGGGTGTGGGGTGTTTCAATTTGGTATCGAGCCCGCTTTTAAACTCTCGGCTTTGTGGGCTAAGGCTCAAAACATTTTCAAAGCGAGCCAAATGATTATCTTTGAAAAATAAATGTGTTTTTCGGCATGGCCCTAAGTCTCAAACCATGATCCACCGGTAAGTACCCCTAATTATATGTGTGATTACGTGAATTGTTTAAGGGTAGAAAAGGCATGGAACATATAATAGAATGATAGGAACTTGAACCCAGGATTAGACTACTCAAACACAAGATCACATAAGACTTAAAGACTAAACAAACCTATGGCTAAGTCATTGAGCTAGTGGTGTGGTAACCCCAGACGCATGTCTAGGATTGGATCCTAAGAGCTTGGTATTTAAGCAGTCCTAGTGACTCACCTCCTCTTCGCAGAATCCTACCAGTGCGTAGCTTCTGGTTCACCATAACTCGGAGGGCTCGGTGGTGTGGCAACCTCTCTGCATGCATGTCTAGGAATGGTTTCGGTGGGAGCTTGGTATTTAAGCAGTCCGCGTGACTCACCACCTCTCCACGCGAATCCTGCCTGGTACGTAGCTTTGGTTCACCCTGACTAAGAGGGCTCGGTCATAGGCTAAACGTAATGACTAAAACCCGAAAGGGAACTAGCCATGTTTTTAAAAAAAAAAAGAGAGAACAAAACAACAAACCCTAGTTTTTCAAACTTTTAAAACTTTATTTTAAATCTGAGAAAATTATTTTTACAACATTTTCTGAAAAACTCTTGATTTGCGAAAATTACAAAAATGCCCTTGGGGTGAAATTACCAAAATGCCCTTGGTTTATAAAAGGTTCAAATACTCAATGACTTTACCAAAATTTCATAAACATTCAAGAACCCTAATTTGTAAAATATCAAAATACCTCGATTTTGGAAAAAATTACAAAATTGCCCCTAACTTACAAAATTACCAAAATGACCATGATTTCTAAAATTTTTGGCAACATCCCCATATTTGAGGGAACAATTTTCGAAAAGAACCCTCAAAGTTTTACAACTTTCGAAATACCCCGATTTATTAAAATTATAAATTTACCCTGATTTGAGAAAAGTTACCAAAATACCCACGAGGTCAAAAATTAAAAAATACCTCAGTATCTCAAAATTTTTCCAAATTACCCCGAGACCTAGAAATTTTCAAAATAATTTTTGACAAAAACACCAAGGAACGTTTTCTTTTAAAAATTACGAAAATGCCCCTGTAGGATAAAATTACGAAAATACCTGGGTAGTGGAAAACAACAACAACAAAAAACTACAACGTTTCTCGAATGAACGAAAGTTCATATTTGTTTGATGGATGGATGAATGAATGGAAAAGATCGTGTGTTTGTATGAATCTGAAAGAACCACTTTTAAATCCCTTTTCATAAAACTCCTTCGCTGGTAAATAAGTGGAACAATAACTAATCCATAAAATTTCTTAATCAGATCTCGACGCTAGAAAATGAGCTCTAGAGGACGTGGTCATCGTGGTCGAGGTAGAAGAAGGATGATCGTGTCGAAACCCGTTAGGTCGGGTCAAGGGTCCGACAATGAAATACCGCCGCCACCACCACCCCCAATTTGTTAATGTCGAGCGCGAGCCTCGGACGGGGAAGATCTTGTGTCGCAGTCAGGTCTTGCGAGTTTTGGAATTGGTGGTGGTGCGGAGGAAATTCAGAAATCGAAAGTCAGACTTGAACGGCTCGAGCTAATGGAGCGAAAATGTTTCGAGGAGTATCTAATGTGGCACCCAGTACAGCTGAGTACTGGTTGGAAGCAACGGAGCGTATCATGGATAAGCTTGATTTGACTTCAGAGGAAAAGTTGAAAGGGATGGTGGCATTGTTACGCGATGAAGCGTATTAGTGGTGGTTAACTGTTCGAGATGGTACCACGGCTGACAACTTGACCTGGGAGTATGTTAAAGAGGCATTTCAGAAGAAGTATGTGGGAACCAGGTATACCGATGAACAAGGCTTTTCTAGGGTTGGTACAAGGGAGTAAGTCTGTCGTAGAATATGAGGCGGAATTTCTGAGGTTGAGCCGCTATGCTCGAGGGGTAGTGGCAACTGAGCATGAACGCTGTATCTATTTTGAGGACGGACTGAGGGACCATCTGAGACTGTTGATAGCACCGCATTAGGAGCGAGAATTCTCTGCTTTGGTGGAAAAGGCCAAGGTGGCCGAGGGAATTAAGGATTCTATCAAGCAGAACACTGATCGAAATAGGCCGGAAAGAGGTTTTAGATTGTCTGGATCATCGGGGAATAAGAGGCCTAGAAGCGATGGTAGAAGGATCGCAAGTTGGTACCAGAGGCGATGTCGTCCTTGTGAGCATTGTGGAAAGAAGCATTCGGTGAGTGTTAGAGAAAGATGGAGCATGTCTTAAGTGTGGGTCCAAGGACCATATGTTCAAGGATGTCCAAAAATATCGGATGACAAACGAACAAGAACTCGTAATGTTAATCAGCCGGTAGGGAGGACATGACCTCAACGAGGTCGAGGTTCGAATAACGAGAGGTAATGGTTCCGCCAAGGTCGTGGAGCACCAAGCGGAGGTGTTGAAGGTTCGAAGCAAAGCGCCAAGGTTAGTTTATGCGTTCGGCCGTCGTGAGGATGTGGCGCTGCCGACGAGACAACGAGTAAGTTTCTTATTTATGGACTATACTTCATTACTTTACTTGCTATAAGATTAGTTCGATCTTATGTTGCTAATGAAGTGTATGGAACCTTGATTGTGAACTTAGAGAATGTGCCTAGAAAGTATGATAGTTCTTTAAGATCGAGTCTTGCAAACAATAGCGTAGTGTGGTGAGTTAGACTGTACGGATGAACGATAGTAAGTAATTTCGAGGACGAAATTTTGTTTAAGGGGGGTAGAACTGTAACATCCTGAAAAGGGCCTATGCATTTTCAGTTTAATTGTATGAAATGACAAAGTTTAAGCACTAAGAATAAATTTTGATATTTTGGAAACACGAAATGCATGAAAATAGAAACACGAACATTTTGGAAACTGAACATTTTGGAAACACGAACATTTTGGAAACACGAACATTTTGGAAACACGAACATTTTGGAAACTTGAAGATGTAAGAAAAATGGCAAGTCACAGAGCCGATCGAAAATTTTAGGAAACTTAGAAATGAGGCCGAAATGTCAAATTTTAAAGTCCAAAATAGGAAATAAGGGCAAGAGGGCCTTAAAAGTAAAAGTTGGTGAAATTTGACACACAATTGGGCTTGGAAAAGTGGCCTGAAGGTGTCACTTAAGGCTTCTAGAAATGGCGCCATGTGTAAGAGAAAAGGGCCTGAGTTCGAGTCACTTGGAAAGCAAATATTGAAGGTTTTATTTTGCTTCCAAGGCTAGGGGTGGACGGCACCTACTTCTAGAAAAGGAAGAGTTTTATTTCGGTTAAAATTTGATTAATTAAGTGTTAAGTAAAGGATTTTCTTTTAATAAGATAAATGAGGAGATAAAGGATGGATTAAATACTTTTAATTTAATTAGGTGATAATTAAAGGAGATAATATTATCATTTATGGAGTAGTGGCCAAGAAAGGGCTCTCCTATTGATAATTTCGCTAAAGAAGGAGAGTGAAAGGATTTTCTCTCATCTTTTCTATGTGTGTCGAAATTCCCTAGCCCTATTTCTCTCTAGAAATCTTTACTAAGCAAACACTCCATCTTTTATTCTCCTTCCTTTGTCATTGTTAAGCCAAAACTCTTCTCTTTTGATCCTCGTTAAATCACCATAGCCAGAATCTACGTGACACTAGGCAAGGAAACAATCAAATCAAGGTAAGGTAAAGCTATTCCATTGTCTTTCTTTTCTATTCTTTGAAAGTGAATGGCCTAATCCTTATTCTTGTTCATGGTAGAATCTACAAGATCTCTGTGTTTCTACCATTATCGAATAGAAGGATCGGAGATCCAAGGTAAGTGAGTTTATACATTCGCCAAGGCCAAATCTTAGGTATTCAAATCAAATTAATCAAAAACTAATGGATTCAGGGAATTAGGATTTGGCTGATTCCAAGAAAGAGGAAGGTGAAGTTTTCGGGATTAAAATCCATAAGGTAAGCCTCTAAAAGCATTCGACCAAGGCTTGTGTGATTATCTAAATCGTTCTTTAATTATTAAAAGCGAAAACCAACCCATAGTGAGATTCAAGGTTGGTAGAATATCGTAAAGGAGAAACCAAGTTTTCGGATTTGAAAAACACCAAATCGGCCTCAAGGTGAGTCTTTTACAAATCCTACTAGGATTTGGTTTGATATTAGCCAAATAGGTTTATTAATGTGTCTTATATGATGGCCGAATATAGGAGTTAATGATCTAAAGATAGATCGGGATTTTCGAGATCTCAAGGAACCTATTAAGCAAATCAGGTGTGTACCCATATTAACCTTCAATACGTTATATGGCAAAATTTAATTATGTAATTATACATAAAAATGTGAATATGGCTATGTACCTTAATATGGTGCAAAAAGTACTGTGCACGTTTCCTACCTCGGATAGGATTATGAAATATGTTATTTTATAACATGTGAAAATATGTATCTGAATATGAAATTAAGTATGTTGTGCATTATATGAAATTATGGGGCATTGGATTTATGTGAAAGGGAAGAAGGTGTTGACTTGGTCTCATTAGCGTTATATGGTGACTACGGTCACAACATTTTGAATTTGGTAACTCGATTACATTATTTGAATATGGTGTCTAATGACACAAATTATATGGGCGATGAGCACGTCATTGCAATGACGCCTTCGATGGTGTGTAGCGGATGGAGGGTTGACTTAGTAGTCCCACGGTGTGGTGGTGTCTGGGTGGTGTGTAGCGGATGGACCATTAGGCTTGGGTTTGGGTTGCATCATAACTTATTTTATATGAATTTGATATGAACATATATGCGACTTGTTGAATGTTAGTATTGTGCACACCGAGTCATTGACTCACCCCTTGTGGGAATTATTTTCGGTGATGAATAAGGATTTGACGGGTAGGAGAACCTGAGGTGGCCATGTCTCATCTGAAGATTCCATTTAAATTTGGACTTTATTTCTATTTAGTTCCTTTAATTTTATTTTAGGTTTTACTTGATGTAATAAGGCCATAAGGCCCAGAGATTTTCTTTACTTTGCTTTACTTTTTTACTATTATGTTACGAACTATTATGCCTAAAAGATAAATGTTATTTTCTTTAAAACCCTAAAAATTATTTTGTCACCTCTTTAAAATTGGATTTACAAGATTAATTAAATGGGTTTCCAATCTAAGCCCAATCCACAACAACATTTTCTAAAAATTTTACAAATTTTCTCTAAGTAACGAAATTCTTTGTAACCGGTTTACTTTAGGAACATACCAGATCCGATTCAGGCTCGTGGGCCAGGTGTGGGGTGTTTCAGACCTTATCATGTTTGAGGTGTAAATTGGTATTTTGGGTACCAAATGGTTGAGCTTGATTAGTGACCTACATGTTGTCAATTGAGGTGCCTATGGGCATATGGTTGAATGTGATGATATTGTATGTTTTAAGCTTGATTTTGGCTGGTTTTGGATGCCTATTTATGACTTGGATATATGCAAATTGCTGTGTTTAGGCTGGTACCAATTTGGGTGAGAAATATGGCTTGGAAAATGGCCTATTTTCGTCCACACGGGTAGAGACACGGAGTGTGTCTCAACCGTGACACACGGCCATGTGTCCCCTGTATCTTTTAATAGAGCATAAGTCAATATGCTCACACGACCTAGCACACGGGCGTGTGGCTTGGCCGTGTGACCCAAGTCAGGGAGTTACACGGGCTGGGCCATGGCTGTGTGTCCCTATTTAGAATGTCTACACGGGCGTGTCTCTTGGCCGTATGAGTCACACGGCATAGCCACATACTGTGTGACCCCTGCAGCTTTGAGAAATTTCAACTTTTTTCGAAAAATTCTTTGAATATTTTATTTAGCCTTGACTTATTTCTAATGTGTATTTTTGGCCTCGATGGCTCGTATAAGGGACAATATATATGATTTTGATTGGTTTTTGACATGAATGCTATATGATATGAAATGTTTTGCATTTTCTGCCTGCTTGATTTGTAAATTTTGGTAATGCTCCGTAACCCTGTTCTGGTGAAGGATTCAGGTTAGGGGTGTTACACCTCTTTTTATAGGCGCGGGGGATGGGTGAGATTGAAAAGAAAAAAAACAACTCGTGGTTGAAAAAGCATCATATAAGAGGCATTTTCATCGAATATCTGAAAGTGGTGCTTGAAAATTTACCTGAGATTCCTAGGGCGGGCATCTTGGCAGGCTTTGAAGGGTGGTAGACAAAAAGCGCGTCTAGTTGAGCGAGATTTATCGGGTATTAAAATGCCCCCGATTAACCTCAGAATGAATGCTCAGGCATATTGTTCTTTCACGACGTAAATTACGTTTCGAAAAAAGGTCTTTAAAATTATCTTGCAACCATCTCATCTCTACCCGACCACCTTGAAACTTGTTTAGCACCTTCTTTAAAAATGCCTTGCAAAGGTCCTCTTTACAAGGAATGACCATTGACCTTGTAACGAATGACCCATCCACAGGTAGATTGAGTTGTAAAGTTACATCCTCAAGTGTGATTGTACACTCACCACATGAAAAATAGAAAGTGTGTGTCTTGGGTCTCCATCATTTCACCAACGCGCTAATAAGTGTAGGATCCAAAGTACAGCCCTGAGTATACGACATGCATGTAAGAATCCTACATATTCCAAATAACCGTGAATTTCATTGGGTGTGCTCTTTGATAAATTGTGTATGAACCTCTCCAAAACACGATCATCCACCTATTTATATCAACAAAATAAAATAATTTAAAATTTAAAAAACTTTAGAACTTTAAAAATAACTTAATTTAAAATAATGAAATTTAAAATTTTTCCTTACCATTACCAATTAAGTGGCGGAAATGTGCTTGTAGTCGAAACGAATAAGAGAAGTTGCCATTTTTGAAAATTTAATCGAAATAAATAATCTATGAAATATTAAAATAAAACTATAGTATTTTTATACATATTTATTGGAAAATTTCGAACAAATCTTGAAAAATTTGAGAGAATTGGGAGTTTGGAGATAATGGAGAGAGTTGGATTTGAGTGAAAAGAATGGAAACTGCCCTGGGTATTTATAAGAAATTAAAGTTACCGTTGGACTGTTTCAATATTTTACCGTTAGAGTGTTTGAATTTTTACCGTTGAGGAAAAAATCGTTGAAGGAAAGTACACCCACCTGAATGCGCTTTCACATTCTTTTTCTAAAATCAACCTATATTCCTAAATTAAAAAAAAAGGGCTTATTTAACCAAATAAAAAAAATTGGCATATACAGACAATTTAGGCTAATTTACCAAAAAATACCAAAATAATAAAAAATTATGGAAAAGGGCCGAAATCTATATTATTTACGGAAAAGGGTCATTTCCCCACAAAACGCGTCCACGTTAGCACGTTTTGTGGGGATCTGCAGAAAGCGCTACCGAGGGGCGCTTTCGCCACATCAAGACAAAACGTCGCCGACGAGGACGCGCTTTGCTGATATGGCCAAAAGCGCTCCCTCAAGGGTGGGCTTTTCTGTTGCAACGGTCAAAATTTTTTGACCGTTGGGCCTCCAACGGTAAAAAAACTATAAAAACCCCCTAACCTTTTTATTTTTTTCACACATTAGTCCTTACTCATCTTTCTCTCAACTTTCTCTCAAATTCCTCTCAAAATTCTCTTAAATTCCTTGAAATTTTTCTCAAATTTCAAAATAGTCCTTTAATATTTACAAAAAAGCCCTTTTTAAAATTTTTTGAAATATTTTTTTGATAAATTTTAAAATATTCGATCATATTACCAATGGCCGGGGAATTAATTCGTCTCGATGATAAGCACATCTCCGTCGATCAAATGCAAATGGTAAGTTTTAATTTTAATTTTTCAATACTATTTAATATTTTTTTAGGTTTATGTAATTTTAATTAATTTTTATTTTATAATTTTTTAAACAGTCTGTAGATCGGGTGTTGCAATGCTATATTCGCAATATGTCTGGTCCACCATCGCCGTTGATCGAGAATTACTGCGGAAATGGGTTTTTGACACGTGGCCACGATAGGCCCAGGGTGTAAGTTGGACCCGAAGCTAATCAGTGCGTTGATAGAGAGGTGGAGACCCGAGACGCACACTTTCCATCTTTCATGCGGAGAGTGTACTATTACTCTGGAAGACGTGCAGTTGCAATTGGGATTACCGGTGGATGGTTACGTAGTCATCAAGTCCGTAACTTCTAGTGATTGGGGAGCCGTATGCTACGAGCTTTTGGGTGCTATTCTTGATAACATTAACGAAGGTCGGATTGAGATGTGCTGGTTACGAGACACATTCCCAGAGCTGGATAATGATTCGACTGAATTAGAAAAAATATGGTATGATCGGGCATACATTCTTGAGATGATCGGAGGCCATTTGATGCCGGACTTGTCACGAAACCTCGTACATCTGAGATGGCTGCTGAAACTTGTTGATTTTAGAGCAGCCGGTAGATTGAGTTGGGGGTCTACTGTGCTATCAAAATTGTATCGGAGATGTGCGGGGTGACGCAGCCGAGTAAAGCGAAAATTGGAGGTTGCCTATCACTACTGTAGTCATGGACGGTTTCGGTTTCCATTTTACGTCCTCGAGTCGACCACCCATATACATTCCCACTTATAACGAGGTAAATTTAATATTATATTCTACAATTATTACGTAGATTTAAAATATAATTGTATGCTAAAAATTTATTTAATTAGGTGGAACAATTCGGCGAGTTATGTTGGAATACCTACCTCGCTTGAAGATATATGGTTTCTATTGGACCAATGGTCGAAATCACAAGTAAGTATTAAATAAAATGTATTTTCGTAATAAAATTATCGTTTCGAATTTCGTATTTATAATTTAGTATTTCGTGTTTCGTATTTAGTATTATGTATATAACTAATATTTTGGTCATGTTAATATAGTTTCAATGGACACCATACGAGGATTCGACAATTCGGGCAGTAATTTGGAGGAGTTCTTGGTAAATCCGAACATTTGGCATGTGAAGGTCCCATTGATCAACTATGCCACCGTGAAGATGCACCAGTCAGATTGGGTTCTACGACAATTTAGATTCTGACAACCGATCCCGTACCACCTGAGGTGCTCGATGATAAGCACAAAGTCGACTTACGACAGTTGCACACGGATTGGCCAAGATTTTAGTTAGCATATATCGAGATGTGGGAGAACCGGTATAATTATATACCTATTCGGGAACCAATCGTCGTTCTTGAGTTAGCGTGCGTGCCGGAATACATACCATGGTTTAAGATCCATAGTAAGCCGTATTTATTTTCGGAAGAGAAAAGACGACTGCAACTTCGTGAACAAAGGGAACGACAGGGCCCTTTAAATCCAAAGAGAAGGGGTGATGAAACAGGACCATCAACAGCGCAGGGGTTATTGCAAATGCAATTGGAAGGATTCTTCCACTGTCGTCCTATGCCACAACTAGCAATAACCGATGCTTATATCTACCATACATAAAGGTACCGTCAATTTGTACCAATGGCTTGCAATATATAAATGCTTCTCGGCATTGCTTAAATGTCCAGAACAGACGCTTGAACACTGCGCATCCACGGAGCAATCGATCGTTGTAGTACGCCGGTTCCGTTTCAAGGTCTGTTATGCTGCCTGGGACATATCTCTCCAACACCTGACACCACTGCCACACTTCATTATATGAAGCGTCCCACCAACCATGCAACTTTTCCAACGCCTCGCTTGGCTATCCAAGTCTTCTGGTAAGAAGGCGTGTACCCCAATTGGCTATGAATATTTCCAATTAATGCCGGCACTGTAGTCTTGGGATCCGCCTTCACCGTCGGTATTATTAAGTCAACCAATATTTCTGATTCCATCTTCGGATGATCTTGTGAAACACCTGTCAACGAAGTACGTTAAATAATGCTATATTACGTAATATTAGTATTATTCAAAAACATTGAACACATAGTGATACTATACCGGCAAGATATGTATGTGGACCTTTGTACTTTTTGATCTCCCACAAGTCTGTCTTTTTCCTTAACGAGGCCATGATTTTCCATGAACATGTATCGTCTTGCACTGCACACTTCGTCTCGTACTTATCGAGCTTGGATTTAACCACGTTGTAATTAAACTCGTTCTTGATACTGTATTGTTTCAATGCACCAAGAAAAGCATCCTTGTTGGAAAACTCTTTACCAACTTCTAATTCGCCCGAATCCAGCGACGAACTTGTATGGTCATGCGTCCGGTGTGGTAGTTTAGGAAACTCCAATGCATCGTCTTGAGATAGATCGACATTATGCATGTGAAATTTGAGGCGAGTATACTGAATAGTGGATCTTCTTCTTCATCTAAACCGCCCTCAACATCTTTAGGTACGATTCGTTCAGAAAATAATGCAAACTTTTGAACCATCGAGCTCGGGCTCTCGAGGTGAATCCACATCGGACTTATCATCTGACCCACCATAATCTGCAAAGAACGAGAGCCCCTCTCCGATGGATGTTGTGGGGAGTACATTATCCCTCCTTAAACATCTTTCGTAACTTTCCCAATCATATGTCGATTGCCAACCACTAGAAGTTGATGATGTTCCTCAATACGTATTTCTATCATCGGACGTTAAAGGAAGGATATGCATGTCCCATCCACCAACCGAGTGTCGTGCAGGGGTTATGTTTTCCATACTACCACCAAACACAGGCATTTTCGTATTTTGCCTCCCACTAACAGAGTGTCGATTTGGGATCTTGTATTCCCCTCGAACAGCAGTAGATGTTGAGGTCGAAGGAAGATCACTTGGCGATGAAAATTGTACATATACCTCAAGATAGGGTGATCCACTGGCAAGATGAGTCTCCACCATTGCCTCAAAGCTTCGAGGACCTTTGATGTCGAACGAGTCATATCTCACCGGATCAACCGAAGCACAAAATCTATACTTAATAGAATGAACTTTCATTGGCGTTGTTTCGAAGATTTTACGCCTAATTCTTTTGCGAAGTTTTATCAAATCTATGTTTCGATTAAAACCCAGTCACGCTGTGTTCTCCGATAAAAAAATAACACCATTTTCGGTGTCACAAACCTCACCATCGTAGTAAATAACAACATTAATGCGTTCACTCATTTTCAGTTTCTATTTTTCTTTTGCCTCAATTTCTGTTATGCAACCTGAGAATGAAATTTAACTGATTTATAGTCTAAGGATTGCCAGAGACAACTGTAGCAAAAGAGAGTCCACGTAGGAGCTCTTTTCAGTACTCTTGCTGACAGTGCATCCTGCTTGAAGCGTTTTGGACACTATTTGTTCAGAAACGTCTTCTCAAAATTATTTTACCGGAGACTACTGTAGCAAAAGAGCATCCACGTGAGAGCTCTTTTCAAGATTTTCTTGACAATGCATCTTGCTTGAAGCATTTTGGGCACTATTTGTTCGAAACATCTTCTCAAACTTATTTTACGGAGATCATCAGAAGCAAAAAGCGCCCACGTGGGAGATCTTTTCGATTACTTTTGCCGAGAGTGCATCCGCTTGAAGCGTTTTGGGCACTATTTGTTCGTAAACGTCTTCTCAAAATTATTTTATCGGAGACTACTGTAGCAAAAGAGCGTCCACGTGGGAGCTCTTTTCGGTACTCTTGTTGACAGTGCATCCTACTTGAAGCGTTTTGGGCACTATTTGTTCAGAAACGTCTTCTCAAAACTATTTTGCCAGATACAACTGTCAAAAAAAATTCAAATAATTTTTATTTTGATAATATATTTTCTCCAAAACCCTAAATATATTTTTATTAAACTCTAATTAACCCTATAATTTAATCCATTAATTTTTCCTTAAAAACCCTAAACCGAACGACCCTAAAAAATCTTAAATCCTAGCCTTAAAACCCTAAAACCTCATATTCTAACACTAAAAATAGCTGAAAAGGCAGGGCAAAAGCGCGCCCTTGAAGGAGCGCTTTGTGCCACATCAGCAAAGCGCGTCCACGTTAGTGCGTTTTGTACTGATGTGGCACAAAGTGCTCCCTCTAGGGCGACTTTCTGTCAATCCCCAAAACGCGATGACGTGGACGGTGAAATAATAATTTAGCCATAAATTTTAAATTTTGGCCCATTTCCATAAATTTTTTTTTAAATTTTGATATATTTTAGTAAATTGCCCGACAATTTAGCCAAAGTAATAATTTATTTCCTATAAAAGAAAAAGAATAAAAACTGTCAAAGAAAGGTGAAACAGAGAAAAAAGAAAAGGTAGAAAAGAGACGGTGAAGTCCAACCAAAAAAAAATTACTTACTCACACTTCCTGAAAATTAGTTAAAGAGATAAAAGATTATGTCACCAATCAGTTAAAATTTTAAGTGATTAAAATATTTAATTTTAAAATATTTAATAATTAAATTTTAAAAATTAATAATTAAATGATTAAAATAAAATGAAATTAATAATTTAATAATTATTTTTATATTTTGTTATAACCTATAACTTTCTAAACTCTTAAATCAATAAACAAGATACAATCAAACAAGCTCCAACTTATATCATAATGTATATTACAACAACGAGTTAGTAACAGAACTGCTTGTGATATAAATTTTAAGCCTGCAAATGCCCTTCTATTTTATATTTTACCAAGATTTCATTTGATTTCGTATTTGATTCGACATTATTCCAAGGCAATGCAAGACACGAGGGAAAGTGTCAAAACTCTCATGTCAGAATAAACAATGTGTTAACATGCCATACACTTTGAACTAAATTTTTTTTATCTAATTTCAGATTTCCAACTGTACTATATAATATATAGCATCTTATACTTGTATTTTATTTATAAAATGATTTCTTTTATGAAAGAGAAATATGAGAGAATTTATAGTTAAAAATTTGTTGTATGTTTAAAATAAATAAAAAAGAAAAAAGAAAAGATAGTCTATATATTAAATTGAACTTAGATATCAATAGAAGTTGAGATTCGGAATTTAATATGAAATTCGACACTTGTAAAAATTGATGTCTCAAGTTTGATATCAATAAAATCAGTCAATATTTTTATCTTAAAAATTTTAATAACCAAAGCTTTATACTAAACTTATACTTATAAATATTAAACTGAAAAACAATATTTTAGAAAAATAACTTTTAAAATATTTAGTTTCTAAAATAATATAAAATCTCGCCATTTTCAAGTAAAAAAGGATCATAAATATTCGTATATTGAGGAAGTTGGTTGGTGGTAGGGATAGGAACAGTGGGACATGAAATATTTGACTCCTTTTATACATTTCTTTTGATTTTATTTTAAATTTTATTTTATTTCAATTTTAATATTTGTATATGGCACTCAAAAATGAAAAAATCTTTTGACTTTTGAAACGTAATGATTTATATTATATTTATTTTTAAAATTAAATAAAATATATGATTTTAAAAATGATATTAAAATATATAAATATAATTGAAATGTTATAAGTTTTATAATTTTTATAATTAGTATAAAAAGATTTTTAAAATTAAATTTAAGTGTAATTATCTATATAATTATTTTAATTCTCACCTTTTTCGTATGAATTGGAAGGTGTAACTAAGGTATTTCACTTACATCCAATTTCATAGGGCACATTGTATTTAGTACACTTTCAATGAAGTTTTAGACTTCATAAACAATGTCAGAAGGTTGACAAATCTCCTATTAAAAATAAATATTTTAAAAAGATACATGATAAAATTTTAAAGCTACTTATAATTTTAAAGTTATGGCTAAAAGGTTTATTATAGAAATAATTTAAATGTTATCAAAGTATTATAGTATATTTATTTATAAATTTTTTGTCATGAAATATAAACATAATTTATTTATGTATCTATGTTTTATATTATAAAATTATAAAAATATTATAAATTTTTTATTATAACTTATTTATAAACTTTTTTCTAAAATTATGGTAAAATATATATTGTTTATAAGAAATGTTATAAAATTATTCAACAATTTATACAATTTTTATAAAATTATATATTGTTTTTATTTAATTTATGGATTATAAAAGGGACATATCATAACATCAGTTTTTTCCAAATAAAATCCGTTATTAAAGTCTACAAGTAATTAACTCACCCGACTAGAATCTAGTGGGAACCGGGGTCCAAATATAATAA
The DNA here is from genome assembly GCA_025506655.1 of Gossypium rotundifolium. NCBI lineage: Eukaryota > Viridiplantae > Streptophyta > Magnoliopsida > Malvales > Malvaceae > Gossypium > Gossypium rotundifolium. Next base: position 148,888,055 of record CP106732.1, on the reverse strand, counting down.
AAATAAAAAATAAAAAAATAAAAAAAGGTGGTTTGGGTTAGGTGAGGTGCCGTCTTAAAGTCATCGATACACATCTACTGTTCTTCTACTTATACAACTTTGTAAGACACGGCATCCGAAGTGGCTGCTCATTTTTCATTTTTCATCTAAATCTCTGATCCGAAACAAAAAAAATCAAATCGGTGGGACTAGCAATGGGTTTTGAGAAGATCAAGGTCGCCAATCCCATCGTTGAGATGGACGGTATCTCCTTTTTCTTTTCTTTGAGATTCAGATTCAGATCTTATTTTCTTCAGTTCTGTATATTAGATGTTGTTCTCACTCAGATATGGCTTTCTTCTTTGCTACTAACTGTTGTTACTTTTTGATTCCGGTCGCCGTATAATCAGCAGTATCGATAAACAAAAAAAAAAAGAATTAAAAACTGGTGTTAAAATGAATCTGGACGCAGATCTTATAAACTGAAAGCCAACGACATCCTTTTTCACTCTGTTACGCCTGCCTCATATGTTAAGCACTTCGTTCTTCATATGTTAATTTGACCATGTTGATTATCATATTCATATGGCGTTTTTTAATGAGTTTTACGTCAAGTTGACTGGACTGGAATCAGCAGATCTTTGATTTATATTAATATATTTCATAGAAAGGATTATCTAAAAGCACGCTATATTACTCCACTGCATTGCTTATAATGAAAACTTAACTATATGGAAAACAATAGTTTCTTGACATTTGTATCGAACATGTGGTGTGCAAGTACATGCGAACAAACGTGTACAGACGCAAAAGCATATATATATCGTGGAACATTGTTGTATATTAAACCTTGCGATTTCTTTGTGTTGCTTCTGTTGAATTGGTATAATACAGTCTTGTACATCATGTTGTCTTCCTGATCATATGTGGTTTTTCATTTCTGTGGCGCAGGAGATGAAATGACCAGAGTTATTTGGAAATCAATTAAGGATAAGGTGATTCGTTGATTTATATGATGACGTATATATAATTTTTGTAAAAAAATACAAAAATTATAATATATTTGTAAAAAAATACAAAAATTATAATATATTTTTGTGATTGTAATATATATTTTTTCTTCTGTAGCTCATTCTTCCCTTTGTGGAGTTGGACATAAAGTACTTTGACCTTGGTCTTCCACATCGTGATGCTACCGATGACAAAGTTACAATTGAAAGTGCAGAAGCTACTCTTAAGTATGTTTTAGTTGTTTCTTTCTAAATTCCCGATGGATGAATCTCTTTGTCGCAATATTTAGTCAATGCTGTTGTTGCTAATTCTTCCATCTGCTTCCTTCCTAGTGGCACGCCCTTCTGGCCATATTCTTTCCTGCTTATTTCTTCATTTATCATGATAGAAATTTACATGTTATTGCTCTTCTTATTCTTTGCATTTTTCCTGTTAATCGTGAACCCATTTTTTGATTGATTAGTATCCGACAGAAATAAAGCAGTTAAGAATCTGTTTCTTGCTCTTGCTTTGGTTCTAATAGGTGTATCTTTTTGTGCTGTTTTTCCCCCTGACAAAACTATCATAACTGCTATTGAAATACATGCTAAACTTAATTGGGTGTATGTACTTCTACTTTGTTATCTGTGTTGTGTTCAGCTGACCTCAAGTGTTTCTGGTTCTTATTTTAGGTACAATGTCGCCGTCAAGTGTGCTACTATTACTCCAGGTATACATGGCTGAACCTTCGCTGCGGTTCTTCCTGGAAAGAAGCATGCATTAACTTGTTGAATTATTGAAATTTGGATTCTTACTGGAACGGTAATATGCTTGGAAGCTTGAAATCCGGCAAGTTCTTACAATATGGTGTTGGTGATTGCCAGATGAAGCTCGTGTTAAGGAGTTTGACTTGAAGCAGATGTGGAAGAGTCCTAATGGGACTATTAGGAATATTTTGAACGGTTAGCATTAATGCATTTATATCTTTCTAGAATTTTCCAATTATTTTGTGATGTTTCAATATCAGTTCTTTTGACTGGTGTAATCTTTCAGGCACCGTCTTTAGAGAACCAATTATTTGCAAAAATGTCCCTCGACTTGTCCCAGGTATTTAGCTATATTATGATGTTGTAGATGTATATTTTTATTTAGTTACTTACATTTATATTAAGCTATGTTGATTTCTTGTGTCATCAGGTTGGACAAAGCCTATATGCATTGGAAGGCATGCCTTCGGTGATCAGTACCGAGCAACTGATGCTGTCATTAAAGGAGCTGGGAAACTTAAACTTGTTTTTGGTAAAATCTTTTCTTTGCCTTACTTGATGATTTCTGATATTCAATTGTTTGTTTTTAATGGTATTTGGTAGTACCTGGCGCTTGATTTTTGGATAATTAGCATCGATTGCTATTGTTTGCAGTTCCAGAGGGACAGGGTGAGAAGACTGAATATGAAGTTTTCAACTTCACTGGTGAAGGAGGAGTTTCACTGGCCATGTATAACACAGATGAGGTCTGAATCTATAATTCTGTTGATGTTCTTGTTGCCTTTCTTTTTTGTTCTAGTGGTGTTTGATTTCTTTTTCTTTATGTTTGGCTTGGGGATGAAGTCTATTCGTGCTTTTGCCGAGGCTTCCATGAACACTGCTTATCAGAAGAAGTGGCCTCTTTATCTTAGTACGAAGAATACTATTCTTAAGAAGTATGATGGAAGGTATGTGGCTTGCTTAATAAGTAAAACTTTTATTACTGCAAGCTTTTCTTTATTCTGTTTTTGACTCCTATAGCTATGTTTGTTTATTTAATGAAGATTTAAGGATATCTTTCAAGAGGTTTATGAGGCTAACTGGAAATCAAAATATGAGGCTGCTGGGATATGGTAAGGATCTTTTTTACTTTGATTGACTTAAATTAATTTTCTTTATATTTATGTCAAATATTGATTCAGATTATTTAATTTAAGGTATGAACACCGTCTCATTGATGATATGGTGGCATATGCTCTAAAGAGTGAAGGTGGTTATGTTTGGGCATGCAAGAACTATGATGGTGATGTCCAGAGTGATTTCTTAGCCCAAGGTTTGTGTCACAAACCAGTAGAAGGGAAAAAAATGTTACCCTTTAAGCCCCAAATTGATAAAATTTCACATTATTCTTGCGGCATGGTAGCTGTATTGCTTTTCTAACTAGACCTGAATTGCTTTTTGTAGGTTTTGGATCTCTTGGATTGATGACATCTGTGCTGGTATATCTCATGTCAACAGTTTATTTAATTTTATTATCTTCTCTGCTGGTGATAATAGTCTTCTTATCTTCCTCCTGGGATGAAGATGAATACTAAACATGGGGATGTAAATTCAATCCTATCCTGAGCACCAGCTTAAATGCCACTTACCCTACATGATGAATTTGTTTGTGTTTCAGGTTTGCCCAGATGGGAAGACAATAGAAGCAGAAGCTGCTCATGGTACTGTTACACGGCATTTCAGAGTTCACCAAAAGGGTGGTGAGACCAGCACGAACAGCATAGCATCTATCTTTGCTTGGACGCGTGGGCTTGCACACAGGTAGTACTGATGGCATCTTTCTTTTTCACATGGGAGGCTAACAAAATTATTTAAATGTTTACTAGAACTACTATGTTGTTTACAGGGCAAAATTGGATGACAATCCTAAACTCTTGGATTTCACTGAGAAACTAGAGGCAGCTTGTATTGGAACTGTGGAATCTGGAAAGATGACCAAAGATCTTGCACTAATCATTCACGGCTCTAAGTAAGTATTTATTAAGCATGTTATATGCAATTTAACCGCCAGTGATTTTTATGGTCTGTTAACTTGCAAATGATCCTACATAAGAAATGTTTGTGCATGTCAGTGGGCACTCATATAATTCGTTTTTTTACTTTGCATACATGTACATATATGTTATACAGAACTTGGTTATAACATTGACATGGATGCTGCAGGCTTGCTAGGGACAAGTACCTGAATACTGAGGAGTTCATTGATGCTGTTGCAGCAGATCTAAAAGCAAGACTTTCTTAAGCATAAATTTGAATATGGTAACTACTCCTAACCATCAAAGTTCTTTGTGCTTGTTTTGCCCCCTCGACCTTGTATAGACCAATTTATTGCGAAGATAAACATATGAAATTAACTTTTTTGCGTAATTGTTAAGTGAAAAAGGTTTTATTAGCAAGTTTCACATTTTGCAATAGATGTTTTAACTAGGATAAATATGAGAAATTTTTTTAATAGCATGTTTTGTGCTTCTTGATGTTTGCTTTGGTGCCGGGTCCTTGTACTATAGACTTGGGAGCAAATTATACATTTAATTTTGAAGCTAAGTCGTAAAATTTTAACTGGCGGTAATTTTAAAGGACTAAATTGCTCAATTTTTTTCATGTTGGAGGGACAAGTTTGTACTTAAGCTTTATTGTACAAGGATCTGCTGGGAAATTTAACCTTTGCGTTTGTGTTTGTGGCCTTATGTTTCTTCAGACAATGATGGTAATGTTTGCGTTATTATCTGTTGCAGGTCGAAATGGAAGGGGATGGTTTTGTGGGTTTGCAGGAAAAATAATAATAAATAAAAAGAGTCAGTGGAGGTGGCGTGGATGAGGTGAGGAGGGCGGTGGGGATGGATGTTGTCAATAGATGAATTTAATCACCATTTTATGGGATACAGAGACGAGCACTCTCTCACATGATTCATCTCATTTTTATGTTTTGAAGGGTTTCGATTTTTAATGTAACATTATATTTAAGGATTTGGATTTTGGTTAAATTTCCGTCGTACACCATATCTGCACCCCTATAATATGTATGATGCAACAAATGGATGAAAACCGACATAGAAAATATTTAAAAACAAAAGAAAATGGACATGGGCATGGGCATGGTAAATACTAAAAAAAAAAATTCGGACGTAAACATATTTGGCAAAGAAACGGGATAATTAACTGCCTCGCCTCATTGAAAGTTAATTTGATGTTCTATTACATGTACAACAATATTTCTATTATAATGTTTTATTAATGTAACAAATAAAATGTAATTTGGTTGCATGGTATATACCTACCTTGTGTAATTATAATCTTAAATTTAAAAAGTATTCAGCAGCAACTTTTTATATATTTTAAAACTTGATTAAAAATAGTTGAGGATAAGAAAAGAAAAGAAAATAAATTAGAGGAAAGCTGAGCAATAAATGGTTAAATATTATCTTGAATGTTGAAAATATTTTATGATTCAATTATCTTGTTTTCCTAAAAGAAAAGAAAGTGAAATAATTTTAACCACTGAAAAGAAAGAAAAATTCATTAATGATTATAAATTTTACAGCTAAAACCTTTTTATGAAATAAAAAAAATAACTTGTCTTAAAACTTTGTTATGCTTTTATTTTCCCAACTTCCTCCAATTTGCAAAAAGAAAAAAACTCAAATTTCCGTTTCTCTTGTTTATATTAGGGTATACTTGAATTTGGATAAATTTTATTTTTTATGCTTAATTTTTTTAATGTAATTGGTATCTAAAATTGAAAGTCGTGAGTTAATTTTATACTTTTTAACTACCTAATTAAAACTTATAATTTTTTAAAATTTTATATATTTTAAATTTCAAAACAATAATAATATAAAATGTGAAAAACATTAAAAATATTTACAAATATTTAAAACGTATGTCTAGAATGAACTTAGATAAATGGTTGTCCAAATTTAAATGTAACTTGACAACCAATTGTGTAGATTCACTACTGTGTAAAAAAATATTCTTTTATAAATTATATATATTTATTTTTTTACATGTCAAAATATGAGGTTATCATGTGCTATCATGTTATTGGTCATCAATGTATTTTAATGATATTACTATGTACTTGAAATAATTATCAAATTAACTTACGATTTTTAAATTTAAGTAGCAACCAATTAAATTCAAAAAAAGTTTTAAGTACCAGGTCAGTACATATTGCCAAGTTCAGGCACCTCTGAGGCATAGCCTTATGATGGCTTAGGGGGGCTTTGACTCTCCCAAAATTTTGGATATATTTTATTTTTCTCTTGAAATTTTCAAAAATTTTAATTAGATCCCTTAAATTTTTTATAATTCCTATTATACTTTTTTTTGAAAATTTTAAGTAAACTCTCTTAAAATTTTTAAAATTATTATTGATCTCATAAAATGTTGTTATAAAATTTAATTAGACTTCCTTTTAAAAAAAATCTTATTAAACTCATAAAATTTTACATTTTATTGACACCCTAAAAGTTAGATCTAGGATCATCCGCCACCGGGTATTTCTTAGTAATAATTTTATAGTTATCGTATCATCTTCATCTGATAATCATGATTGTATAAAGTTATCCTCCGAAATAAATAAATTTTGTTGTATGATCACATTTGCTAATAATAGAGAGGATCCATGTTTTCTCAGTTACAGTGTTTTTAATCCCAAATTTCTCTGACAGTCATAATTAAAAACAAGGAACACTTGACAAATAAAAGGCCTTTGTAACATTGTTTATTCCGGTAAAGGCCTATACATTCCTTGGGCGATGGTCGGCAAAACCTAAAATTTTTTAAAGAGTTTTTTAACTCCTCAGAGTTAAAATGAGATTTTTTTAACTCTACAATTATTGCATCAAATAATTAACATTTTTCAAAATTAAAATACTTAATAATAAAAATCTCTACTATTATTGTATCAAATAATTATCATTTTCTACTAAATAATTTGTATGTTTTAAAATGTCGTAACTGAAGATGCTTGGTAAAAGGGGCTAAGTTATTTGGGGATAAATTATCAAAAAAATATCTTTTTTTAAAAAAATTTATGAAAAAGGACATATTTTTTAATTATTTACTGGAATGGATCATTTTTCTCGAAAACGCGTTCAAGTCAGCGCGATTTTAGGGGATGCAGCAGGAAAACCCTTCCTTGAGGAAGCGTTTTCTGCCACATCAGTAAAAATCACGTCCTTGAGGGCGCGCTTTGCTATGTGGCAAAAATGCTCCCTCAGAGACGCGTTTTTGCCCTTCCCCAACGGCCATATTTTTTTTGACCTTTGGGCCTCCAACGGTAAAAAATACACACTATAAAATCCCCCCTTTAATTTTTTTCACACAAAGGTCCTTACTCAATTTTCTCTCAATTTTCTCTCAAATTCATCTAAAGTTCCTCTCAAATTTTGACAAAAGTCCTTTAATTTTTACAAAAAAGCCTTGCTTAAAAGTTTTTTAAATTAGTTCTTTTTTTAATTTAAAAATATTCAATCGTATTAGGCTGGATAATTAATCCGTCTTGACAATAAACACATCTCCGTCGATCAATTGACAATGGCAAGTTATAATTTTAATTTTTCAATACTATTTAATATTTTTTAGGTTTATGCAATTTTAATTAATTTTTATTTTATAATTTTTTAAACAGTCTGTAGATTAGGTGTTGCAATGTTATATTCGCAATATGCTTGGTCCACCATCGCCGTTAATCGAGAATTACCTGCGGGAAGTGGGTTTTTGGCACATGGCCACGATAGGCCGGGGGTGTAAGTTGGACCCAAAGCTAATCAGTGCGTTGATTGAGAGGTGGAGACTTGAGACGGACACTTTTCATCTTCCATGCGGATAGTGTACTATCACTTTGGAAGACGTGCAGTTGCAATTGGGATTACCGGTGGATGGGTACGTAGTCACCGGGTCCACAACTTCTGGTGATTAGGGAGCCGTATGCTACGAGCTTTTGGGTGCTATTCGGATAACATTAACGGAGGTCGGATTGAGATGGGATGGTTACAAGACACATACCCGGAGCCGGATAATGATGTGACTGAATTAGAAAGAATACGGTATGATCGGGCATACATTCTTGAGATGATTGGAGTCTATTTGATGCGGACTTGTCACCTCGCACTTCTATTAGATAGTTGCAGATGGATTGGCCGAGATTTTGGTCAGCATATATCGGATTGTGGGAGAACTGATATGATTATATACCTACTCGGGAACCGATCATCATTCCTGAGTTAGTGTGCGTGCCGAAAAACATGCCATGGTTTAGGATTCATGGCAAGCCATATTTATTGTCAGAAGAGGAGAGACGACGGTAACTTCGTGTACAAATGGAATGACGAGGCCCTTTAAATCCAAGGAGAAGGGATGATGGGACGGGACCATCAACTACGTCGACACAATCACCGGGTCCATCAACAGCACCCACACAGTCATCGGGCCCAACACTTCAACCGACGACACCCACATCACAGCCTTTTTAGATTATGCAAAGCGTATCCTAGCCCTTATATGTATCCTAACCCTTATATGTTTCCTTTTCTCGATCCTATGGCAGTTGGAATGCATGGCCGGCTCGAGTCCGTTCCGACTACTCGATCGCCACCGATCAGAGGTCGCCATCCCATGAGAGATCGCACGAGGCGCGGTCGGGGAGCTCTTCTTTTTACCAATCTCCTTCGCCTTATGAGATTCAGACACCTCCACCATGGGTGATGCAAACACCTCCGCAGTCATTATTTTATCAAGGTGGGTCATCCTCCCAACACCCACCACTAGACCTCACGGAGGAACTGTAATCCTATGAGCAACCACAACTCAGAATAACACCCCAAACCCGGCCCAAACACCACGACCAGATCTAGTATGTCACTAAGGAGATTTTATAAAACTTGTGGCACTTTGGAAACCAATTATCGTGTTTAAACATTTATACCAAAACTTAATAATTTATTAAGTTATATAAGATATGAAGTTATAAAATGTCTTGGTGTTTTTAAAGTAAAATCAAATTTACCACATGTCTCACTTAATTTAAACATAAAATTTAAATGCCTAAGATAAAAAAACCCAACATAAAACCCCAAAATAAATATAAGTCTAGTGGCCCATGGCCTTATTACAATGAGACTTAAAATCCTTAATCAAAATATTAAAATAAAATTCTACCGGATCGATACTCTTCTGCATGGCCACCTTGCGCCCTCTCCAAGGTCCGATGCACTAGGTGCTACCGAAAATATTAAATAATGGGTTGAGTCACGAGACTCAGTGTGCAACCCTCATACACCATTAGATTTGGGCCTTAGCCCCACAGAATAGAATAATTGATTAATATATATAACAATAATTATGCCAAGCCCAAATTCTAGGTTTCCATCCGCTACATGCCAATTGCATCACCATTCACACCATTGGGATTTCTACAATCAACCCACACCGCTACACACCATCGATCATGGCAAAAAGCCACTACAACAGATCATGGCATAAGCCACTACAATGTAACACTTCCCTTTCATCAATCTCAACCCCGTGCAATCATAGAAATCAAGATACTTATAAAACATATCATCTTAACAGAACATTCATCAAGAATGACGAGATCACTAACACGGTGATTCGCTTTTACCTCCTCGTGTTTTGAATGTTATGTGGATTTCGCATTTAATGTAATATAATCGATTTATTAACACATATTAACAGCAATCTAATGGTGTGAAAAGTTACACACTTGATATCGCGTAGCTTTACACCCTTAGTCAATATCCTTACTATCCTGGATCTACAACCCTTAGTCTAAAACCTTGCTCAAAAGGAAGAAAGCAAGGATAAGGCCTCTCCTATACTCGCCAAGGTTAGTGCTTTACCCATTTATACATTTAAATTAATGCACCTCCTTACCTTAAAATCCCGAAAGTAATTCGATCCGAGTGCATCAACTCGGCTTAGAAATCTAAGCGATTGGACCCCTTCAAATCCTTAATGCGCAAATGAGAAAAAAACACCGATTAGTTAACCATATAGCCATTCGGCTAAGATCTCTAAAAGCCGAAAAAGATTGAAATCTCACGAATTGACACTTACCTATACAAATGGTTTTTGCTACTCCTTGCGGAAGATTCAGCAATCACAATGCAGAAGATCAAGCGTAGAAGATTAGAGATATAAGAATTTGGCTTTTAAGAAAATCCCGAAAAGATGAACAAGAGGAAGATTTCGCTACAAGAACAAATAAGAGTGTAGTTTCGCTTTTAGTGAATGGGAGAAGAATAACAATGGAGATCAAGATTGCTTAATGAGAAATTTTAAAGAAAGAAGAAAGGGTGAAGGAGGTGGTGATTTTCGCTTTTGAAAGAAAGTTGATGTAAATTGTGGATGGAGAGACGAGAATTTCGTCACAAAGAATGAAAAAAGTAGGGTTCAAATGCGGAATTGATGAGCTATTCTCCTATTTATAGAGAATTGGCACCCTCTATGGCTATTAGAAACCGATTTCTTTACTCCTCTAGGTGATGGAATTTCGCCAAATCGCCTCAAGAGATAGCTCCTAATTTTTCTTCTTTTATCTTCCATATTCTCAACTATATTATCTACATTATCTCATTTACATAAATCCTACTATTTTTGAGCCTTGTAGCCGTCCACTCCACCTAACTCTAATGCCGAAAATTAGCTAACTTGAATCCAAGGAATTGGGCTCCTTGAAACTTAAATTTGGGCCCCTAACTCCCCGGTGTGGCGCCACCTCCTTGTTCCCTAAGTGGCGCTTATCGACCACCGGCCACAAGCCCATTTTGATATTTTAAACATGTACTACCTTTTAAGTCCTATAATGCCCAAATGAAAATTTTAATCAAGGCCTCGCCTAAGCTTGAGCCCAATTTAGACCTTAATGATTAAATTAACACTTTAAACATATACACACACTAAACACATAGGCCCAAAAATTCAAGATGCTAGAAAAAAAAAAATAAAATTGAAAAGATACCTAATATTTTAATTTATTTTAAAAAAAATTGTTCATATAATTAAATATTTTAAATTAAAATGAAAAAAAAATGAAAAAGTAATTATAAATTTTATTTTTCAAAAAAAAAAATTTACAAAAAAAATTATAATTTAAACTTTTAAAAAAAAATTAAATTTTTTTTTCATCCATTAAAAAAAAAAAAATTCTTTTTTGTATTGAATTTTTTTTTTTTTTAATGAAATAATATTTTTTTACATAAATATTTTTAAATTTTTTAATTAAAAAAAAAAAATAAAATTAATTAAAAATAAGTCAATTAAATACATTAAAAATTTTAATTTTTTTTTTAAAGTTTGATTTATTAAATAATATTTTTAATTACATAATAAAAATTTACGTCATGCGCTGTGGGTTCAAATTTGTTTTTTTTAATTTAAATTTATCCTAATTTTATCTTTTTTTAAATTTAAATAAATTTAAATTTAAATTAAAAAACACCCGATTAGTTAACCATATAGCCATTCGCTAAGATCTCTAAAAGCCGTAAAAAGATTGAAATCTCACGAATTGACACTTACCTATACAAATGGTTTCGGCTACTCCTTGCGGAAGATTCGCAATCACAATGCAGAAGATCGAGCGTAGAAGATTAGAGATATAAAATTTCGCTTTTAAGAAAATCCCAAAAAGATGAACAAGAGGAAGATTTCGCTACAAGAACAAATAAGAGTGTAGTTTCGCTTTTAGTGAATGGGAGAAGAATAACAATGGAGATCAAGAGATTGCTAATGTGAAATTTTAAAGAAAGAAGAAAGGGTGAAGGAGGTGGTGATTTTCGCTTTTGAAAGAAAGTTGATGAAATTGTGGATGGAGAGACTGAGAATTTCGTCACAAAGAATGAAAAAAAAGTAGGGTTCAAATGCCGGAATTGATGAGCTATTCTCCCTATTTATAGAGAATTCGGCACCCTCTATGGCTATTAGAAACCGATTTCTTTACTCCTCTAGGTGATGGAATTTCGGCCAAATCTGCTCTCAGCAGATAGCTCCTAATTTTTCTTCTTTTATCTTCCATATTCTCAACTATATTATCTACATTATCTCATTTACATAAATCCTACTATTTTTGAGCCTTGTAGCCGTCCACTCCACCTAACTCTAATGCCGAAAATTAGCTAACTTGAATCCAAGGAATTGGGCTCCTTGAAACTTAAATTTGGGCCCCTAACTCCCTGGTGTGGCGTCACCTCCTTGTTCCCTAAGTGGCGCTACTGACCACTGGGCCACAAGCCCATTTTGATATTTTAAACACAGGTACTACCTTTTAAGTCCTATAATGCCCAAATGAAAATTTTAATCAAGGCCTCTGCCTAAGCTTGAGCCCAATTTAGACCCTTAACAGTTAAATTAACACTTTAAACATATACACACACTAAACACATAGGCCCAAAAATTCAAGATGCTACAACAACCCCCGCCAGAAGCTAGAACAAGGAGGAATCCAATACAGAATCGTCGACCACCCCCATGTGGCACTGATTCCAACTGGCACCAATATTGATTTTTTAAATATATTTGTATAAAATTTTTATATTGTTTCATTTAATAAAATATTGGTATAAAAGTTGTTTTATTTTTTATTGTAATTTATTTTTTATATTTTTAACAAAATAAAAGTTATTTTTAATTTTTATTGTAATTTAATTTTATATTTTAATAAAATAAAATTTATTTTTATTTTTATTGTAATTTATTTTTATATTTTTATAAAATAAAAGTTATTTTTATTTTTATTGTAATTTATTTTTATAAAATAAAAGTTGTTTTTAATTTTTATTGTAATTTAATTTTAATTTTTAATAAAATAAAAGTTGTTTTTAATTTTTTATTGTAATTTATTTTTATATTTTTATAAAATAAAAGTTGTTTTAATATCCTAATTGTAATTTAATTTTTTATTTGTAATAAAATCAATTTTTAATAATGCAATATGTTTAAAATTTTTATATTTTAATATATTTCTACAAAATTTTTATATTGTTACATTTAATAAAATAAAAGTTGATTTTAATTTTTAATTGTAATTTAATTTTTATATTTTTAATAAAATAAAAGTTATTTTTAATATCCTAATTGTATTGGTTCAAGTAAGGACCAAATCAAAAATGTGAGAAAAATTGTGGCTCAATAGTAAATATTCAAAATTTGAGGGGTTAAAATATATATATGGAAAAACTTGAAGGACTAATGGTGTAAATATTTGAAGGGTGGAAGTATCTAGAAACTAAGAAGAAATGGATGAATTAAGACTAAATTGAATAAGTGAAAAAGTATGAGTGGTTAATTTATAATTTTATCAAGATGGTGTTGATCCAATGTAGGAATTTTGAAGGATCGTAAAAGGTAAAATAATAATTTAGCAAGAAAGATAATTTTGAAGAAGAATGATGATGGTGATATTTTAGATTAATTGAATAACTTTTTTTTGTTTTGCAACTTAGTCCTTCTACAAAAGTTCACCATTTTCATCAAGGAATTAAAAGAATTTTCATAGCCACCAAGAGACAAAAATGATAAGGAGACTATCAACTATTCCGATTTGGACATGAGCGAGATGTATGGCCTGGGTTCCTACACTATCTGCATAACTTCCGTTGGTTGGCTGTTTCTCGAATATTCATATTGTTGCGTATTCTAGTTGAGCAAGGTCGACTCTTTGGTTTGCAACGCAGTTCTCTATCCGAATAACTTAAACGGAGCAAGGATACAGACGACCACTTACGTTCATCTGGAACTGGTGAGAATACGTGTCTCCACACGTTGTACATGTATTCTGTTTTGTACACTTCGTCGACATAGCTCATGGGATCCAGACGGAGATTCTGACAAGCTGTAATTACATGAGCGCATGGATAACAAAGTGCGTCAAATATCCCATAGTCGCAGGTCTTATTTCTCAAGTGTACACGATATTGCCCGCCAACAATATCTTGGTTCTGTCTGTCAAACTCTGTCACACAAAACCATAGGTTGTCGCGATTGTGACACACTGTGTGCATGGTGTTGGCCTGTGCCTTCGCCTTGTTAATTTCTCGCAATACCTTCGCGCACCATACATGGCCTCCTGCATTTGGCCTTTATAACTCGCTGCTCGCTTCGAAAATAGTACCGTTAAACGAAATATGTCTGTCGCACAACCGATGTTATCGTCAAATAACGCATTCCTTTTAAAATAGAATTTATGCATTCAGGCAGGTTTGAGGTCATATGACCATATCGTAGGCCGCCGTCGTATGCTTGTGTCTACTGTTCAAAAGGTATGTTGCATAAGTAGTTTGCCCCTTCTTCGTTAACTGAGCGCAAAATCGCCAACATCTCGTGAAAACGGTCCTTATTGATTTCGTACCCTACCAATATAAGTTGATAGCTAATATTACATACTACTCTTCAATTAAAAATAAATTGAATATTGCAAACGAAATTATATTAATAGATATTACATACCTATGTTGGTCACTTGCCATCGTTCACTTGTATATCGATGTTGCCCGTGGTAGTTGAACGCAATATGCCTTAGGCAATATCGATGGTGTGTGCGATGCCATAGGCTTCCCTGTCACTCTACTACGGCTAGTATTCTGAGGCCCCAATCCGATATAACGCATATATCAGGTTGGGGGCAGACATGCCTCATTAACATAAATAGAAAGAAATCCCAGTCATCAGCTGACTCGCCGGTGTTATTACAAATGCAATTGGAAGGATTCTTTCACTGTCATCCTGTACCATAGCTAGTAATAGTCGATGCGTATATCTACCATACATAAAGATACCGCCAATTTGTACCAATGACTTGTAGTATAGAAATGCGTCTAGACATTGCTTAAACGTCCAGAACAGACGCTTGAACACTTGGCATCCACGGAGAAATCTATCGTTATAGTACGCAGGTACCGTTTCAAGGTCTATTATGCTACCTGGGACATATCTCTCCAGTATTTGATACCACTGCCACACTTCATTATATGAAGCGTCCCACCAACCATGCAACTTTTCTAACGTCTTCTGCTTAGCTATCCAAGTCTTGCAGTAAGAGGGTGTGTACCCCAATTGGCTACGAATATTGGCAACTAATACCGGCATTGAAGTCTTGGGATCTGCCTTCATCATCGGTATTATTAAGTTAGCCAACATATCTGAATCCATCTTGGGATGATCTTATGAAACACCTGCCAACGAAGTACGTTAAATATGCAACATTACGTAATATCAGTATTATTCAAACACCCTAAACACCTAGTGATACTATACTGGTAAGACATGTATATGGACCTTTGTACTTTTTAATCTCCCACAAGTCTGTCATTTTCCTCAACGAGGCCATGATTTTCCATGAACATGTACCGTCTTGCACTGCACACTTGGCCTCGTACTTATCGAGTTTAGATTTAACCACGTTGTAGTTAACCCCGTTCTTGATGCTATATTGTTTCAATGCACCAAAAAAACTATCCTTATTGGAAAACTCTTTACCAACTTCTAATTCACCCGAATCTAACGACGAACTTGTACGGTTATACCTTCTGTGTGGTAGTTCAAGAAACTCCAACGTATTGTCTTGAAATAGATCGACGTTGTGCATGTGGGTTGGAGGCGAGTACGCTCTGAATCGCGGATCTTCTTCTTCTTCATCTGAACCTCCTTCAACATCTTCAGGTATGGTTGGAACAAACTCCGGTTTAGAAAATAATGCAACTTCTGCACCATCGGAGTTGGGCTTTCGAGGTGGATCCACATCGGACTCATCATCCGACCCACCATCATCTGCAACGAACGAGGTCCCCTCGCTGGTGTTTGTCGTGGGAAGTACATTATCTTTCCTTAAACAACTTTCATAACGTCCCCAATTATATGTGGATTGTCAACCACTAGAAGTTGAT
This sequence comes from Gossypium rotundifolium, assembly GCA_025506655.1. Classification (NCBI taxonomy): domain Eukaryota; kingdom Viridiplantae; phylum Streptophyta; class Magnoliopsida; order Malvales; family Malvaceae; genus Gossypium; species Gossypium rotundifolium. The sequence goes on along the minus strand of CP106732.1, from coordinate 148,872,376 downwards.
GACATTCCCCAATACGTATTTCTAGCATCGAACGTCAACTCACCGATATCCATGTCTCATCCACCAACCGAATGCCGTGCAGGGTTATGTTTTCCATACTATCACCAAACACAGCACGAGTGTCGGATTGGGGTCGTGTATTCCCCTCAAATAGCAGTAGATGATGAAGTCGAAAGAATATCACTTGGTGATGAAAATTGTACATATATCTCAAGATAGGGTGATCCATTGACAAGATGAGTCTCCACCATTGCCTCCAAGCTCCAAGGACCTTTGATGTCGAATGAGTCATCTATCACGGGATCAATCAAACAAAAAATTTATACTTAATAGACTGAACTTTCATTGGCGTTGTTCCGAAGATTTTACACCTAATTCTTTTGCGAAGTTCTGTCAAATCTATGTTATAGTTAAAAACCAGTCACGCTCGCTTTCCGATAAAAAATACAATTTTCAGTGTCACGAACCTCACCATCATAATAAATAACAACATTAATACATTAACTCATCTTCAGTTTCTATTATGCTTTTGCCTCAATTTTTATTATGCAACATGAGAATGAAATTTAGCTCATTTATAGTCTAAGGACAAATAAGAACTACTGTAGTAAAAAACATCCACGTGGGAGCTTTTTCCAGTACTCTTACGACAATGCATCCCGCTTAAAGCGTCTTGGTCACTATTTCGTAAACGTCTTATCAACATTATCTTTTCAAGAACTACTGTAGCAAAAGAACGTCCACGTGAGAGCTTTTTTCAGTACTATTGCTAACAGTGCATCTTACTTGAAGCATTTTGGTCACTATTTATTCAAAACGTCTTCTTAAAATTATCTTTTCAAAAACTACTGTAGCAAAAGAGCGTCCACGTAAGAGCTTTTTCAAGATCTTTACTAACAAAGGCATCATGCTTGAAACATTTTGGTCACTATTTGTTTAGAAACGTCTTCTCAAAATTATTTTACCAGATACTATTATAAAAAATAATAATATTACTAATATATTTTTTTCAGAATCCTAAACTTAAAATTATTTTAATTAATTAACCCTAAACTCTAATTTATTAATTTTCTCCTAAAACACTAAACCCTAAGACCTTAAGAATCATAAAAAAATCCTAAACACTAACCTTAAAACTCTAAAAAACCCAAAAAACAACTGAAAACCCTAACGAAAGAAGCGAGCAAAACGTGTCCCTGAAGGAACGTTTTCTGCCACATCAGCAAAACACGCCTTCAAAGATGTGATTTTTACTGATTTGACTAAAAACGCTCCCTCAAGAACACGTTTTTCTGCTGCATCCCCTGAAATCGAGCTGACGTGAACGCGTTTTAGAAAAAAAACCCATTCCGATAAATAATTAAAATATGTCATTTTCCGTAAATTTTGAAAAAAAAAAAAAAGGCATTATTTGATAATTTACCCATGTAAAAAGTAGATACAACATTCAGAACACTGTTCTTCACCATACCTCGAAAAATAGTAATTCAAGGGAAACTCCCGCAAGACATACAACATATATATATGATATGAAACGCAAATACTACTGCTCCAAGTATTTTTATTTCATTTTACTTCCTATTTATCTAAAAGATGCGTTCGTTATCTACAGCAACACACCAAAATCAGGGAAACTTCGGCTGGCAGACAGGCCTCTCTCAGATGTCTTCGGGGCCATTAATTTCCTATGCACCCAATAAGATTTTACTGATTAGTTCACAAAACCAAAAAAATGGATTACAAGTCAAAACTAGACCACACCACATTGTCCGCCCCCACCCAATAACTAAGAAACTGGCAACATATTTTTTAAAAACCTGCCAGAAACCTAAAAAAAACAAAGAACCGGGAACCAATAAAACTGGATTTTAACAAAAACAATTATTTTATTTAATGTTTTGGAATTCATCCTTGGCTTTTTTGTAAAAATTTTTATTTTAAAATTTTGCAATAAGGCAATTAGGTTGCATTAGTGCATGCATGCGAAAGTTTTTACCTTGTTCTCAATTACAGCTCCATCAGGAATCTCCAACTTCACCCCGGGTTTGGCAGCGATACTCACTTTCCCCTGAAAAATCATATTTTAGGACATAAACCCACCTGTTCTGCTTCTCCATGTTTCTTCAACAGTTTAAAAATACAACTTGCTAAATAACAGCTGCTGCTTAAAACGGAAAAAGAAAGATACCTTGAGCACAATGCCAGTACCAAACCAAACATCACCAGTCACCTTAAGGCTATCAAGCTCAATGATGCTCGGGATTGACTTGAATCGACTTAAGAAGTTACCAACCTGTTAAGAGATTTTAATATACATAAAGGTCTTTTATGGAAACTTTTATTGCAAGATTGACGTCACAAGTACTGACCTTCTTGAATTCAGGCCCCAATTCTATGGATGGGTTTGTAGGATTCACTCTATCTTTATTCCGGATAACAAATCCATCAACTAAGGTGTACAGGTCAGACTGCAAACGAAAATACGAGAGATGGGTTGAGGAAACTACATATTATCATTCAAGATTGATTGTGATGTCAGCGGAAGAAGAAAAGGACCTGAACAAGAAGCAAATCTGAAGTTGCCTTCACTGGAAGGAATCGCGATCGAGGTACGTTGATACCAATAGCATGATCAAAGAACTTAATCACATAAGGAAAACACATGGTTAGACAGATCTTTTTACATTTTAATACATCATAACCATAATTGGTACAATTTTATACCCTAATTGCTGCACCAGCTGCAGTTTCCAGTTGAAGAACCTTGATTCCATTGACCTCCTGCAGCCAATTTTATAGTTTAGAAATCAGAAATCCACCAGAGACGACATAGTAAGAAAGAGATACAAACCTTCGGGTTTGGAATGATCTCCATCTTGAGTGCATCAGCTTCCACAAGCCTCTTGATAGCATTCAGGTTGACCCACCTGTAACATTGACTGTTAGTACTAAGCCAAATAGACAGTTCTAACATGTTAAGGCAATATGACTTACAAATTGTTTGTATTGAAAATTTTAAACTTTTCTATAGACTTGAACTCATTGACCTGTTACAAAGAGAGAATCATGTCAGCCTCAACCATAAAGCTTCCGAATGTTATCTTCATTAGTTTTTCAATGTATGGCATTTACAGTTGTCTAGTTGTTTAGTCTTGGCAGTTTCAAGCAGTGAACCTCATGTCCTCATAGAAAAAGAAATTTAGAGGCCAATTGGCATCAGGACAAGAAAAGGGGTTGCACCAAATTCACGAAGAATTAGTTATTTTGAAATTTTGACAGGATGAATAAAGATAAGAAGGCTTTGGGGTTGGTTTATAAAATCTACAGACAGTTAATAACATCCCCAATACAATTAAATGTAGCTTATCATGGTAAATCCAAGCACCACATAGCAGTCCAATTGCCTTTTGAACCATGATCAAATTTCTAATATTAACACCAGGTGGTCTTTGCTCAATTAATAGAGTTTAAATAAAATCAAGGTAGAAGAACGACTTGAAAAACAAAGATGGAGAAATAGATTACTTACATGTTCATTAGGGACTTGAGCAATTTCAAGGAGCTGAATCACAGAAGAAAATGAAAGGGTGTTAATCAATTCTGATAACTGCAATAAGCCTCTTTGTTGCAGAAATCATTCCAAGTTTTATTCAATAATCATAAGGAGATTAAAGTAGAACTCATACAACTTGAAAATCTCATAAAAGAAGTTTTAGAAAGATATCAGATACGCATTTGGTTGGTTTACCAAGTCATCACTGAAAAACATGTGAAACAATAATTATACTCCAAAACCTATGGTGCTTATAAGAATGAGAGGAGCATATCTTTAGAACCTCGTATACACTTCTGTTTAGAGGAAAAAAAAAAAAAAAGGAGGATTGAAATATATAAATTCTAAAATCAAACCAGAGATAATTTCATACCTGAACTTTTCCTTCATAAGAAATAAGAGTACCACCCTTGACATCAGCTAGGGTTTTGGGTGTAACCTACATAAATAGAAGTAATATAGCAAAACCACAGAGCTAGGAAATCCATATAACATAGCTTACAGTTCGCTTTGTACCTCCATACAATATTCATTCTTGTTTTGGACCAAATGGTTTAAGATTTCTAGAGCAACCTGTCAAGGACTAAAACTGGCAGAAAAAAACTTGTATGTGTAACTAACAACTAGAAAGCAGAGTTCACTGGAAACCAGGATGAGGATACTCAAGTCAACAATAGCACCCAAATTGTCTGAGTTTGCAACGAAGACATACTCCTTGCCCTGTAATGAACGATGAAACACAAATAAATTACCAAAACAAGGAACCTTTATAAATCAAATGTTTTTTTTTTAATATTAAAAAAACCACACCAAATCGCAGCTACAACCTGTGATAAGAAAGCATCAAGCTTGCCACTGTTCATTAGAGATGGGAACACATCACCATGACCAGGAGGATACCTTCAGCCAGAAAAGTTTGTTTAGGTAAAAGTATTACCACCAAATAAGCAATTCAAAAATATCATCAAAATCTCCATGAATGCTTCTCAAACACAACCACTGCATGAAATGTAGATAACTAAAACAGTAGGAACATACAGATGTTGTCAAATGAAACTATCCAAGTGAAAGCAGATAGAACATTATAGAAGCTATAGGTATAATTTTAGATGAACCAGTCCTATGACTTCAACAACCACTACATCCATAAAGAATCAAGTGAGAATGTTAACATAGAAGGAAACAATTCATCATTGAACAAAAATCTTAAACTTCATATAAAAAATGCTGAACCTCTTCAACCGTCCTCTGAATAACTTATACTATAAGAGTAACATACATCATTGGCATAAAATTCTTATAATCTTATAGCTCATTTTTAGAAAGTCTTATGGCTCAGATTAGAATGTCTTAAAATCTCTGAAACTCTAAATATTATGGCCACATGTATTCTCGTACTTTCTTGAATTAAAACTAAACAAACCTTTATGATACATCCATCCCTTGGGGAACCACTTCAAAGCTTCAAAGAATTACAAATTTCAGTTAAGCTACAAAGTTCAAAAGTAATAACAACTTTCTATGGTGATTCAGAGCAGATACTGAAGGCATATAAAATGAAACCAATAAATAAAAGTAAAGAACTTCAGGTCATTTAACTTCCGATTCATCTTTAGCTACAAGTTACAATTTACCCATGCAAAGCTGGCACTTTCATTGCAACAGAATGACTAATTGACTACTAAAGTGAAAAGAAGTAAATAAGGAAGAAGTTTTACCATCCATCCTTGCCATGCTGGCCTTTGCTTGGTAATGGAGCAAAATCTTCTACAACCAGACGAGGATATTGGCTCTATGCAAATCCAATAAAGGGAGAAATCAGAGAAAAGAAAATACAAGTAAAGGATACATCTCTCAAGTCTTAGAGTCTCGATTGAATCTGCAGAAGAAGCTGAAAATTGAAATCACCAACCTGATTAAAAGTATGAATCTCAATGTTTGAATTTGAGTACTTGTCGACAATCTGCAATGAAGAAGAGTTATATTAAATTAAATTCAATGTTTAACAAAGGCAAAAATAAATCAGTAACCAAACATGTAACATAAAAGCGGGAACCTTCAATGTGTCATCATGGGTGTTGAATGAGTTCATCAGAACCAACGGAACATTACATCCGTATTTAGAATTAAGATTCTGAGCAAAATACCGATAAAAAAAATGTTAGCTTGATCTGGTCATACAAAAACAAAAAGGAAAAAAAAGAAAGGAGAGGAAAGGAAATCAACAGCTTATGACCTCGATCTGAATAACAATTAGGTCAAGAAAAGTCAAGTCATTGCGAACTTCAATGACGGATCTGTGTTTTTTTGGAAAAAAAAGAGAGGAAAAATCAGTTAGATGAATTTGTGCAGAATGAAAAACTATATAATAGAGTAAAAGTGAAGGATTAAGAAGCATACTTGGGACCAGTACATCCCATAGTGGTTCCGAGACCTCCATTAAGCTTTAAGACGACAAGTTTGTCCAAGAGCTTCTTGGTTTCAGCAGGATCTGCAATTAGATATAGTGAGAGATCAATCGAATCCAAAAGATACTTGCTTTTGACCGGATAAAGTATAAGGTTAAGATCATTACCATCAGGAGAGGGAGACAAGGTGTCATAAGGAACAACCACTTCATCAGTTGGAGTCTGGATCTTACTCCATTCTATGTGCTGAGCTTCTCCACTTCAATCAAATGAAATTAATCTTCAGCATCAGGATCTGAATCTAACGGAAAACAAATAGAAGAGAACAGATTTGAAATAATAATACCTGAGATAGCGGGAGACAAGGTTGATGAATCCGTTTTTCTCATTTTCACTGAGACACAAATCAGAAACCACAGATTTGTTTACTATTACTCTCTGTTAATTCAGTAATCGCCACAATACTTAGTGAATAACGAAAGAAAAGAAGCAAACCTGATTTCAGAAAGAGCAGCGACGGCAGATTTGAGGTGTTCCAGCTTTTCCATTGGAAACAACTAGAAGAAAAACAAGAACAAGACTCTGATAGAATAATAGTATTAGGATCGATGAATCTCAAAATCCAAGAAAACCAAATCGAAGCAAAGGAGAAAGGAATCTGAATTCACAACAGCGAAAGAATCTTACAAATGCGCTACCGTGTGGTGTGCTGTTGTTTGTCACCTTCAAAACAAATTATCTAAGCTCGTCAAGTGAAATGAAAATATAACGCATATATACAAATTTATATCTAAACCATTTTTTTTTTCCTTTACTTTTATATAAATTAATAAAAAAATACAAAATGGAGTGCAATGGAATTAATAGCCTGACATGACATTTCTGTCTCTCTACAAAATTTAATTTTTAATTGAATAAAAAATATTAAATTAACATTTTATGCTTGTTTATTATTATTTTAATTAATTAATCACAAATTGGAAATATTAAAATAATTTAATTTTTAAGCATGATATTAATTTTTTAATTTAATTTGTACTTATTTAAATAATTTAAATGTATAAAATGCTCTATAAATAATGAACAAAATGTCTGAAATTTTAATTAAATGGCAATGAAATGAAGCAGTTTTTTTAATTATTTTATAACATGATTCAATTTAACCCTTTAAATATTGTTTTCAAAATTGCAAAGCGAAGGTTAAATTCAAAGTCCATAAAGGAAAAAAGGAAAATGGAGAAGTGTAATAAGAAGTCTTAAACTTGGTTTGTAAAAAAAAAAAAGGAATAGTTTGAAAGAGAAAAGAGAAAAGAGAAATTCGAGTTACTTCTGATTGGGCTTCTGGAAAAGGAAAACTATGGACGAATGCGAAGCCCACAGCAAAATAAGAGATGAGAGGGGGTGGACTAACGGGTGGCGCTCATCTCTACCAAAACGAGACACCTCACTCGCGGCATCTTTCTTTACCCTTTCATCCCTTGTTTGGCATATTCCCTTGTTTTATTATTAATTTTATATTTAAGACTAGATCTAGAAGTTTAAAATATGAATATGTTATGTTTAATAATAAATTATTTTTGAAAAAAACTCCAAAATGATTCGATTCCTTAATTTTTTTTTTTTTTCCAAACCAGGGAATATTTTGGATTTATTGATGTAAATGGATTGCAGCCATCTAGCCAGTCCCTATCAGCCCGTGCCCAATTCCTGGCTTCGATCAAAGACCAACAGGTTCAGGCCTTTAGCCAGACCAGGAATCCCTTGTCTTACGTACTCGAAGTCGACGTACTTAAACACATCGACGTGGGTATCAACATCCCGCACCTTTGAGTGAAGGGAGTGCCTTACCCAATTAAAATCAAACTTCAACATGTGATTCCCATCGCCTGCGGCTTGCCCAAATCGCTATAGATGACCCTCGATTAAAGTATTTGCAAGGTCCAAATTAATTTTTCTATCATTAAATAGATTAATTTTTCTTTATATTATTTAAAAAATCAAATAAATTCACAATATTTACTATATAAAAATATTTTAAAAAATATTTTTAATTACAGTTGAATTCTAAGTAAAATTTTAAAAATATTAGCACAATTAAACAATAAATAATAATTTTAAATAGTAAAATATTAATTTAATACAATTGAATAGTAAATATTAACTCTATTCAAGTTGAATTTTATTTGACTTTTTAATATTAAAAGATTAAATTTAATCATTTAATAGTAGAGATACTAATTTGATGAGATTATTACATATATATTCTTTTCTTTTATTGAATTTTCAGTTAATTAAATTCGAATAGAAATATTTCTTATTAACGAATATTCAATCAAATAAAATAAGGCAGGTTAATAAAATATATTTTTATTTCGCCTCGTTCTCCCCCTAGAGGTGGGCATGGGCCGGGCTATCCGGCCCGACGGCCCGCCCGAAAAATAGGAGAGTTCGGGTAAAAATATAGGCCCGAAATATGGGTTTGGGTAAAAAAATGAGCCCGTTTAGAAAATGGGCCGGGCTCGGGTAAAACTTTTTTGGCTCGAGCCCGGCCTGGCCCGACCCGAATTATATATTAAATATATATTTTTCTTTTTAATTAAATGTACTTTTTAAATTTACATATTTTTTATTTTTTTGTTTTAATATTTATTTTAAAATTTTTTATTTAATGAAAAAAGCTAAAAAAATTACATATTTTTTATTTTTTTGTTTTAATATTTGTTTTAAATTTTTTTATTTAATGAAAAAAATTAAAAAATTAATATGGGACGGGCTGGGCTTGGGTTTATCAATTTTCTTTTGGATCGACCCGGCCCAAAATATGGGCCTAAAATTTTGTCCTAGCCCGAACCCGCCCGCCCATACCCACCTCTACCCCCTGTCTTTTTGTAATTTGAGTATTGGATTGCATCTCGGACCCTTTTTTTCTCCTTCGGAGGATGATGCCTCGGATCTCTACAATTAGCTATCACTTCCTTGAAGACATCAACAGATATAACTCCCAAATTGAGCCTTTTAGGCTTGGTCGATTTATCATCTAAAAATAAATGATTTTCGTCCTTTTGGTTTAAACAAGACCAACTCCAGAAAAGAACCACGCATCTATACGTACAGGTACTGATGTAGAAACAACGCAAATATGACCCCCTTTTTTTCTCTTTTAACTTTCGGATATTAATAGAAAGGGGATTACTATTCCTTAACGCATGCAAGCATTCATTACACAAGATGGAAAGTCCCTAATCAACGTCCATTGGTTCATATATGACTGGTGAGCGTACAAATTTATGCTTTCATTGCAATACATGTCTGCAGAACTAAAACATATAGTATGAGAAGAAACATAAACAATAAAACTTGCTTGACGGGATGCCAGACCTTGTCTCTGTCAACTATGCCGAACAGCCGAAGTAGCAGAGGCAATGACTACCCTGCCCTGTGCTCAACTTATTTTGTCTATTTGACTGAATGCCAGAATATATTGACGAACGAACAGGATATTCGTTCCTCTCTTTATTATTTCTTGCATGCATCATTCTCTTTTACCGGTCGGGAAGCAAATAAAACTGCAAGTCTCTAGGAATATTATATTTGGTTTGTCTAAATGACTGGACGGTTCCTTCTCCCCAAAACCTTTTTACTCTTTTGATTTGTTGCGGCCTTTTATGTATGTATATATGTATGAGACACACACACACTAACAAGAAAAGACCCTCCCCATCTGTCAACATTCCTTTTGAAAATGCCATACAAACTAAAAAAGTGCCAATTCAGAAAAGCTATGCCATTAAAACATACCGGAGGATATCACAAAGCTCACTGCTGCTATTATATATTGCAAAAATAAAAAGATGTATCCAAATATTATACAATTGTCAAGTTAGGTCACAACAAAATTGAGTGTGAATCATACCGTGTCATCAAACTATACTATACAAGCATGTGAAATATCTGAAAAATAAAACAGTAATTAAAAAAAACCTCCAATACACACAGAAAGTTTACTAGTGTGTTTAATCTAGAGCCATGGGAAACCTTGGCAAGAATCAAAGATTCTAGATTGGCAAGTAGAAATGACCCTCACTAGCTCTCTCAAGGGACAAATGCTTGTGAAGCTTGCTGTAAGCCCATTAGTTTTTTGGTGGAAAGCTAACTAGTTTATCACAACCCATCGAACTACCAGGTACTCTCTTTTTTTCCAGGCTATGTCGCTCAACATTGTACTCACAATCCAGTGTTATAATACTATGGTTGCAATGAGGTCTTCAGTTCAAACTTAAGAGCTGCATCTTGGGATGAAAAAGACTTGAAAGACCTATGAGCGTTTCTAAAGACGGTACCAAATTGTGAGCATGATGCTGTGCAACGCAGCGCGGGAAAATGAGGAATGAGAATACTTGATCGGTCAGCGGGTCGATACAATTTAGGAAAACAAAAACTGCTGGCGTCTTCAATGCCTGTGACGAGATTTAATAAGCAATGAATTAAGCATGATTTGAACAGCAGCTTCATAGATAGCTGTGTCATAATGCATGCCATCATAGGTACAATGCGCCCCACAATTCCAAGTCAAAGACTGGATGTCTAACAAGATCATAGGACCACCAGTTTCGCGCAATAGCCTACTCTCGCTGAGGGCTCTATCATAGGCATGCCACATTGCATCAATCATATGTACCCTCTTCTCGTGTGTATTCAACATCCCATTGATGAGCATCGGAAACCCGAGCCAAAACAAATGGGGTGGTGACTTAATGCCTAACTCGGTTGAAAATGGAAACAAAGAAACCAAGGAACTTTTTAACGTTTGCAAAACAAGTTCGTAATCTGATGGGTTGCTTACATGAAGCATATGCCATAGACCAGCCCCCATTACCATAACGTCAGGGTATTTCTTTTTAGTCTTGAAATCCGTCAACAAATGGGTTAAATTCAATACATAAGGTGCCCAAACGAAATCCAATTTCATACCGATTTCATCAACTGAAATGCTGTAATTACTGTGCCTCTTAAACAAAGCAGTTTTAACAGAATCCATGCGTTGGGGTTCGGGACCCAGAATCAAATTCAATAGAGAGAGGGTGAACAATCGAGCTTGCGAATCACCTGCGATCAACACCCAGGAGCCGTTTATCAAATGGGAAGCTTCGGGTTTAGACAACTTGTGGATGCGGCAAGCCTTGATCCTTTGGGTTTTGGACCAATCCCAGTGTTTTTCATAAAAATCGAAAGAGGAAGAGAGATTTTGGGTGGCATTAAAAGTTAGAATAGAGGCGTTGGGCTTGACCTCCCAATGAATCCGGTGGATCAGATTCATGCAAGAAGATTTACGTCGATGGAAGACGGCAACGGATGAAACAGAAGTAACGTAATCGGAAACGGAGGAAAAATAGGGAGTGAAATGGACGCAAACAGACAGAGTAATTAAAATGGCGCCGCTGAAAAGGAGCACACTGTTTCGACTCAAATGCCATCCAGCCATTCCCAATGGAACCAACACCACGATGCACGCCGCCGCTGCTCCCAACATAAGTGCCATTAACAGCATCATCGTTATCGTTATCATCATCATCGTCATCTTCTTCTTCTTCTCCTTTTCATCCTTTTCTTTTGCAATCGTCAAACGTAGACGTCGGCATTTCTCAACACTATAGAAATCGTAGGTTTTTGTTTTTTCTTAATTTGTTTTAATGGTCACCAATTATTGTGTTGCGTTTACCACATCTTATTGCCCTTTTAATCTTAATTTTCCCCTCTTAATTAATTTATGATAAATTATCAAAATATTCACTTTATTTGTCTCACGTTATATTTTAGTCACTTATATTTGAAATCCTACATTTTAACCACTTATATTATCTTGTAACATTTTAATCATTGATCATAGTAAGCTAACGTGACACGTTAAATTATTATTTCAAACGAAAATTACAGCTTAAATTATACAATTGATTCCTATATTTTTTCATTTTAAACAATTTAATTTTTTCTTCTATATTCTTTAAACTTTTTTTTCTATTTTCTTCTTCTCCTCAGTTAGCTTCCTTCTCCATCTTTTTAAAATAGTTTTTTATATTTTCTATTTGTTAAAACTAATCACTATACTTTTATTTCAAGTCAAAAACCATGTCAATCGTCACAACATCATTATTTTACGTCAGTCACTATGTTACCTACCATGTCAACATTTAATAATTCATCGGGGTTTTGAAGAAAAACTATATTTTAAGAATTCAATTGATTGTTAATTTTCAATTAATAATCTAATTAATTACACAAAAAAGATTCAATTGATTTTTTAATTATTTTCAAAGTTTTTTTACATAAATAAAATATTAAAATTAAACTTATATTGTTATGAATATCTTATTTAGTAAATGTCAATCATAATCAAGATAAAATTTTAATATTCTTTAAATTCTAATAGTTATTAAAATTAAATCTCTACTTCTTTTATACTTCTTATGCCTATAAATAGAGACTTTAATGAAGCATTATAATTACTCATTTTGATTAATAAAATACATTGTCTAGTGCTCTCATATTTTTTTTTCTTTATTCTCCCGGTCTCTCTTTATTTTATAACTCGATATTAACATGATCTTGCTCAAAATAATTCCTTTTATTGACGATCAAATTTATTCCCATGATTCTCAATTTCTTTGATGGCAAGATGTAAAGTTTTCACAAGAAAATTTCTTTTATTTAATGTTTCATATCTGATTATTGTAAGGCACAATTTTAAGGGCCTAAATCAAATTAAACAAAAAAGGGGTCATTCTTTTACAAATTAGCCCAAAACAAACCGACCCAAATCAACAAGCCCAAAAATTTCCAAAGGCGAAAACCCTAAGTTAGCTACCGAGAGTCCTCGCGTCCGCACGACCCTCGCCAGCAAGGCCTTCCCCTCCGCACGCCAACAACCACCACGCCACGTCCGCGTCGTGCTCTAGCACGTAACTGCAAAATAGGGAGCTGTTGTAAATAGAACGCTATAAAAAGCCAAATCAGATCTATAACAAAGGGTTTTTTTTTCCACGATTTAGGCAAAGAATATTGAGGCAATACAGAGATTTTCATATAAAAAAAAAATTCAAAAGCCAAATTTGTAAGATTTTAGTCTTCTGTCATTTTTTTTCCTTCTCCTTTCCCACTTCAAGTATATATACGTATATCATATCTGTTTCATAGTTTTGCTTTTTACATTTTTTAAAAAATTTTGAAAATAATAAAGAAATGGGGTAAGAGGCTTACCGGGCCGTTGTCTTATGCGTGGTTGGTCGCCGGACCGGTGGTGACGAACGGCAAAGGAGGACTTGGGGGGTTCAAACCCTAGAAAACAAGAAAAGGGGGAAGGGTATTCTGGTTTTTTGTTTTGAAACAGATTGTAAAGATGAAGAAAATGATTTTTCTTGGGTTTTAAGCATTAAAAAGGGGTGGGCCCTTCACAATTACTTGCTTCTGCGGGTGGATATGCAATTTCACCCTAAATGGGTAAATTTCGCGATTAGCTCTCCTTTTTATGTTGTTATTTCAATTGCATCCCCTTCAATTTTTCTATTTTTTTAAATTTTCCCCTGAGTTTTGCGCGCCGCTTCGATTTAGTCCTGGGTCAGGTGCAAGTGTTCAGGAGCTGGGAGTAATTGCATTACTGGCCCCTCAATGTTACGCGTGCCTTACGATTTAGCCTTTATTCTTCTTTTGTTTTAAATTGGCCCCAAATATGCTGTTTTTAACCTGATTTGGTCCTTTTTCAATTATTTTACTATTTTACCATTAAATTAATTATTTTAAATATATTTGATTACTACTATTTTTTATATTTATATTATTATTATCATAGTCGTATTCTTTTTTCTATCATTTTTCTATTATATATTATTGTTTTTACTACTACTATTTTCTATTAATACTATTATCTTTTTTATTTTTTAATTTATTATTATTATTTTATTATTGTTTTATATTTATTAATATTGTTTTATTGTAAACCTATCATTTCTGATTTAGTATTATTACTTTGCTATTACAATCATTATTATTTTAATATTACCACTACCTTTTTTAATTTTATACTCGTCATTATTCTCATTGGTATTGTACCATTATTTTTATTATTACTGTTTTTTATATCTATATTGCTATGATCATAATTATATTTACTATTATTTTATTATTATTATCCTTATTATTTTACATTTATATATTATTATTACTATACTATATTTATTATGATTATACTTACTGTTATATCATCTTATTACTACTTTTTTCCCTTACTTTTATTATTATTTTGTGTGTTATTACTATTACTAGTATTATTATTATCATGGTTTCTTGTATTATTATAGTTAGTGTGTTATCATTCTTATTACTTTCATTATTATTTATCATTTTCTTTGTTATCAACTCTATTGTTTATCTTATTTTCTTTTACCACATCTTTCCAAACTCATAAAAATGTTTTCTTAAAAATGAAGGTAATATTTGGTGGTTGGGAATTCAAGGAGCCGTGCCCTAACGTGCTGAGTTTCGATTTTCTGTTTGACCAAATCATTAAATATCTTTTAAAACTGTGTCCTTTTTTTAAATTAAAAGCAAGATAATATTTTGTGCTTGGAAGTTTTGAGAAATCGTGTCCTAACGTGCTGGGTTTCAATTTTTTGCTCGTCCAAAGGACTAAATATCCTTTTAAAATTTTGATCGCGTTGTCTCAACTTTAAAAATAAGGCAATATTTCTTGTTTGGAAATTTGAAGGTTCGTGCCCTAACGTGCTGGGTTTCGGTTATTTCATTTGGCCAAATGATGAAATACCCTTCTTAAAATGACAATGCATGAATTTTGGAAATCATGAAATGATTTTGGTGTCAAAGGTTTGAAACGTCGTATCCTAACGTGCTGGACGTGATATTTCATCCTTTCGGAACAAGAGAATTGTGATATCCAAATTCGAATTGCCCTAACATTTTCTAAATGATTCATATTTTAAAATACTCTTCAATTTTCAGTATTAGGACATTAATCAATTAATAAGGTACCAATTTTGGGCGTTACGAGGGTGCTAATCCTTCCTCGTGTGTAACCAACTCCCGAACCCGTTTTCTAAAAATTCATAGACCAAAACATGTAATACCCCAAACCCGACCCAAACGCTACAACCGGATCTGGTATGTCACTTAAGGGATTTTACAAAACATGTTGCATATTGGAAAACAATTACTAGGTTTAAACCTTTATTCCGAAAGCTTAAGAATACATTAAAGAATAAAATATTAAGTTATAAGTTATCTTGGTGGATGAAAACCGAAAATTTCATATTTGTCTTAACTTAATAGAAAACACAAAACTTAAAATAAAAGCCCAACAAAACCCCTAAACATAAATGGTAGCCTAGTGGCCCATGGCCTTATTACAAGGAAATTTAAACCCATTAATTAAAAGAAAATAAAATATTAATTAAGTCTTTTTGCTGAATCCTCAATGCTCTGTCGCATGGCCACCTTGCTCTCCTCTCCAGCCCGGTCCGATACTCTAAGTGTCACCTGAGATTGTTAAATAATTGGGTGAGTCGTGAGACTCAGTGTGCAACCCTCATGCACCATTAGATTTGGGCCTTAGCCCCACAGAACAGAATAACAGATTAGTATATATATATATAACAAAAATTATGCAAGCCCAACCTAAATCCTAGGTTTCCATCGCCACACGCCACCGTTCACCATTCACACCATTGGGGATTTCTACAATCAACCCACACCGCTACACGCCTTGATGGCGGTCGTCTTGCTCATCATCGATCATGGCAGTAGCTACTACAATGAGATCACGCAAAAGCAAAAGCCGATCACAATAGATCATGATAAAGAACGGTAGGAACCGCTACAACAGATCACGGTAAAAACCGCTACAACATATAACTTCCTCCTTTCATCAAACCCAACCCATGCAATCAAAGAATATCGACATACACATATCATTTAATCGGAACATTCACTTAGAATGACAGTGATCACTAACCTGTTGATTTGCTTTACCCTCTTTGGGTTTCAAACGTTATGCTGGGATTTCGGCATTTATCAGAACATACAAGTCTTATAATCATGTATTTAACAAACAGATCTAGATGGTGTGGAAAGTTACACACCTGATTATGTCGATACCCTTGCTAAATCGATTTACTGCCTTCTATCTACCACTTTGCTCAAAAAGCTGAAAAGATGTGAAAATAGGGCCTCTCCTATTTTCGACCATAGTTAGTGTTTTACCCAATTTCATATATTTAAAAATAAACAAATCTCCTTACCTTGAAATCCCAAAGGTAACACGATTTGAGTGTTACCGAACTACAACTTAGAGATCTATGCGATTGGACCCACTACAGATCCCAGAATGCCGAAAAAGAAAGAAAAACACAAGATTAATTCCATGTGGCCATTCGGCTATGGCCTCCAAAAGCGAAAAGGATCAAAAGAAAACCCAAATCGTTACTTACCCTACGGAAGATTTCGCTATCCCTTGTAGAAAGATTAAGCAACCGTAGAAGATTAGAGATCTAGAAGTTTTTGTTTTTTAAGGAAATCCCGAAAAAATGAACTAGATGTGTTTTTCGACTTTTAAAAGAATTGAATGGAGTTTCGGTTTTGGCTTAGGAAAAGTAAACAAAAGAGAGCCTTAGAAATTTTGGCTAGGAAGTAATTTCAATGAAGAAGAAAAGAAAAGAAAAGTTTCGACAATAGAGAATGAGAGAAAGAATATGGTTCAAATGCCAGAATTGAAGAGATCCTATCCCTATTTAAAGAGAATTTCGGCACCCAGATATATACTAAAATAAATAAATAAATAAATAGAATAAACCTACACTCCCTAATCGACTCAAACTTATCACCAATTAAATTCCTTTATTGTCACTAAATTTTATCTTCAATCCTCATGCAAAAATTCCATTACTAGCCAAAAATCCAATTTGAAACAGCAGCCATTCTTTGGGTGTTTCGGTCCACTTCAACCACCTTCCCCACGCCTGCAGCAAAATAGAAAATTATTGTGCACAAGGCAACTCGAACCCGAGACCTCCAAGCACAACCACACGCTACCAGCCATTGCACCAAAACTTTTCTTGTGATATGTTTCATTCTCAACTTGTTTTAAGGCCTATTTCACAGTGACCAAATCATCCAAAAAAATCCAAAAAATATTCAACAACACCGAGCTTTGAACCTCCAACCTTTTCACTATGGTACACGCCCTTGCCACTGCACCGCATATTTTATTTAAGTCATAATTCATTCCCAATTAATTATCAACCTTTATTCTGTGCTCCAAGTTTACTTAAAAAAAAACCACAACATTTCGCGCACAACGCAACTAGAACCTTGCTGCCCTCTCCTACTCCTAATGCCTTTGCCACTAGGACAAGCATTTCCTTGTGTCATGAAATAGCCCCAACTAATTATAAGGCCTAAGCTCTGGCCTTCATACTAACATATGCGAAATAAAAATTTTTGCCATACCCAAGACTTGAACTTTTGACCTCCAATTTATTTAAAATGCCACAAGCCACCAGACCACTTACTTCCTTGTGATACTTTTTAACCCAACAATATTTTAAAAGTCTTATGACTACCACCAACCTCCCTAAAAATTAAACTAAACATGCAATAATAATTTTTTAAAATAAAATGTCCATTCAAACTTTTCATGATAAAATAATTTATTTCTTTGAATAATATTTTTAAGAAAAATTAACTATTTAAATGTATTAGTGACATTATAAAAGTAGAGGGACAAACTATGTAAAAGAAAGTAAAGCGTATAAATCAAATCCCCAAATTTTAGCATAATCTAGGGTCAATTAAAATTGACCATTATCTTATTTTAGTATAAACCACATATTAATTTTTTTTTGTACATTCAAATTATATATACTCATATTGTATATTAACGAAAATTTAACGATAGAAATTAATATAAAAATATAAGAACTAAATTATATTAAAATATAAAAATTAAATCGAGAATAATAGAAAATTAATATTTCTAAATTATAACTTCGCTCATCACACCGATAACATAAATAAAATAATTAATTATATGACAAGGACAAAATTATGGAAAATATTTGATAAATTGATGCATAAATTGACTACATAGAGTTTAATATTATGCCACATTAAATTTTATTATAATTCAGTTAATATATTTAAAAGGGAGGAAAAATTAGTAGACAATAATTACACATTAATCTAAATCCAAACAATAATTACAAGTTTTTTTTTTGACAAAGTCCATTCTCTCGCCACACGAACCCACTTATTCTAGGCCCAAATTCAGGGTGTTACAAAACATTTTCAAAAGTGACCCAATCACACTTCAAAAAAAAAAGATTGGTGGCGACTCCGTTTTCCTTTTTAAAGTCGGCCTGTTTTTCAAACAAAAAAAAATGGTTTCGACAATTATTATTTTTCATTCTTCATTCATTATATATTATCATTGTTTTGATTAACTTATTTTACTTTTTGTTCTTAAGGATGGTGAAATATTTGATACCGTTATCTATATGAAATCAAGAATATTTTGAATTATCTCATACCTTTTAGTGATAACGATGATGTTAAATATCTTCAAGTATATTTTACTATGTTTTATTTATTGTTTATTATAATTGGAGACTAATCATGACAACATGCATAGATAGATTTTGATTTGAAATCTCACGCATGTTTGCGATAGTGATTATAAAATAAAGAATCTATTGGGATGGTTATAAGTCCATCATACTAGATTTATTGCATTCCCCGAAGTGAATGTAAACATAAAGAAAATAAAAGATATACTCATAAACCACTAAAAATGGGAACATAGTAATAAATAAGAGAACAATAAGAGTTCTCTAGATAACTCTTCAAATGGTAAAGATAACTTATGTTATCAATGTGATGTGAAAGATTATTGGCAATGTGATATGAAAGATTATTGGTCACATATGTGGTATATGCCCAAATATTTTGTTTCGATAATATTCTTTAAGGAATGATATGAGAATGTAGTAATGAATTTTATCATTATAGATAGAAAATTATTTGGTACTAAAACAAACAAATATTATTCCCATATTTGATAGTACAAAATTAGTCGAAAGCTCTAGAAGAGCTAATATATTAATATCTTGTTATGGTTAATCCATTAATTTTAAAAGATATTTATAATGGATATTATATTGAGATTGTGAATGAAAATAAATATCTATTTTGAAAGGATGAGAAAAAGGGAGGATTGAGTTATTGATTACTTTTGTTATTAAATTGAATTGATTGTGATTATCTTTATGATATTCTTTCGTCATCATCCTCATTAAGGGGTTGGAAGCAAAATATTTGACTGTGAAAGATTTATTTATGAGCAATAAAATATGATAATTGTATCTAAAGCTCGTTGTGGTTGGATGCACTTGAAGTTGTAATTTTTTTAGATATTTGAAGATTTTGACATATTCCCTGAAGCGAATATTACATATAATTGTTTGAAAATTATATTTATTTTGTTGACTTAGTGACATTAAAGACTTCACATTGATTTAGACATTTCCAGTAGTAAATGTCACAATAATACTTATATGTGGATACAAATTAAAAGAATGATAATAAAATTATCAATTTGTTACAATTTAGTACAATTGAAACACAAGTAAACCGAAGTTTACTAATACAAATGTGTTTATTACTTGGTGTGACCAGTTAGACCATCTTGGATCGTATATGATGCGAAAAATAATTGAGAATTTATATGGACATCCATTAAAGAACTTTACATCCCAAGTTTTCAATGATTATTGCATGTCAATTGGGATAAAAGTTGAACATCATATAGCTCATGTTCACACACAAAATGATTTAGCTGAATTGTTTATCAAATGCCTCCAACTAAAAGTTAAATCATTACTTATAAGAACCATGAGATCGTATTGATTTACATGTTGTACGCATCAAGCCAATAAATTTTAAATACTCCCTATTATTAGTCAAGAACCAAATATTTCTCATCTTACAATTTTTGGATGTGCGGTATATGTTCAACTGCTCCACCACAACGCACAAAAATGTTTCATAATAAGAGATTGAAAATGTATATTTATATGAGTCTCCTTATAATATTTTTGAGCAATTAATTTGAGATTTAATTATGACATGAGTTGTCAGTTTTCCCAACATTAGGGGTAGAAAAACAATAACTTGTAATGAGTTAAGGGGAGAGTAATTAAACCAGAAGTTCAATAAGGATAACTCATTACAAGTTAACTGTTAGATGTATTTACAACCTTAATGAGAATAACCAAGTGTTATATACCATCTAATAGTTTAATTTGATTCAAAGTCCCAGTAGGACAATCAGTTAGAATAAATAATAGATTGATTGGTTCCAAAGATGAAAATTATTATAGATGGTCATATAGTGGAGGCGGGTGCTCCAGAAGAGACCCAAGACATAACTAGTAAGTAAAACTCCAAAAGAGATTCAGGTACCTGAAACTGAAGATTAAAATAATAAAAATAAGATATTTCAATAAATTATGTCAATTTGAGAAAATGTGGAACCGAATAATAAAAGTGGTCGACAATGATTTTGCATGCAATATTATTATTGAAATAATGAAAAAAAAGGAGGATCTTGAATAAATCTATTGAGAAATATAGATATGGAATAAATTGACCAAAATAGAAAGACGCAACTCAAGTACAATTAAATTCGTGGAGTTTTTGGACCAGTAGTCCAAATATCTAAAGGTATAAAGCCAGTGATGTAACATCTTGAATTATTGGGCCTATGCGTTTAGTGGGTGGATATGTTTAATGTGTTAATTTGAGTGTTAGGGGTTTAAATTGGGCCCAGGATTGGACCGAAGCCTTGGTTAAAATTCCTGTTTGGGTACCATGGGGTTTAAAAGATGGTATCGGTGCTTTAGGTTGCAAAATGGGCTTGTGGCCCAGTAGTATGTGGTGTTGCAGAGGAGTTATAGGTTGGCGCCAATAGCAGGAGGTGAGGCCCAAGTTTTGGCCGCAAGGATCCCATATCTTTGGGCCATTTTCGGCACTTAAAAGGAGCAAGGAGGGGGATAGCAATGAGGCTTAATTTTAGGAGGGATTTAATAATTGGGATAATGTGGATATTGTGCTGATAATAGAAGGGAGAGGTGGTGTTATTTAGGCCTCTTCTAAAGGTATGAATAGATTAAGATAGAGGAGAAAAGATAGGAGCTATCTGCTGAGTGCAGTGTTGGCCGAAATTCCATCTCCTAGAGGGGGGAAGAAATCAGTTCCTTTATGGCAAAGGGGTGCCGAAATTTCCCCTACTATTTGATTAATTGTTAGTTATCAGAAAGGGCAATTTCGGGTTTTGATAAGTAAGTGCCGAAATTCTCTATAAATAGGGGTGGTATCTCTTCAATTTCGACATTTGAACCCTATTCTTTTCCTCATTCTCTATGCTGAAACTCTCAGTCATTCTCTCAATTTCTTTTCCTTTGATTTCTTCAAAAGCCGAAACCTCTCACTTCACTATATTTTTTCATTCTTTTCCTCTTGTGCCGATTTCTCTATAAAATTGAGATCTTCTTGAAGTTACCGATTTTCCTGTGAAGGTAAGAACTAATTTCCTCAGATCTATTCCTTTCTCTTTCAATTTTTGAGAATCAAAGCCAGGTGGCTATTAAGGTTCAGTCTAACGTTTCCACTCATTTCATGTTCTTATTTTGGGCGACGACGGGAATTGAAGTAGATCTCTTAGATCTAAAAGCCGAAAATACTAGTCCCTGAATCTCATATCACTTTTCAAAAATTTCAAGGTAAGGGATTCTCTTTAGATTCTTGTTAGATTCGATATCGAAATCACAATCTTAACCATATGTTATGATTAATAAGGCCTTTTTGATGGAATCAAATGTCGATCAGGCAAAGGAGGGGACTAGATCTGAAAACCCAATTTCTAAGTTTAAGAAGAGAGCAGTGTCAGCAGCACGGGATTGGCCATCGGGTTGTGGACCGGCTTCTGAATAACACCTTAGGCAGATAGCGGTTGTGTTTGCTACGGATAGCGTCGACTTAGAAAGTCTCGTTTTAATGGTAATCAGGTGTGTAGATCTCTAACACACTAGCTAACTGTAATATATATGTGTTATGGGCTAAAAGCTGGAAAGAGGCTGGGTAGACAGTCGAATAAAACCCGAAAAGGGTTAGGCAAAGGATGCTAGGTACATAATCATAGAAATCTCTCTATGTGTATCAATATATATGAAAGCCTGTTTTCTTAAAGATGGTATGATGTTTTCAATTTTTCATGTGTGTATGCATGGGGAGGGATTATGATAATGAAGGGGAAGAGCATGATAGGTCACTTGGTGATCGATGGTTAAACCACGAATTCAAATGTTAGGTCACATAGTGATTAGTGGCTAAACCACGTTTAAATGATTCCTGATTAATAGGAATAGGCAGTACGGCTGTCGATATGGTGTGTAGTGGTTGGCGGGCTGATTGTAGAAATCCCTGAGGTGTGATGGTTGGTACGGGTTGGTGTATAGAGGATGGACTTTTAGGATGGGTTGGGCCATTTACCATTTATCATGTAGCATGTATTTATGTTTGTTGCCATTATGAATGGGCCGAGGCCCATAATGGGTTTGTGGGTCTCAGGTCGTTGTGTGTTTCGAGATTTATACACTGAGTCTTGGTGGCTCAACCTTTTATTTTTCCCAACATTTTAGGTGAGCAGTAGATCGTGGACATGGGAGCCGAGGCAGACTCGAGGGGCCATACGAGCTTTTATTTAAAGGAATTTATTTCTATTCCAAGTTAATGTTCTATTTTATTTTACTTTAATTTTTTTGGGGAAATATTTATGTAATAAGGCCCCTAGTTTATATTCAACTAAGTAGTTTTTGATACTTGCAACTTTTGAAATTATGTCAAAGGTTTTATTATACGAAATAATAAAATGGGATTTTTGAACTCGTAAAAGGAAAAAAAAACAAGGTTTTCTTCAAATGTCACTTGTTTATTCAATTATTGTCTAATCAACTTACGATTTCCAAAACCGACAAGGCAAAAGTTTTCAACTGTAACCCGTAGCATTCTAAATCCGATTGTGACGTTTGGGTCGGGTTTGAGGTGTTACATTTTGGTATCAGAGCCCAGTTGCAAAGCTCGAGCTGTGAAATGGGTCCACTAGCAGTTTATAAATTTGGTGAGATATGGCCTTCGAGTCTACCGGTACCCGATCCACACAGGTAAGTATTCTAACTCTTGATGTGGTTTGCATTGTTGGGCTTAATGGGCTTTGTGGACGTAGACTAGTATGTTAGAATTGATGGACCTTACCCTTAGGTTAAACAACTCTTCAATTTCATAAGACTTAATCCAACCAAACAAACCTCTGAACAAGTCGTTGGGTTAGGGTGTGGCAACGCATGTCTAGGATTGGATTCGGGGAGAGCTTGGTACTTAAGCAGTCCTAGTGACTCACCTCCTCTTTGTTGGAATCCTACCTGGTGCGTAGTGTCTGTTCACCTTAGCCATGAGGACTTGTTGACGGGCCAAAATTTATAATTAAAACCCAAAAGGGACCAGCCACTCTATTTAACAAAATCATTAAAATACCCCTCATTTTGTAAAATTTCCTAAATACCCTTGATTTGTGAAAATTTCCCAAAGTACCCTGGATTTGTAAAATTTTTAAAATTCATGAAATTACCAAAATATCCCCGATTTATAAAATTACCAAATACCGGTTTATAAAATTATCGAAATACCCCCAGATTGTAAAATTACCAAAATACCCCTATTTTGTAAAATCACCAAGATACCCTATTTTGAAAAATTACAAAAATACCCATGTAGGTTAAAATTATAAAAATACCCCTGGGTAGTGAAATGACGAAAATACCCCTAGGTGATGAATGTAAGTTCATGGATGCTGCTTGTATGTTAATGTGTGATGGATGTTGATTGAATGTGTATTCTAAAACTAGAAAATACAATAGAATTCGAATTTGAAAGAATTACTGTTAAAACTACTTTCCATAAGGTCTCATTATTAATCGGTGGAAGAAAGTATTAATAACTCAAAAATTTTAATCGGATAAATCATGAATGGTAGAATGAGCACTAGGGGACGTGGTGTGCGTGGTAGAGGTAGAGCGGGATTGCCGTGTCGAACACGTAGGGTGCAGTCACGAGTCGAGGAATGAGGTACCGGTGCCACTAGTTGTGGAGGCAAAATTTCAAGATCGATCAGTAGGAGATGATCTTGTATCTCGAGCAATGCTACGAGTTTTAGAGAGGTTCTTTGGGCGGTATGGACACAGGAGCCCAAAAATCTGTGCTAAAATGACTTAGAGCCAATAGGGCAGAAGTGTTTAGGGGAGTTTCTGGTATAGCCCCGAATTCAGCTGAGTATTGGTTGGAGGTAGTGGAATGCATAATAGATGATTTAGATTTCACGGAGGAGGAGAAGTTGAAAGGGGTTGTATCTCTCCTGCGGGACGAAGCATATCAATGGTGGCTTACGGTTAAGGATGGTACAGTGGCTGACCGTATCACCTGGGATCTTTTCAAAATAGCGTTTTAGAGTAAGTACATTGGATCGAGTTATGTGAATGCGCAGCGTAGAGCATTTCTAAACCTGGTTTAAAGGAGGAGGTCAGTGGCTGCGTATGAAGCTGAATTCTTACGCCTTAGCAGATATGCCCGAAGGATTGTAGCCACAGAACATGAATATTGCGTCCAGTTTGAAGATGGTCTGAGGGATGATTTGCGTGTTTTGATAGCCCCACAGCGGGAGAGGGAATTTGCTGTCCTAGTGGAAAAGGCTAAGATAACCGAGGAGGTAAAGTGGACCAAAAAATAAATCGGGATAGAGATAGGAGTGGGAATAAGAGGAATGTTGGACCGTCAGGGTCAGTCGAGCGTAATCAGAAGAGACTTAGGTCAGATGGGTTGAAACAGAAGGAGAGACCTGCTGCTGCTAACTAGACACAAAAGTGTGCTTGATGTGGTAAATTCCATGTAGGTGAGTGTTGGGGGGGCAGTGGGAAGTGCTTTAGGTGTGGAGCTACGAACTACCAAGTTAAAAACTATCCACAGCAACGGGGCAGTGAAGGGCTTACAGGTCAGGAGAATGTTCAGCCGGGTAGAGGAGGTCAGCAGCCACAGAGGGGTCATGGTTTAGCTAGAGGTAATGTGATTTGATCGGGGCCATAGAAGCACCGGTCAAGGGACGAGGAACGCTAAGGTGAGACGACCGGGGTTAGTTTATCTTCGCTAGGCGTCGAGAGGAGGTCGACTTGCGGATGTCTTAACAAAGACGTTTTAATTTTTAGCTTACCTTACACTGCCTTGATTGACATTGGGTCGACGCATTCATATGTAGCTAGTAGTGTATCTGGAACTTTAAAGTTAGAATCTGAGATTACCCCTAGGGCAATGACTGTAATTAACCCGTTAGGACAATCTGTAGTAGTGGATAAACTCTATCGGGAGGTACCTTTAGAAGTTCAGGGAATAACTTTCCTAGCGGATCTGATGGAATTACCGTTCGGGAAATTCGATTAATTTTAGGCACAGATTGGCTAGTGAGGTATCAAGAAAACTTGGATTGTGCAGTCAAGCGTATGGTGTTAAAGACCCTTGAGGGTGGCGAAGTGCTGGTGATAGGAGAAAGGGGAGATGGTTTGTCAAATGTGGTGTCTGCTTTAAGAGCAGAAAGGATGGTAAGGAAAGGGTGCAAGGCAATTCTGATGTTTGTTCGGGCTCTAGAAGCCAAAGACCTAACTGTTTGGGACGTTAGGACGGTGAAGGAGTTTCTTGATGTCTTCCCCGAAGAGCTTCTGGGATTACCTCCGGATCGTGAAGTAGAGTTTGGAATCGATCTTCTGCCAGGAACCGCGCCAGTATCAATCGCTCCATATAGGATGGCGCCAAAGGAGTTGGTAGAGTTGAAAGTGCAGATATAAGAGTTATTGGATAGATGGTTTATCCGACCGAGTGTGTCACCTTGGGGAGCGTCGGTGTTATTTGTTAAGAAGAAGGATGGATCAATGCGTATGTGCATTGATTATCGTCAGCTGAATAAGTTAACAATCAAGAACAAATACCCGTTGTCGAGGATCGATGACTTGTTCGATCAGTTGAAGGGGGCCTCAGTCTTTTCGAAGATAGATCTGAGATCAGGATACCATCAGCTTAAGGTCAAGAAGGCAGATATTCACAAGACAGCTTTTAGAACTCGCTATGGTCACTACGAATTCATGGTGATGCCTTTTGGATTGACCAATGCACCAGCAGCTTTCATGGACATGATAAACCGAGTGTTTCAACCCTACCTAGATCGGTGTGTCGTGGTGTTTATAGATGATATCTTAATTTATTCAAAGACGGTGGAGGAGCATAATGCTCATCTGCGAGTGGTTTTATAGATTCTAAGGAGAAACAGTTGTATGCTAAATTTAGTAAGTGTGAGTTTTGGCTGAATGAAGTTACTTTCCTAGGCCACGTGGTGTCGGCAGAGGGGATTAGGGTTGACCCTCAAAAAATTGAAGCGGTGTTGGATTGGAAGCCGCCTAAGTCGGTGGCAGAGATTCAGAGTTTTCTTGGTCTGGCGGGGTACTACAGAAGATTTATTGAAGGATTTTTTCTGATTGCAACACCGTTGACTAAGTTGCTATGGAAAGGAGTTCCATTCGTTTGGTCTGATAAGCAGCAAGAGAGTTCCGAGAAGTTAAAGAAGATTTTGACGGAGGCTCCAGTGTTGATTTAGCCGGAGGCTGGAAAAGAGTTCGTAATTTACTGTGATGCTTCACACACGGGATTAGGATGTATGTTGATGCAAGATAGAAAGGTTGTTGCATATGCATCTCGGCAGTTAAGACCGCAAGAGTCATATTATCCCACTCATAATTTGGAATTGGCAGCGGTGGGTTTGCCTTAAAAATTTAGAGGCATTATTTGTACGGGGAGAAATCTGTCATTTACACAGATCATAAGAGTTTAAAGTACCTTTTGACTCAGAAGGAGTTGAATCTAAGGCAGAGGAGGTGGATTGAGTTATTAAAAGATTATGACTGCTCGATCGAGTATCACCCAGGTAAGGCTAATGTGGTGGCAGATGCTCTAAGCCGTAAGGTGATCGCTGACTTGAGAGTAATGTTTGCTCACCTTAGCTTATATGATGATAGAAGTCTATTAGCTGAACTTCAAGTGAAACCCTCTTGGGTCAGTCAAGTTAAGAAGAAGCAGTAAACCGATGGATTGCTTAGAGAGAAGTTACAGTTGATTTCAAGTAATGAACCAACAGAATTTAGTGTGAATGAGGAAGGATTAGTATAATTTTGAGGGAGAGTTTGCATGCCGAAGGACCTTGAGTTGAGGCGTAGGATTTTGCAAGAGGCGCATGGTAGTCCATACGCTATGCACCCGGGAGGGAGCAAGATGTATCGAGATTTGCAGGAATAGTTCTGGTAGACAGATTTAAAGCGTGAGGTAACCGAGTTTGTAAGTAGGTGTTTGACACGCTAGCGGTCAAGGCGTAACATCGATTCTGATTAGGGTTGTTGCAGCGAGTGAAGATTCCACAGTGAAAGTGGGAGATGATCACCATGGACTTTGTTAGTGGGCTACCTCTCACGCTTACTAAGAAAGATTCAGTCTGGGTGATTGTAGATTGCTTGACGAAGTCTGCTCACTTCATACCCGTACGTGTCGATTACTCTCTGTAGAAATTGGCTAAGCTATACATAGCGGAGGTAGTAAGGTTACATGGAGTACCAGTATCGATCATATCGGCGGGGACCCTAGGTTCACGCCACGATTTTGGAAGGCATTGCATCGTTGAGTGCGAAGTTGGATTTGAGTCTGACGTTTCATCCTCGCATCGATAGACGGTCGGCGGGTAATTCAGGTCTTAGAGGACATGTTGAGGGGATGTGTTATTGATTTCAGGGGTAGTTGGGAGGAGTTTTTACCGTTGGCAGAGTTTGCGTACAACAACAGTTACCAGTCTAGTATTCAGATGGTGCCCTATAAAGCATTGTACGGGCGAAAGTGTCGTGCTCCTACTTGTTGGACTGAATTGGGGGAACGTCTGATTTTGGGTCCGGACTTGGTCACCGAGACGGAGGAGAAGGTTGAGATAATTCGGGCTCGACTAAAGGAGGCGTCGGACAGACAAAAGTCCTATGCTGATTTAAAGCGTAAGGACATAGAGTTTGCAGTGGGAGACAAGGTATTTCTAAAGGTGTCACAGTGGAAAAAGGTGGTAAGATTTGGACGAAAAGGTAAATTAAGTCCCAGATTCATCGGACCTTATCGAGTGTTGAAACTAGTGGGAACGGTAGCCTATCAGCTTGAGCTACCTGCTGAGTTGAATCAGATCCACGATGTATTTCACGTCTCTATATTAAGACTTTATCGTTCGGATCCGTCCCATGTGGTGTCAGTAGAGGAAATCAAAGTAAGACCTGATCTATCCTTTGAAGAGGAATCGATGGGGATCTTGGATCATGATGTGAAGGTGTTGCGTAGGAAGACGGTACCATTGGTTAAAGTTCTATGATAGAATCACGGTTCTGAGGAGGCTACTTGGGAACCGGAGGAAGCAATGCAGAAGCAGTACCCTCATCTTTTCTGATCAGGTAATTTCGAGGCCAAAATTTTTCTTTAGGGGGTAGAACTGTAACATCCTGAATTATTGGGCCCATATATTTAGTGGGTGGATATGTTTAATGTGTTAATTTGAGTGTTAGGGGTTTAAATTGGGCGAAGCCTTGGTTAAAATTCCTGTTTGGGTACCATGGGGTTTAAAAGATGGTATCGGTGCTTTAGGTTGCAAAATGGGCTTGTGGCCCAGTAGTATGTGGTGTTGCAGAGATGTTATAGGTTGGCGCCAATAGCAGGAGGTGAGGCCTAAGTTTTGGCCGCAAGGAGCCCATGTCTTTTGGCCATTTTTGGCACTTAAAAGGAGCAAGGAGGGGGACAGCAATGAGGCTTAATTTTAAAAGGGGCTTAATGATTGGGATAATGTGGATATTGTGCTGATAATAGAAGAGAAAGGTGGTGTTATTTAGGCCTATTCTAAAGGTATGAATAGATTAAGATAGAGGAGAAAAGATAGGAGCTATCTACTGAGTGTAGTGTTGGCCGAAATTCCATCTCCTAGAGGGGGGAAGAAATTGGTTCCTTTATGGCAAAGGGGTGCCAAAATTTCCCCTACTATTTGATTAATTGTTAGTTATCAGGAAGGGAACTTTCGGGTTTTGATAAGTAAGTGCTGAAATTCTCTATAAATAGGGGTAGTATCTCTTCAATTTTGGCATTTGAACCCTATTCTTTTCCTCATTCTCTGTGCCAAAACTCTCAGTCATTCTCTGCAATTTCTTTTCCTTTGATTTCTTCAAAAGTCGAAACCTCTCACTTCACTTTCTTTTTCCATTCTTTTCCTCTTGTGCCGATTTCTCCATAAAACCGAGATCTTCTTGGAGTTACCGATTTCCCTATGAAGTTAAGAACCGATTTCCTCAGATCTATTCCTTTCTCTTTTGGTTTTTAAGAATCAAAGCCAGGTGGCTATTAAGGTTCGGTTTAACGTTTCCACTCCTTTCATGTTCTTATTTTGGGCGATGGCGGGAATTGAAGTAGATCTCTTAGATCTAAAAGCCGGAAGCACTAGTCCCTGAATCTCATATCCCTTTTTGGAAATTTCAAGGTAAGGGATTCTCTTTAGATTCTCGTTAGATTCGATATCGAAATCACAATCTTAACTATATGTTATGATTAATAAGGCCTTTTTGATGGAATCAAATGTCGATCAGGCAAAGGAGGGGACTAGATCTGAAAACCCGATTTCTAAGTTTAAGAAGCGAGCAGTGTCAGCAGTACAGGATTGGCCACTGGGTTGTGGACCGGCTTCTGAACAACACCTTAGGCAGATAGCGGTTGTGTTGGCTATGAATAGCATCGACTTAGAAAGTCTCGTTTTAACGGTAATCAGGTGTGTAGATCTCTAACGCACTAGTTAACTGTAATATATTTGTGTTATGGGTTAAAAGCCGGAAAGAGGCTGGGTAGACAGTCGAATAAAACCCGAAAAGGGTTAGGCAAAGGATGCTAGGTACGTAATCGTAGAAATCTCTTTATGTGTATCGATATATATGAAAGCCTATTTTCTTAAAGATGGTATGATGTTTTCAATTTTTCATGTGTGTATGCATGGGGAGGGATTATGATAATGAAGGGGAAGAGCATGATAGGTCACTTGGTGATCGGTGGTTAAACCACGAATTCAAATGTTAGGTCAGATAGTGATCAGTGGCCAAGCCACGTTTAAATGATTCCTGATTAATAGGATTAGGCGATGCAATTTGTCGATATGGTATGTAGCGGTTGGCAGGCTGATTGTAGAAATCCCGAGGTGTGATGGTTGGTACGGGTTGGTGTGTAGAGGATGGACTTTTAGGATGGGTTGGGCCATTTACCATTTATCATGTAGCATGTATTTATGTTTGTTGCCATTATGAATGGGCCGAGGCCCATAATGGGTTTGTGGGTCTCAGGTCGTTGTGTGTTTCGGGATTTATACACTGAGTCTTGGTGACTCAACCTTTTATTTTTCCCAACATTTTAGGTGAGCAGTAGATCGTGGACATGGGAGCCGAGGCGAACTCGAGGGGCCATACGAGCTTTTATTTAAAGGAATTTATTTTTGTTCCAAGTTAATGTTCTCTTTTATTTTACTTTAATTTTTTTTTGGAATATTTATGTAATAAGGCCCCTAGTTTATATTCAACTAAGTAGTTTTTGATACTTGCAACTTTTGAAATTATGTCAAAGGTTTTATTATACGAAATAATAAAATGGGATTTTTGAACTCGTAAAAGGAAAAAAAATACAAGGTTTTCTTCAAATGTCGCTTGTTTATTCAATTATTGTCTAATCAACTTACGATTTCTAAAACCGACAAGGCAAAAGTTTTCAACTGTAACCCGTAGTATTCCAGATCCGGTTGTGACGTTTGGGTCGGGTTTGGGGTGTTATAAGTGAGGGAGCAAATGAACTTGTTTTGCAAAACCAGAATAAAAATATAAAGTTTTTCGCTAAGTACTAGTATTGATTATGAAAAGATATAATATTCTTTTGTGGTGGATGCAATAACCTTTAGATATATTATTAAATTGACAATTCATAAAAGATTTAACTTGCGTCTAATGGTGGTTGTTACAACCTTTATAAATCACTATATAGTAAAGTTTATATTAAAATCCTTGAAGGATTTATAATGCTAGAAGCATATTGAAATTCTCAGGAAATTATTTATTTGTATGAATTGAAATAATTTGAACAGATGTGGTAAATTTGAGTAGTTGAAGGAGGATTATGAAATGATCCAAAATACCTATTTGTGTTTTTACAAAAGAATCATGATTAAAGTTTGTTGTGATTATTGTTTAATCTCCTAAAGACAAAATATATTTTCCCAAATTTCCCTCACTCATGACTTTTAAAAGAACGGTGATATAAATGGTTAGAAAATACATTCAAATAGTCATTTGAAAAATTAGTATTCAAGATTGAATACGTACAATATGAGAAAATATGTGATGTTTTCATGAGGGGGAGTAAATACGCGTTGCACTCTTTTTCCCTTAACCGAGGTTTTGTCCCATTGGGTTTTCCTGGTAAGGTTTTTAATGATGCAGCATATTATACGTATTATAGATCGTGTACTCTTTTTCCTTTATTAGATTTTTATCCCTCAGAGTTTTTTTAAATAAGGTTTTAACGAGGCACATTATCTACCAATGGACATTCAATGGGAGTGTTATGAATATCTTATTTAGTGGATGTCCATCATAATCAATATAAAGTTTTAATGTACTTTAAATTCTAATAGTTATTAGAATTAGATCTCTACTTCTTTTATACTTCTTATGCTTATAAATAGAGACTCTGATGAAGCACTGTAATTACCTCTTTTGATCAATAAAGTATATTGTCTATTGCTCTCATATTTTCTTTATTCTTAATGCCCACAAAAATTTGGATCTATGGTTCATTTAGAATTAGCTTAGCCTATTTGATTTTACTATCAATAAAATTTGATGTTACTCAAAAAAAAAAATTGTAATATAGAAAAATGGCACCAACTCATCAATTATTATTTGATTTATTGATCAAAGCAAAAGGAAATTAAGCAGCAATAGTAAAAAAAAAAAAAAAAGTGAAGAAAGAGAAAGCAAAAGCATTTAAGAAACATTGAATTTTCATAGATCCAATCAAAGATAAGTTGTAATCAAATTCAATAATTGCTGTAGTCGTCCGTGTAACTGGATGTGGGATGAACCAAATCTTTATAGCAAAGAACATAAAAAGAATGCCTAGGATCTTGCATAAAGACGTTAGCCACTAGTGTAGTCGATGAATAAACAATTATAGATCTCTCATTAATTGTATTATAAATTTCCCCAGAGATGAATTTGATTGCTAATTGTATATACCATAAGTTCATTAGAAATAAAGTTTTAATTTTTATTTTATATGTCGATGACATATTTTTTTATAAATAATAAGTTAACTCTCAATCAATGTCTCAAGAATGACTTTAAGATTAAAAAATGCAAAAGCTTTCCTATGCTTCAGTAGTGGAGAATCTAATGTATGCTCAAATTTATACATATCTGAATATTGCATGCGTTGTTGGATGTTGTGCAGATATTTGAACAATTCATGTATAGGTAATTAAAAAGTAGCAAAATGATTCATATGCTATTTTTAGAAAAATAAAATGTTATATGCTCATATATCGAAAGTCTAATAAGTAAGAGATCATCAAGTATACAGATTCTAGTTTTGATGGAATATGGATGCAAAATGTTGTTAATAAGGTGTAAATTATGACAATAAATGACAATCATTTATTTCAATAATAATAAGAGCACATCAAAGTCAAAGCACATAAATTTTAAATTCATGGTTGTTAAAGTAAGAGTTTAGAGTAGTCAGGTGTTTATAAAGCATATTAAGACAAATTCCATAAGTGTGGACTCGCTTATTAAAGGACTATCACCCAATGTTTTTTTTATGTGCACATTGCTTATATGGGTGCAATGTCATTTTAGGATATTCAATTTTAGTGGGAGTTTGTAATTTTAAATGTTTTTCTATTATAGACACTTTTTTAGTTATTTTAGTCTGAGGTTATTTTTTGTAAAAAGAAGATTTATTTGGTTTATTCACACTTTGATTTTAGTAAAATTTGATCTTACTAAAGCTTAAAGAGGATCAATTGAAAATAGACATGTTTAGATCACATTGTATGTAATTTTCATACTACACATCCATACTTGATCTATGTCATTTGGTTGTGTTAATACACATGATAAAAATGGATTTATTTATGTCATATGTAATGAAATTCACATTAATTCTATGCTAATATAATTAATGGATGAGATTGTTTGAAATACCTTTTAGTTATGATAGTAAAGTTTTGAGCTTAAAAGGTTATATAATGACATGTAATTATAAGGTAATCACTATTATATACGTGGTCCAACTGGTAGATTGTTGGAAAATATGTGTGATCGTGGCAAATAGTCGAGTTTTAATATTTATTAAAAGAATGATCGAACCTGTAGACTAACTATGACAACGATAGAGGCAAGTGCACCTATCGAACAGTAGTATAGTTTAGGAGAAAAATATCCTATCGAACCCAAGGGAACCTAAAAGTATTACTACTCACTTTCTTTCTATTATTTAGCCTGAAATATGGAGTGATTGGTTGATTTATCTAATACTAAATGAAATACTTTAAACTAAATGCAAAGACAAAAGAACGAATTGGAGAAAGACTTTAGGAAAACTCAGTTGATGAAGACGATACCCTCAGGAAGAATCCACCTATGACTTCACTTATTATTTAACTCTAAACCATATGATTTCTTTACTTAGCTTGATTTGTGAGACTCCTTAACCTATATTAAACCCTCTCTCGAGGCGAATAACGTCTAACCTTAGGTTAATTAGTGGAACTCTCGTTCTCTTATAATAACCCCCTAAGGAAGTAATAAATCGTTCAATGGATTCCCATATTAGGTTTCACCCTAATCTGGTAAAATCTCGTAACCCTATCTCTAGGCTCCCGATCAACTCCGCTCAATTATGCTAGATCTACTCTTAGGTAAGGTCTATTCCTCCTCCACCTAAGCACATCAGATTGAATTAAGCAACATAATTAAGAACAAACCAAGTACTTATCATATAATTTAGAAATCAAATAACAAAATCCATCATAGGTTTCATCCACTTCAGGTATCTGAGGGGTTTAGTTCATAACTAAATAAGAAAACATCTCAAGAGAAAAGATAAAACAAAACATAAGAAATCCCTAAAACCCCCTAAAGGAATTAAAGAGGAGATCCTCCGTCTTGAATAAAAACTCCGGCTTCTTGAGATGGATCAACTGGCTATCTTCAAGTGATTCCCTCAAAGATGAAAGCTTCGGCAAAAGCCTCTGCCAAAGACGCCCCTTAATGTTTGCCTTGGGTTGTTTATATAGCCTTTGGGATGCTATCCTTGGCTCCTAAGTACCTCCTTCAAGAAGAATTACTATTAGGGTGTTTGAGTAGACTTAGGAGTATGTTTCTTTGGCTTCAAGCATCCAATTCCGAGTGAAATTGCTCATTCTCGCGGCAGGGGCACGGCCATGTCACATGCCTGTGTAAATTGTGGTTGGGCCGTGCCTTGATTCTGTTATTTTGGGCACGGTCGTGTAAGTCGAGATTTAGTTCGTGCTTCAGGTCTGTCGATTGGGACACGGCCATGTAGATCGTTTGACACACCCGTGTGTGGTAATGAGATGATGTGCGACCATGCAACTCGTGAGTTGGGCCGTGCTCTAGGTAATCGTCGAGACACGGTGTGCAGGCTTTGTGCCAGACCGTGTTGATTTCTTGCTAAGGCCCAATTACTCCCTTTTAAGCCCGTTTTGTGTTCTTTTTATCCTCAGGTGCTTTCCTGAGTATAAATATGAAAAGAGAGGATTAAAAGCACCTTTTTACATAGATC
This sequence comes from Gossypium rotundifolium, assembly GCA_025506655.1. Lineage (NCBI taxonomy): Eukaryota > Viridiplantae > Streptophyta > Magnoliopsida > Malvales > Malvaceae > Gossypium > Gossypium rotundifolium. The sequence continues at coordinate 148,837,306 of CP106732.1, read as the reverse complement.
AAGGGCTAAATCATCCAAAAGCATATTAAATATGGGGTTAAAATATGTTACTTTTACGGTTTATCAAATACCCCCACATTTAAGCTTTTGCTTGTCCTCAAGCAAAATTCTCAACTTATAATTAAAACGAACTTTCCAAAATTCATAATATTCATCAATAATATCTCATCATAATTCATAGATAATTTATACAAGGATAATTTAACTCAAAGAGCCCTAAAGATTCAATTATGATAAGTCATACCTTTTTAGTACGAAAACATAGGTGTCTCCCCTTATCTGAATAATTACCTTTAATTCAAAACGGACAAGGATTGACATCCTCACTTAAGGTTCACTCAAATCACTCAAAGTGTTTAAGGTTCAGGAATAAGCACTCTAAGTCGAACCTGAAAAGTTAATCCCATAGGCTTGCTTGAAAATCAAATCTCCACCACTATATAGGAGATGATACACAAATCAAAAGGTCTTTGTAAGGGTTGTAACGGGGCTAGGGTAAAAGGTGTGGATAAAGGCTGAATTAGAATGTTAGAATCGAGATTGACTTGACAAATTACCTAACTAGGAACAATGAACTAATATAAGTACTTACATCAATTAAAAGCTAATAATACCTATTATTGATAATTATTCTATAATGACGAGTATTTTTCCTCACTTGAAATTCGATAATACTTTAATACGAGCTTTTCCTTCAACAATTAGAGTTTAAATATTCTAAGCTCTTTTATATACTACTTAATTTTGAATAAACTTGGGTTTTTTTTTAAGAACAAACCAAAAACAAACATAATAAAAGGAACTTTGATAAATGAAATAACCTAATTCGGCAATTGATCAAATTAATTCTCGATAGAGGGGCAGTCAAAAGAATGTTGATAACAAATACAAAGGGTTTTGGGTTGATATTAATGGGTGAGTCAATAAAAAGGTTGTTAGGATTCAACGGGGTTCACTAAGGGTTAATTTGTAGGTAGGCTTTTTAGTGGAGTGAGCAGGTTAAAACCTAGGTGCCTTTATCATTTCAAAGATATCAAATCATTAATGTGGTCTCGACATGCATAAACGAGGCAAGTTCTAGAATAACAGTTCAAAGTTGACACACTCATAATCGATAAAGTGAGCATGAAAAAGAATATATGCTCTATAAGGCTCAAATCTCACAAAAATTATGGGTGTTTTTTACATCAATCCCTATAAATTTTGAACTTCAAGGTGATACTCAAATTCAGTTCAACGACCTATCAATTTTTAATTTTTAGAAAGTAGACTTATCATGCTCGATTCTCTAGTATTCTTCAAATTTAATCATCAATGCACAATTAACTATGACTTATTCAACGACATATCAATAAAAATCATAAATCATTAGAAATTTCACCCTAATTAATAATATGAGAAAATACTTAAGATCAAGACTAAATTTAGGGTTTTGAGAATTATACAAAAAGTTAGGCACTATTACCCCACACTTAAGATGTACATTGCCCTCAATGTACAAAGATAGATAATGATAATTAGATGCCAAATCAAAAAGATAAGTGGGGAAAGTAATACTCCCTGAAACTTGGATGATCCGGAGTTTGTGTTTGGTGGCAGTGATGGTTTTTTCTATGGGCCTGATGGTGTGGCTACCGAAAAGTAATTTGCTAGATGAAGAAATTGGGTAGCCTGTGAAGATATAGCCAAGAGATCTAGAGAAATAATAATAATATACTAATAATATATTTAAAGATTAAGGAAATAAAAAGAAGGAGACTAAGAAGAAAACTAAAATTGAAAGAAAAGACTAATGGACTAAGGAGTCCTTATTGTTGGATGGTTCGCGAGGTGGGTGTGACCTCGAAGGCTATGGTGTGTGATTTTCTAGCAGCCTTTAGAACCTAAAACCAAGAAACTAATATGAAATAAATTAAATGAAATAAAAAAGAAGTATAGATAAGGAAAATAAAGGAGATGAGAAAAGAAAAATAGAACCGAAAAGGTTTCGGGGACTCTTGGTGTGTCAATTAGCTAAAGCTGCCGGCATGAACTCATGTTGAGGTCTCCTCTGAGGAGACGATGCTTACGTTTCTTCGGCATGATTTTGGTGTTTGCTCAAGAGTCTTAGACCTTTTCTTATGGACAAAAAGAAAAAATTGAAAGAAAAAAAAAAGTAAGAAGATGGGGAGAAGGGGAAGGGCTATGGGGTTTAAATAAGATTTCAAGTTTGACACGTTCCCACGTCCGTGTACCAAGGGTGTGTTGATTCACACGGCCGGTTTGCACGGCCGTATTATGGAGTGTGTTGTTATTTCATGCTCGTTTGTCGATTGGCATGCCTGTTTCTAAAAGGCCAGGATGGGAGCACCGATGGAATGCACGGCGTGGTTTTTTCGTGCTCAATAAGTTAGTATCTTAGCACGGTCGTGAGGCACGATCGTGCTATTTTTTCGGTGCCCGTGTTGTGGGTGGTTGGATCCGTGACATTGGGGGGTGGTTGGACTGACTTGCACGGCTCTGCTCGGTTAGTGTGGTGGTTTCGTTGGTCCACACGGCCAAAGGCACGGCCGTGTGTAAGGCCGTGTGGCCTGAAAATCTGTACATTTTGTGTTAGTGTTTGAAAGTAAATAGTTTTAGTGCTCGAGTTGCCTCCCGAGAAGCGCTTGTTTATAGTCTTAAGCTAGACTATCCTTGACTTTGAAAAATTTAGGGAGGTTTAGAGGTTTGAATATTTTTCCTCTTGCTGACAGTTTTATTTTCGTGACAAAGTTTAGGTCGGGAAGTGTTTACCTTGAAATTATCGAATATTGGATTGCTTACCTCGACTATCTCGTGTGGGAAAATATCGTGTACCTGAAGGAGTATTTCTCCCTTTTTCTTCATGTCTGTTGAAGTGGTGTGAGGATTTCTTTTGTCTAATAGCACATGGTCTCCTATTTTAAAGTGATTTGATGTCCTTATGAGCTCTTCTAGTGGTTCCTTTGGTTTTACTTCGTATGGATCCGGCTTTTCTTTGGTATGCATCTTCTGCTCTTCTAAATTGTCGATCTTACAGTTTTGTTTCTAGTGTGATTCTTCTGTGACGACTTGGTGGCTATGAGTTGGCTCAGTTTTGATGCATTGTGATGTTTCCTGCGATGAAGATTGAACAATTTGGTTATCTATTGAAATGACGTTCTTACCTTCATCTTCTGTCGTTTTGGCTGAGTTGAGAGCTTAAAGATTGACCGATTCTTCTCCTATGTGAAGTATGAGTTCACCTATGGCAACATCAATTTTAGTTCTAGTAGTTGCTAGAAAAGGTCTTCCTAGAATTAAGGGAATTGAATTATCCTCATCCATGTCTAAAACAACAAAATCTACTGGGAAAACAAATTTATCGATTTTTACAAGCACATCTTCAATAATGCCCCTAGGAATTCTAGCAGTTTTATCAGCTAGTTGAATACTCATCCTAGTTTGTTTAGGCTTTCCTAGACCTAGTCGTTTCAACAATGTATAATGTATGACATTTATACTTGCCCCTAGATCGGCTAACGCATTATCAATAGCTAAACTACCAATTAAGCATGGAATCGTAAAACTCCCTGGATCTTTTAGTTTCTGTGGTAGTCTATTCTGTAGCATTGCTGAGCATGTTGCGTTCAATTCCACATGGTGCTCTTCATCTATATTGCGTTTGTTCATTAAGAGCTGCCTTAAGAATTTCCTTGAATTGGGCATCTGAAAAAGAGCTTCAAGAAGAGGTAAGTTAATATGTAATTTCTTTAGAAGTTTTAGAAACTTACCAAATTGTTCCTCTGAATCCTCTTTTTTCAATGTTGCGGGATAAGGTATGCGAGGTTGGTATTCTTTGATTACCGGTTTTGGCTTTTCGTGAGCTACCTCTATTTTACCTTTTTCTTCCTTGGTTTCTTGTGCTGATGTGGGGTTGTCTACCTTTGTACCCTCTTGAGATGTGATGGCTTGGATTTGTTCTTTTGGGTTTATTTCTGTGTTGCTTGGTAGACTTCCTTGTTGGCGTTCAAAAATCAGCTTTGTAAGATGTCCCACTGACCTAGTAAGTTCTCCAACTTGATTCTCGATCCCTTTGATCGATTTTTGTTGTTCATCACGTGTTGCTTCAGCCTTTTGGAGATGAGAATCTGTAGCTGCCATAAATTTTGTCAGCATCTCTTCAAGATTTGATTTCTTTTCTTGTGGATAAGGCTAATTTTGGTAATTTGGAGGAGGTTGCTGCCTTTGATTTCCTTGTCCTCCCCACAAAAAATTTGGGTGGTTCCTCCAACCTGCATTATAAGTGTTACTATAAGGATTATTATTAGATCTGAAATTATTACCTATATAGTTTGTCTGCTCCTGGTTGGTAGGGTGGGTACTCAGAATTCGCCACATTCCCGCTCGCTTCGCATTGCATTACTGGATGTACCTGCGAAGAACATAAATTATCAAGTTTTTTATTCATTAACTCCACTTGCGTTGACAACATTGTTACTGAGTCTATGTTAAAAACTCCGGTTGATTTTATTGGTTTGGCTCTTGTAATTTTCCATTGATAAGTGTTCAATGACATCTCCTCAATAAAATCGTAAGCCGCTTCAGGAGTTTTGTTGTTCAAAGTTCCATCGGCTGATGAGTCAATCATTTGTCTAGTTGGAGAATTCACACCATTGTAAAAAGTTTGGACTTGAAGCCACAAAGGTAATCCATGGTGTGGGCATCTCCTTAGGAGATCCTTGTATCTTTCTCATGCATCATATAATGTTTCTGTGTCATTCTGCACAAAAGAAGATGTGTCATTCCTAAATTTAGCCATTTTGGCTGGTGGAAAATATTTTAAAAGAAATTTTTCGGTCATTTGCTCCCATGTGGTGATTGACTCTCGTGGAAATGAGTTCAACCATTGCTTTGCTTTATTCCTTAATGAAAAAGGGAATAACCGAAGACATATGGCATCATCAGAAACGCTATTTATTTTGAATGTATCACAAAATTCTAAAAAATTAGATATATGAGTGTTTGGATCTTCATCCTGCAAACCATCAAATTGAACAAACTGTTGAATCATTTGTATTGTGTTAGGCTTTAATTCAAAATTATTAGCAGCTATAGCCGGCCTGACAATACTAGATTCTGCTCCTGTCAAATTAGGTTTAGCATAATCATACATAGTATGCGGAGCATTCTGTTCTTGCACATTTGGTGGATTGTTTTCGTCCATCCCTTCAGTAGGATTGGATCTTTCTTGTTGTTCTTCTCTTTGGTGGTCTAGAGCTCGTCTAATTTCTCTGCGATTTTTGCGAGCGGTAGCTTCAATGTCACTTTCGTATTCTAATGGTCCTCTCGGGTTTCTTCTAGTCATAAACTAGAGGTACCTGCTAGGATAAGAAAGAAAAAGAATTAATAAAAATTTAATCTAAGAAATAAAAATAAATTGCGAAATAATAAAAGTATGGCTAAAGTAATAGAAATAGAGCTTTCTTAATATTTTAGGAGTTCCCCGGCAACGGCGCCAAAAACTTGATCATGTCAAACAGTCGAGTTTTAATATTTATAAAAAAAATGATCGAACTCAGACTAACTATGACAACGATAGAGGCAAGTGCACCTATCGAGCAAGAGTATAGTTTAGGCAAGAATATCTTATCGAACCCAAAGGCACCTAAAAGTATTACTACTCACTTTCTTTCTATTATTTAGCCTGAAATATGGAGTGATTGGTTGATTTATCTAATACTAAATGAAATACTTTAAACTAAATGCAAAGACAAAAGAACGAATTGGAGAAAGACTTTAGGAAAACTCAGTTGATGAAGACGATACCCTCAGGAAGAATCCACCTATGACTTTACTTATTATTTAACTCTAAACCATATGATTTCTTTACTTAGCTTGATCCGTGGGACCGTCTAATCTTAGGTTAATTAGTGGAACTCTCGTTCTCTTATAATAACCCCCTGAGGAAGCAGTAAATCGATCAATGGATTCCCATATTAGGTTTCACCCTAATCCGGCAAAATCTTGTTACCCTATCTCTAGGCCCCGATCAACTCCTCTCAATTATGCTAGATCTACTCTTAGGTAGGGTCTATTCCTCCTCCACCTAAGCACATCAGATTGAATTAAGCAACATAATTAAGAACAAACCAAGTACTTATCATATAATTTAGAAATCAAATAACAAAATCCATCATAGGTTTCATCCTCTTCAGGTATCTAAGGGGTTTAGTTCATAACTAAATAAGAAAACATCTCAAGAGAAAAGATAAAACAAAACATAAGAAATCCCTAAAACCCCCTGAAGGAATTAAAGAGGAGATCCTCCGTCTTGAATAAAAACTCCGGCTTCTTGAGATGGATCAATTGGCTATCTTCAAGTGATTCCCTCAAAGATGAAAGCTTCGGCAAAAGCCTCTGCCAAAGACGCCCCTTTAATGTCTGCCTTGGGTTGTTTATATAGCCTTTGGGATGCTATCATTGGCTCCTAAGTACCTCCTTCAAGAAGAATTACTATTAGGGTGTTTGAGTAGACTTAGGAGTATGTTTCTTTGGCTTCAAGCATCCAATTTCGAGTGAAATTGCTTATTCCCGCGGCAGGGGCATGGCCATGTCACATACCCATGTAAATCGTGGTTGGGCCGTGCCTTGATTCTGTTATTTTGGGCAGGACCGTGTAAGTCGAGATTCAGGCCGTGCTTCAGGTCTGTCGATTGGGACACGGCCATGTAGATCGTTTGACACGCCTGTGTGTGGTAATGAGATGATGCGCGACCGTACAACTCGTGAGTTGGGCCGTGCTCTAGGTAATCGTCGAGACATGGTCGTGCAGGCTTTGTGCCAGGCCGTGTTGATTTCTTGCTAAGGCCCAATTACTCCGTTTTAAGCCCGTTTTGTGTTCTTTTTATCCTCGGGTGCTTTCCTGAGTATAAACATGAAAAGAGAGGATTAAAAACACCTTTTTACATAAATCAAGGGCTAAATCATCCAAAAGCATATTAAATATGGGGTTAAAATATGTTACTTTTACGGTTTATCAATGTGCATCGCATATATATAATAAGAAAATTACATGTTACTATTTACCATCTTAAAAGGCTAGCCCAAATTAAAAGTGATCTAATTAGATTAAAACTTGTTAGGCTTCAGTTATTGAATAAAGTATGGGGCAAATATCTATAGATACTCTATTAACTAAATTTTAATTGATGATAGATTGATTAGAAATTAAAGTTAATGTGCATAAATTATATATTAGGTTTATGGTCCTTGAATTACACACATGTAACTTTTTTAACATTCCACATTCAAAAAAGAGAGTCACATTCTCTAAAATACTTGCGTGTTAATTTGGAAGATCAAAACCACAACATTTGAAGATTTTAAGATATAGAAATATTCATATATGTTTTCGCATTTTGTTCTTGATGATCTGACAAGAGAAATCTTGATTTATGGTTTTAAGTTTTATACCAAAGGTTTATGGTTCTAAAATCCTATACCTCCACAATAATCAATTCCAAAAATAGTATTCCATTGCACACCATGTAACACCCCTATACCTGACTCGACTACCAAGTCGAATATAGGAATGTCACATTTGGGTGCTATAGTAATCCTAGCTAAATTCAATTATCTGAACCCTTTTCCGATCATATTTTAATCCTACAAACATGTTTTTAACATAATTTCAGTGTACAACTTAAAATCGAGTGAAACTTTTAGTAAAAATTTGTTCTGAATCATTTATATGTAGAACAGGGCCCAAAGTATCGATACTAGCACTAAGTTGTTGATACCTGGGCTTAGGTATCAATACCCGTGTGTTGTACTGATATTGTTTTGAGCTTCGAAGTTGAAAAATTCAAGAAAAATACCCTATGTATCGATACTTCCATCATAACATTGATACGTTAAGCTTGATATCAATAGCAAAATGTCATTCGATGCTTTATTTTATGCCAGGGTTAATTTACCACCATAGTCCTTCATATTTTACCCCTTTTTAGCCCATGTTTACTATCAACTTTAACCATATTAATCCATATACCAAATTATCTCTCCAAACATCTTTAATCCTAATTTCATGTACCAATTCATAAGCATATAATTATCTCATATAATTTTAAGCAAATATCAAGTTTTACAATTAAGTTCCTTTTCATTTCAACTTTAAAACATATCAACTTTATTATAAAAAAAATCATTACTCAACCACTTATTTCTTAAACATATGATGTTTTGTAATGAACCTTATGAATATGCCATTAATTCCAAATCTATAAATTTAACACAATTATCAACATTGAACAATTAAGTCCTTTAGAGGACTTACTCTAAAAATAGGTTATCCTGTAACACCTCTAACCCTTATCCGTTGTCAGAACATGGTTACAGAGCATTTCTGGAATTTATGGATTAAATATGGTCATTTCACAACCTTTAATATACATATCAAGAATCAATTATATGACACTCATATTGTCCCTTAGATGGGTCCTCGAGGCCTAATATACTCCTTAGAAGTGAATCGAGACTAAACCGGATACTCAAGGAATTTTTCCTAAAATCTCAAAAATTTTCTTAGGATCAGGGGACACACGCCTGTGTGGGCATTCGATGTGAGGCACACGGCCATGTCCTAGTCCGTGCCCTTACCCGTGTAACTCTCTGACTTAGGTCACACGGCCAACCACACTCCCGTGTGCTAGGCCGTGTGTAAAAACCCGTGCATTCTATTTTGAAATTTTAAGGTGCATGGGACACACGACCATACTACACGCCCATGTGTCAGACACACGGCTGAGACACACACTCGTGTCTCTGCCCATGTGGACAAAAATAGGCCTTTTTAAGGCCACTTTTCTCACCCTTATTGATATCAACCTACACACAACATTTCAATACATCAAATAACCCCAATCAAACAATCATTACAAGCTAAAAATCATGTTTTAACAATATATATATCATCACAAAACTCAATTGGCTAAACTTACTAAAATAACTCCATTCATTGATTTTCCAAAATCTACTACTACATGCATACTAACATATATATATATATATCATTCATAACCATACTTCAAATTTAGCTCTTTTCAAATCTAACCCTATACATGCCATATAAACCATAAAGTGTATAACAAAATCTATCGGAGCAACTGGATAGTGTGACCCGACGTGTTAATCCGATCATTCGAACTTCTTGAAAATCTATAAAGAACATTAAACGACACAAGTAAGCTTAATGAAGCTTAGTAAGTTCGTTGGTTTTAACATAAATCTTAGTGAACATACTATAATAATTCATTTAGGTAAATCATTTCATAAACATTTCTTGCCAATCACAACTCAATTGATGAATTTACTTATTTGAGCTCAATATCAATAATAACTTAAATTCTTCCATATTAATTGTATGTGGCACTTACCATTCCTTATCAAACTAGAGAACGTCTTACGAATTTGAGTACATTGTAAGCAGAAGCCCAAAGGCTGTACATAAGCACATCAGTGCTAAACGGAAACCCATAAGGGTTAAAACGGAAGCTCATAGGAGCTAAACGGAAACCCATAAGGGTTAATCTGAAGCTCAGAAGAGCTAAACTGAAACCCATTAGGGTTAAACTGAAGCTCAAAAGAACTGAACTGAAACCCAGAAGGGTTAAACTGAAACTCATATGAGTTGACTGAAGTTCATGGGAGCTAAACGGAAAGCAAACACGAAAGTTCGCAACAAATGCTGAACCTCGGTTTACTTGGGTAATTTTGTCGTCAATTCATCTTTTACACTGAACGACTGTACTCAAACCTGCGTTCCATTCTTTTCAAACACTTGATTCAATTTCATAACTTTAACATAAAATTTTACTTTCAACAAATGTTACAAATGAATATAAAATACCATTCATCAATTAGCATATAACATTAAAATTTAACCATATGAACTTATCTGAGCTAAATTGTAAGTTTGTAGTAGTTAAGGGCTATTCTGCTAATTTCTCTTTTTCTCGTTGATCTACGGGCTCTTAATCTAAAATATAAAATTATTCATGCATTAGCATATATTTCAGTTTCAATTCAATTCAATTCACAATTAATACCCCTCAATTTTCAAAATTGCACAATTACACCAAATTTTACAATTTTCATAATTTAGTCCCTTACTGATTAGCCCATCAAATAAGCTAAATTTTCTCAATTAACACTTTATCTAAATATTTTAAGATATTACACAGCCTTTGAAAATTTTAATACCAAACCCTAAGATTTAATCTTTTTCATAATTTGGTCCTATAAATCAATTTCTATTGAAATTACTTGATAAAATTATCACATAACAAAATTAAAGCTTCAATTACATGCTCATTCATCATAAACATCCAGCATTCATCAATTGTAACTTTCAAAACCACCCATAAAATCAAAAACTAATGAAATGGACAATTGGACCTAGTTGTAAAAATCTTAAAAACACAAAAATTTCAAGAAAAAAGAAAGAATTAAACTCACTTGTAGTAAAATATAAAAAAACAGCTTTTAGAGACCTTCTATGGTGTTTTTGGCTGAAGAAATGTGAAGAAATGTCTAGAAATTCAATTTAGTCCCATTTTAACTATTTAATTTTATTTCATTTCCAATTTTACCCCTTGTTCACACTAATTCTTTGATTTTCTCTGCTTATGCCGCCCAAGCCTTTCACTTTGGGCTAATTTGCCCTTTTTGTCCTCCCCTATTAAACACTTAAACTATTTAATCACTTTAGCAAAATTTGCACCTTTTTAAAATTTAGTCCTTTTTAATTAATTAACTATAAAACGTTAAAATTTTTTAACGAAACTTTAATACTAACCTATTGACACTCCGTAAATATTTTTATAAATATTTACGGCTCGATTATGAAATTGAGGTCTCAATACCCCGTTTTTAAACCCAATTTACCTAATAAATTCTTCTAAATCACAAATTATTAATTCAAAAAGTCTTTCTAACATCTCATTTAACTCATAATTATTAAATAATAAAATTTTCAAGCTCACTCATAGGATTTAGTAATATCGAATAACTGTTTCCGATACCACTGAAAATTGGGCTATAACATATCCTCTCTACATGATATTATTATTAACATTTACTAATCAATTTGTCAATTAGGATCTCCTTAATTCATTTTATATCAGCTAATTACTTAGTATTTCAATAAAACATTTGCACTTCCTTTAGGTATTAGCAAAAACATCATTTGTAGTAATTTCTTAATATTATAACTCTTCAATTATTTTCTTCATTCTCTTCCTCTCCAATCTACATCTTTAATTTTTTTTTATATACATGAATCTTTGGCTCTTAACATATCATGCCTATGTGTGACATTAATTAAGGATTCTTTAATCACACAAACAAACTCTTATTGTTAGGGATAAACCCAATTAAGCAACGAAAAAATAAAATATTGAAGAAAATTGAAAAGATCAAACACAAATATTTACGTGAAAAAACCCCTCAGAAGAGGACAAAAAACCATGGGTAAAGATAAATTTACTATAACGACAAAAACAAAGAGTACAAAGATGGAGATAAAAAAATTAAACCCCGAAACCCAAAAAATAAGAACCCTCAAGACGTAAACATAAAATTCTCTGAAAGCTTGTAAAAGCTAATACTTAAATATGTTATGGGTTATCTTTCTAAGGTTGTAAAAGGCCTATTTATAGGCTAATTTCGTAGGTTAAATAATATTAAAATAATCTACACTAATTAGAGTTTGATTAAAACAAATAATCAGAGTTTAACTGGGAAAAGAAAATCAAGAAAATTGCATGACACATCACCACATTGTGGCATGGAATTTGTATCATCAGGATGAGGTGGCGTCACGTCGTCGGGATGACGGTCTTCTTTTCGTTGTGAGTTGGCAGCTCGTTGGGACGAGGAGCTCCTCCTCATTGCGACGTCAGTCTCTGGTTGTGTCTTAGTTTGACCGAAATGTGAGATATACTCCACAAATCTCCACATTAACTCGTATTTCCACAATGTCTTCTCTACCAAAGCCCGCCATGGGCCTATCTCAAATTTTGTAGGATATTAACTGATTCAAAACTGTGCTTTGAAGATGGAAGACTTTTAGCCCTCGACTTTTGCACTATCAATCAAAACTGACCCAATTTTGATTTTCATGAACGCAATGCCCTATCTTTTCAAAACATGCACCTAAAAGAGAATCTCTCTTATATGAAATGATCATACCTTTTTCTCTCCTATGACCAAGTTGCCTTCATTTTAAATGAGTCGACTTTGACTCTTTAACGGACGAGGGATGTTCGATTTCATCTATCACTGTTGATCCTTCCAGAATATAAAGACTGTCAATCTTTTTACATTTTTCATCAAAACGAGAGCCCCACGAGATACCTTAATGCCGCTTGACTCGAAGTTAATCTACAACCCTTTGCATCTAAATTTCCCAAGGAGATGATTTTTCTTTTTAAATAAGGTACATACCTAACGTCTGATAGTATCCTGATTGTCCCTTCGCTCATCCTGATCTGAACAATACCAATACCAGTTACCTTACTGGGTGAACCATTCCCCATACACACAACTTCACCTTCAACTAAACTATATGTAGAGAACCAATCCCTGCTGGGACACATATGGAAAGAACACCCCGAATCCAAGATCCACTCGGACGTAAGCTTGAAGCTTTCACTTATTGACACCAACAAAAAATCATTACCCTTGTCATCAGCCAAATTAGCACTAGCTAAATCTTCCTCATTACTTTTAGTTGCCCTTTTATTTCACAAATTGTAACAATCTATCTTGACGTGACCTAAATTCTTATAATAGCGACATCTTTTGTCTCACTTCCTTGATGCTACCAAAACTGAGGCTTTCTTATCTGACTTGCTATCTGAACCAAGCTCATTGTCAAGTTTGTCTTTGCTCAATAGATGTCCCTTCACTTTCTCGAACGAGAGTTTATCTCTACCATAAATCAGAGTCTCCTTGAAAGACTTGTATGAAGGGGTGAATATATTACAATAATAGCATAGCCTGATCTTCATCGTCAATATGAACATCAACATTAATATGAACATCAACATTCTTTAAATCATTCAAAAGAGTAATAAATTGAATGATGTGACCTCTAAGGTACTTACTTTCGTTCATGCAGAACGTGTACAATCGTTGTTTTAATACTAATCGGTTAGCTAGAGACTTTGTCGCGTAAAGGGTTTCTAACCTTTTCCACTGGGTGTATGTTGTTTTCTTCATTAACACCACTTGTAACACATTATTTAATAGACATAATTGAATTAATGATAAAACCTTTTATCTAACCTATCCCATTCTGATTTTTCCATGTCGTCAGGTTTTTCTCCACAAGGATCCTATCAAGGTTACTCTGGATCAAAATTGCTGACATGCGAACTTGTCACAGATTGAAATTTGTGATGCCATCAAACTTTTCAATGTCGAACCTTATTGCTGCCAACTCTGAACTGGTTGAATGCAAAAATTGAACAAGCTTTGATACCAGTTTGTTAGGGATAAACTAGATTAAGCAACAAACAAGTAAAATATCAAGAAAATTGAAAAGATCGAACACAAATATTTATATGGAAAAAACCCTCAGAAGAGGATAAAAACCACGGGTAAATATAACTTCACTATAATGGAAAAACAAAGAGTACAAACAAAGAAATAAAAACTAAGCCTTGAAACCCGAAAATAAGAACCTTCAAAATGTGAACACAAAATTCTTTGAAAGCCTGTAAAAACTAATACCTAAATGTGTTATAGGTTACCTTTCTAAGGTTGTAAAAAGCCTATTTATAAGTTAATTTTGTAGGTCAAATAATATTAAAATAATCTACACTGATCAAAGTTCGAGTGAAAAAATAATAGGAGTTTAATTGGGAGAAGAAAATTGTGAAAATTGCATGACACACCGCCATGTCGTGACATGGAATTTGCATCGTCGGGACGAGGTGGCATCGCGTTGTCGAGACAACGGTCTTATTTTCATCGTGATGTTAGTAGCCCAGCGAGATGAGGAGTTTCTCTTTGTTGTGACGTCACTATCTGATTGTGTCTTAATTTGACCGAAATGTGAGACATACTCCACACTTATCAAGGTTGTTCATTTGAGTGGAAATCACTAAAATATTTATATCTCGACCTACAGGATTCAAAATTAAGATCTGCCTTTTGTTCTTGAAACTAGGCTTAATTAAATTTTTACAATAAAAAGTTCGAAATTTTTACTTAATCCAATTATTACAATTTATTCTTCAAATGTTCCCCTATTTTGCTGTTAGGCAGCTCTGACCCTTCTTCACTAAAAATCTATTATCTTTCAGTAAAGTATCGTATTAAGTTACTGTTTATTTCCTTTGAAAATAGACTCATTAAGCTTTCATCCATATAAATTTCATTTCCTAAGCATTCTTTTACAATTTATAGTGATTTTTCAAAATTAGAATAGGGAAACTCGAAATCATTCTGACATTTTCTCACAAAAATTCATATATATCATAATCTAATACTCCTTTACTTACACCATTTCTTTTATGATAAACTAGACTCAACAAGCCTGTAATCTGATTTCTATAATTTTTGGAGAACTTTCAAAATTAAGCTACTGTTACTGTCCAAAACTGTTTTAGTAAATACATTTATTTTTCTCATGGAAACTTGATGCTTTGTATAAATTTACTTACTTCATCTGGTATTTTATTTAAATTCATATAGTATGCACTCTAATCATAACACATTTAGCTCAATTCTTTGAAATACAATTAAATATAACATGAAAACTTACCTCTTTTACCAAGGATTTCTTCCCTTTATGCTCCTTTTCCTTTCATTCTTTAATGCATGACCATCCATCTACTAATTCCTTGGTCTAAATTTATGTACATACTCTCTAGGATTTCTTCTTTATTTTTCTTCTTTGGTGCCCACGGAAATTTCTAAGAAATTTGAAAGAAATGGTAGAATTTCATGACAGAGGACTAAGTTGCATAAAAAGCAAAACTTCCCCCTATTTTTACTAGTGATGGATGGTGGGTTGATGAAGCTTGAAGAATTTTCTTCATGTTTCCATAAAAAAAAAACTCTTAATTAATTAATATTAAAATATTATAAAAAATCTATTAGTCATGATTTCTATCCAATGATCTCAATTTCTTCTTACTTTTCAATTTAATATAATGACCCAAATTTGTTCATAACTAAAGATATTTTCCCATAATTATCTTATTTAAGGAATGACTATTTTACCCTTGTACTTCCTCTACAATTCCATCCTTTTATGACATTTTCTTGGTAAAATTTACAATTTAATCCTTATCATTTCTTCATTTGTTCAATTTGGTCTTTTTAGACCCTTCCACCCTTAAGATATTTACACTATTAGCCCTTCAAAATTTTCATATTTATACTTTAACTCCTCACATTTTAAATATTTACACCTGGATCACAGAACTTTTATATTTTTATGATTTAGTCCCTAACTCAAATTAATATTTCACAACATACTTCTTTTTTCTTTTTTCTCTAACATCCCTTATTTTTTACTTTCTTTATATATTATTTCACTAAAAATCTATCTCATTATTTTCGACCAAGGGGTTTTTGGGAATGTTACAAACCATTAATCAAGAGATGAAAAGCTTTAAGATTTAATGTGTGTTTGGTTGGGTGGAAAAGTGGAAGGATAAGAAAAGGGAGTGGAAAAGTGGAAAAAAATAAATTTTGTGTGTGCTTGGTTGGGAAGCAAAGTGAACGGAAAAATAATAGAGATGATCATTTTTCGAATCGTTGCAATTGATGTTCGATTTCGAAGAGTGGGAAGAGATCTTCGAAAAGTGGGTTTTTATGATCCAATAAATAATCAAACCTATTTAAATGTTTCCCCATTCTCTATTTCCTTGAAAAAAGCTCAACTCAAAGAAATTGATTATCCCTTCCAAATTGGATAGATGAAAAGAGAGAAAATGTGAAAGATGCATATGTTTGTTCAAAATAATATATTTTTTAAATGCTTTATTTTTTAACTCTACCAAGCAATAGATAATAAGCAAATTACTTTTTCTTTTCATTTTCTATCTATCTTACTAATTGTTCCTATGAATTTTTCTTTTATACCTATATATTTTCATCCTTTTAATGTTGAAAACAAAACTTTACAAAAAATCCAAGAAAATTGATATTAAACTCTAAAAAGGAGGTGTGATATGGATCCAAAAGAATAACTACAAAAATACACCTTACTATTGTTTATCCCTTCCCTAGTACAGGAAAAATACATAGTCAATCTCTATATTATGTGAAAGATTTAATTTATTTACTTAAAATGTTAAAAATATTTATTATTATATTTTCAAATTAGAAAGTTTACTCAGACCTTGATATCGTTAATAAATTTGATAGACATATAATGATAGTTTATAATTACTTATTTTGAGTTATCAATAACAACTTTTGATGATAAATAATATGAATAGCGGTTGTTTTTGATATATTACTTAATTAACTATAATTTTTTAACCCATAAATAAGAGAATAATACGCTTCAACACAATCATACTTACATTCTCTTACATTGACAATAATATCGTCGAACTAAAACTCAATGATGTTAAATATAACAAATTTAATTTTAAAAGGTTTTATGTATAAAGATTAAAGGTAACCAAAAGTAACAATATATTTTATTTTAATTTATTTTAATAAATACAAATTTTATATTATCAAATAAACCAGTGATGGTATAATTTGTATTATAATCTAATAATAAAAATATTATTTTATCCAAACATAATTATAAAAGTATTTTACTGCTAATATAATGTTATTATTTAGTTGCAATAGAAAAACCAAAGGTTAGCATGTTTTTCACTCATCAAATCATATTATGGTTTCTTTCTTTCTCTGCCAAAACAGAGCCAATCTCCTCTCAACCCTTCCTTAACGCTGCCGCCGGCGTCGGTGGCGTCGCCGCTGCCATCCTCAAATCCGGTTTCAACAGCGGCAATGGAAGCGCCAAAGTTTGTATGGGAAGGGGCAATTCCTCTTCAAATCCATCTCCACGAATCCCAAGTCACCACTCTTCCTCCTCCTCCTCCTGCTCTGGTCAACTCTTATCTTTTGCCTTTCTCTTTCTTTTTCTTTTTTTCTACATTTGCTTCGCTAATTCTAAACCATTTCAGATCTTAGCTCCACGGATCGGGTATCTGCCGCTGTTAGCGCCTTTGATTAAGCCCTATTTTAGCAGCACACTTCCTCCAGGTGTTGATACCATTTGGTTCGATTACAATGGCCTCCCTCTCAAATGGTCCTTCTTTCTCAAAGCTTACTTGCTTTTGAATTTTGCTTTTTATTGTTTAATTATTCATATATATTTGAAACCTGAAATCCAAAAGCTGTTCTTGTTGCAGGTACATACCAACTGGAGTTCTTTTCGATCTTCTGTGCCCTGAGCCTGAAAGGCCTTGGAACATCACTGTAAGTTCCGTTTAACTATTGTTATTACTATTATTATTAAAATTACCGACTGCTTTTCTATTCTAGGTTGCCTGTGAACATTTTGTCCTACTAGATCAATGCGGAATCATAGTTTCTGTACCTGATAAAATACAAGGATTATTGAACTACCCGTGTTTTTTGAACTTTGTTACATGATTTAAATCTACCCTAAAACTATCAACGCTAAGTAAGCGGGGGTTTCTTTGGGGGAATTGAAGAGACGGAACCATTTTTATCTGTGGATAATTTTTAGGAACAGAATGCTTTGCAGGATAGGGGTTCTTATGTGTAATTTATTTATTTCATTCATCCCATTAGCTAGTTATCAGGTTGAAGGTTTTAATCTGCCTGCTTACAGGTCCATTTTAGAGGATATCCCGGAAATGTATTGATACCTTGTGAAGGTGAAGATTCTGTGAAGTGGAGCTTTATAAACTCATTGAAAGAGGTTAGCACTGATTCCTAGAAATTGATAGCACTGCTTTCATGGGAAATTCACTTCTACTAATGGTCAAAATGTTAACAATTCTTCACTATATTATACTGGTGTACGTGCACAATTTTTGTTTTCATTCATTGCTTTATATAGTTGAAAAATGGAACAAAAGAAAATTAAAATTATATTATGTTTTCATTATATCCTTTGTAAGCTGAGGTAAGAAAAATAAAATCTAAAAGATGGATTATTTTTTCTATAAGCTCCCTACCAAACAAAGCCTTGATGTTGTGAATGTTTTGCTAGCAACCTACCTGATGGGATTATAGAAAAGGTCATTTTGGCATATTTTGAGATTTCGGAGTTTGACACTTTTTGTTATTTTTTAAGGTGCCTTTTTTGTTATTTTAAAGATACTTATTTAATTTTTAATGTTAAAAACTACAGAACAAAGTAATTCAAAATCCCTTAAATGCTGGATGTTGATGTCTCTCACTATGCTTTCTTACATTTTCTTTTAATTTGGAACATCTTGATCATGTATTTGTATAGCTACATGGTTGTTTTTGTTTAATCCTCTCAGATTGTCTCTATTCGAAGCAGTTTTTCATTTGAATTGGATAATTAAAAGATGTTTCATCACTGTTATCTGTAACAGTGTTCTGTTATGCCTACAGGCAGCGTATATAATGAATGGAAATTGCAAGAATGTTATGAACATGTCTCAGTCTGATCAGCTGGAGCTTTGGCATTCTGTCATGAATGGTATGTATATTCATTGATAAGGACTCAAGACTAGCTTTTGTTTGTTTTGGTCTTTTATTATTTTTAATAGGAAATTTCAGTTATATTAGTTGTAATACAAGGCAGTCCAGGGTTAAGGTGGCGTTAGTTATAAATATATGCCTACAGAAGGGATTTGTTTCTAAAGCGATCTTTAACCATTTTTGAGCCTTGATTTGGTGTGTCTTATATTAGTCTATGAGGTAGCATGGGTCAACTTAGTTTTATCATGAATTAATATTTTCTTTTAGGATGCAAAAGAGCAGTTTGATACTTTAGTTTACGTAGCTTCATTGGGGCATGTTGAGGAATGCACTCAACTAAATTCTCTGCAGCTGGGTGACTTTGATTACTTTTAAGTAGCTTGCGGTGGCCTGTTGAGTCATGCTTAATCTACTTAAGTTGGTCATTGCTCAATTATGATTAATGTAAGGGAAGTCCTGGGAGAATTGGATCTAAAATGATCATACTTCTAGTATTTTTCACAAATTATGGCTTTCAACACTTGAATGCATGTGTTCTTCTGTCAGCTTATGCCTTTTTTTTTTTGAATTGGCCTATTTCATTTTTCTTATAGCCCACAAATGTACCTACCCTTCCTATTTTATTCTTAGGCATAGTGTCAATTTTGTCAAAGGTTACACTTTGATGGTTAATATAAGCTTATGCTTTGTTGAAGGCATATATATTTTACATTTTAAGTATAATTTTCATTTTGCTTTTCCCGGTCATGGAGCTGGAAAACTTGTCTTTTTCCTGCCCCCTGGTTTATTACTTTTCTTTTGTTCCTCTGTTTTGTTGCTTGAATGAAGACACCTTATTGTCTCGACTTTCTTGAATGTCTACTTGGTCCCCTTCTCTATCCGGATCTGTTTTTTCTTTGCATTGCTTCAGTCTTTGTTGTTGTGGGAGAAAGAAATGAATGAATGTTTAGAGTACATTCAATTGTGTAAATAATGATTTGTTGAATAAATAAATAATCAAGGATTTCAGGTTTATGTTTCCCACATAAACTATTCATTTCTTATGGGTTTCTGTAAAACAAAGTTTTCAATAAGATTAGGATCATTTTCTGCATGCAGGGAGCTAGAGAAAGGGATTTCAAAAGAAAAATGTCTGGGGAGCTGATACTATAATTTGTTGGTCTTTTATGATTCAAGTATTATGAATTTATGATAGCTTAAACCAGAACAGTATCAAATATGGAATTAAAGTGTCCAGATTGAGAGCGGCATTCGAGAATAAGAAAAGCTCATCCTGGTGGTCAGTCATCTGGTTTCTAAGGGAATACAATGGAATTTTTCTTAAAAATTATTGCCAAGGGCTGAACTGACTCATAAATAGGAGTTCTTGATGTAGCATATTGTGCCTAATAGGCATGACTAGACAAATCTTATATTTGCTTGACATTCTGGCAAACATATTTGCAATTTCTTTCAGCCTTATTTTGCTGCTTACTGATATTTCTCAACTCTTCTTGATTTGGATTGTTTTCCACTCATCTCTAGAGAAGTGAGTTTTTACTTCATGTCAAATGAAAATGGAAAATGGTATCTAGAGTTAGAAAATCGTTCCAACTTATCTATAGAAATTAAAATTTTTTTTATACCATCACCATTCATATTATTTAATGTGTGTCTGGCAAGCATTCTATTTGTTCAAATAAATAGAAATGGCATTGTTTTGGGATTCTGGAAAAAGAAATTTGGATGCTGAATTTGTAATGGAGGGAGTTAGATGTTTGATTAGTAGTTGATATAAGATATGCCGTATTTTCCTCTGCCCTGCAAAACCTGGTAGAACTGATCATTCAGCAAGAATACAAATGTACATATCTAGCTTTTTCACTTATCAGTTCTTTCTTCCTCCCTGTCCATTTCAACTACTTTTGAACAATTTCTTTATGATCGAAGCTTCAATTTTAAAATTGGGTTATGACAGGTAATTTGGAAGCCTACCAACGGGTCTCATTTAAGCTTAAACTTGCAACAGTTGATGATGAGTATGCAAGTTTGTGCTTGCAAAAATCTCAACAATCCGTCATAGAAACAGATTTGCCTGCACAAGTGAAGACAGGTTTGCATATTTCTTATTATGCTTGAAGATCCATGAATTGCATAAATTCAAGTTATGCGGTCCTCATATGTTTCATAACAATGTGGAATATTTTAATGCTTTGGGTTGTGTAATTCTAGAAAATCTTAGAATTACCAGAGTAATCTTAACACTTTAGGTAGTAGGAAAAGAGAAAATAAACGATATAAACTCTAACCTGAAGAATCTTATATCGAACTAATGACATCTAATTTAAAATCAGTTTTTATTAGTCCTTAAGCAAGTAGAGAACCCAGAATATTTCTGACAGTTCCAATATCTGCATAATTTATCTGCCTATTTCCTGTATCTATTCCACCTCTTATTGAATGTGGCCTGTTCTTGACGTATAATGATCTTAAATCTTTGAATGGATCTACATTGACAGTCTGCTATCCTTACTAGTAAGAAGTCATAATTAGCAAAGTAGAAATCTCCTATCAAAACTATTAGAAAGGAGGTATGAATCAGAGTTTATCATCTGTTAAGTTTGACTGCAACTTATCATTCAGTTGTTGAACCGCACTGGGTGCTATTAAAATATTTTGAAGCAACTTGTTTTTATATAGTCCATCTGAACTGTCAGTTCCAATTATGTTTCATGATAATGCATTTGTGTACCTAGTTAAGCATGCATTAATTAATATAAGCATGTGCATCTTAACCAGTTGATATACATGGCTGCAATTTCATTCTATATGCTTAAAGAAAAACAATTCAGGTTGCATTTACATATAGTTGGGATATTACTTCTAATATTTTAATAAAAATCTTTTGTCATCCTTAAATTTATTTATTTTTATTTAATTGTTGCTGAACTCCTGTTAGGAAGAGTTCCAGTTAGATTATATGTTCTAAGTGTAAGCAAGGATTTTGATGATTTGGACGAGATTCCTCGAGTTGATAGCTGGGAGAAGATCTCTTACATAAATCGACCTGTTGAGATCCGCAAAGAAGGTAAGCAATGCTTCTTATGTAAGCAACAAACCTGTAACTGGCAGCTGCGCATGTGGAGAAATGAATTGGATGCTGACAGTCATCTCCTTTATTTCCAATGTAGTATACTTTGTAGATCAAAACTGGACACTCTTAATTTGATTCTTTTTTTATTGCATCCCATTTTGAATTTTACAATTTTTATCTGCCTTTTGTGCTACATGCATTGCTCTTTCTTTGCAGATAAATGCTTCACTTTACACGATGCTTTGAAAATCCTTCTGCCGGAATTGTTTTTAGATGAATCCTTAATGAATGTAAAATTAGGCGGAGTAGATCTTGAGGATGCTGTTAGAAATTCGAATGAAGATGTGACTAGTGATAAGGTAGTGGAAGACCAGGGACAAAATGCATGTAAACGACCAGAGGCTTGCCGCATTTCCAGTAGTGCCGAAATCAAGCTTATCCGAATTCAGGGTATCGAACCGAAGTTAGAGATACCCTTTTCTTGGGTAGCAAACAATTTATTAAACCCGGACTATTTTCTTCACGTCTGTGTTTGTGTCAAAGTTGCACAATAAAATCCCACATGAAGGGGATGGATATGTGTGGATTTGTTTCTCCTCTTGCGACAGGGAGGTTAGGGTCTCTTCATTTTATTCATTTTACACTGTGAATATGTTGATTGCATCAATGTCTTAGCAAAAAATGAAAAGAAAAAGCCACTGTGATACTTAGAGGTAACAATGAACTGAGCTAGGATAGGCTTGGCATGGGTTTATTCAGCCCAGTTTGATCACTTAGTTATTTTTTTTATAAATATGAACACTTTGATATTTTAAAATAAAGAAAAAAAAAGAAAATAGATGATTTGTTCAGAAAATATGTTTTTATTGGGATGCTTTTTAGAGAAATTGATTTCATTGGGTATCAAAATTAACCCCCTATTCTAAATTGAAATAAAATCTCTATAACTCGCTCTATGATCATCTTAGCATTTTCCAGGCTGTACCTGCATAAGCAATGGGTGCGAGTTCTTACAGTACTTCATAGTTTGATTAAGCAGAGAGCTTTCTTTATTAACCATACTCCAAGCTTGCTTAGCAGGCAAGGCTTGATGGGAAGTTCTACATTTTTAGACACCCAGGCCACGCTTATTATTTGGCAACTGGTAAAGTTTACTCTCCTTTCCATCAGAAATTCCTGATTGCCTTGTCAATGGAGTTGCACACATTTCTAGGAGTGTTGAAAAAGGAAAGATAGAAAATTGGGAGATTTGAGAGTGGAGTTTATTAAGGTTAATCTCCCCCCAGGTTCCAGTTCTGAAGTTTCCCCCGAATTTTATCAAGAACAGGCTGGAGAATTTTCCTTTGAGCTGACAAAATTCCAGGTTAAACCCCGAGTACTTCCCTACCTTCTTCCCTCCCTTGACCCCCAAAATCTGCCTGAACATGTGCATGGAATTTGGATGGCAACAAGGGCTAGCAGTGAGCTCTGATTTTCCAAATGTATACTCTGGCCTGAGTACTTGCAGTATGAGTTGATGATTTCTTTCATGACCCTACACTTTTCAAGGTTTTCTCTAAAGAAAAAGCAGTTGTCCTCCGCAAAGAACCATGTACTTCCTTTGCTAAGCTTGAAACCATGAATTTGACTCAAGTCCAGCCTTTTTCAAGGCCACAGAGAGAACATTGTGACAAAATAAAAAAAATATGACAGACGGGATCTTCTTGTCGTAACCCACTAGAAAGAGTGAAAATCTCGGTAGTAGCATTTACAGTCACTTGGAAACTAACAGTAAATAAGCATGTAATTATTCTCTCCACCCAAAAGGAAGGAGCCTATACAAAGGAAAAGGAGAACGCATGAATCTTTGATCATTTTAATAATATCAGCATCCACGAATCCTTAATTTTGTTGGAAAAATAAGAGCACCATGATCAGAGTGGATGGTGGGAATCCTGAGTAAGGAAAAGAACAGAACCAGGCTGAATGTGGGAAGGCTTAGACAGTGGTGCATTCTATCAAAGCCCAACAGTGAAGACCAACCTCGTTAACCTGTTTGTTTGGGTTGGTTAATCAATTTCATATTGTTTGAAAGAGTCAAATTTACCCAAAAAAAAACTAAAAAATACCCCCAACCCTTCATTTTTTCACACTTCAATCCTTTCTCATTTTTCTCTCAATTTTCTCTCAATTTGCTCTCAATTTTCTCTCAAGTTTCTCTCAAAGCCCTTGAAATTTACTCTTAAATTTCAAATAGTCTTCTACCATTTACGAAAAAACCCTTTATAATTTTTTAATATATTTATTTTTTGGAAAATTAAAAAATCTTTATCTGAGTACAATGGTCGGAGATTTACATCGCCTAGACAAAGAATCACATTGGCCCAAAGAATTGAGAATGGTAGGTTTGAATTTTAATTTTCAATATTATTAAATTTTTTAATTATGCAATTTTTAATTAATTTTGAATTTTATTATTTTTAAATAATCAGATCGGTGTTGCAATGTTATATTCGCAACATGCCCGGTCCCCTATCACCATTGATCGAGAATTACTTATGGAAGCGGGTTTTTGCACGTGGCCACGATAGGTCGGGGTTCAAGTTGGACCCGCTTTTGATAAGCGTTGATAGAGAGGTGGAGACCGAGACGCACACTTTCCATCCGCCATGCGAGAGTGTAGCATCACCTTAGAAGATGTGCAACATAGCTTGGGATTACCGGTGATTCGGTCGGTAGTCACCGGACCGTGAATATCTCACGATTGATGGTCAGATGCTACGAGCTCCGGGTGCCATTCCGGATAAATTGCAAGGAGGTCGGATCGATATGGTTTGGTTACGAGACACATTCCGCAAACCGAATGAAGATTCGATCAAGATGAAAGAATACGGTATGCATGGGCATACATACTACGATAATTGAGGCTATCTCGATGCCGGACGCCTCTAGAAACCTCGTCCACCGAGATGGCTCCTCAAACTTGTTGATTTCAGCAAACGGTGAATTCGGTTGGGGTCTGCCGTGCATATCGAGGTTGTATCGGAGATGTGCGGGCGACGTGCTTGGATAAAGCAAAAAATCGGAGGTTGCCTATCACTCTGCAATCATGGGCATGGTTTCGATTTCCATTTTACGCCCCTCGACTCGACCAAACCATATTCATTCCCATTGATAACGAGGTAAATTTAATATTATATTTTACAATTATGTCGAGATTTATAGTATAATTGCATGCTAAAAGTTTATTTAATTAGGTGGAACCATCCGAGAAGTCATGTTGGAATACCGACTCGCTTGAGGATATACTACCCTATTGGAACAACTGCGGAATCACAAGTAAGTGTCAATTTCGTTATTATAATTTAGTATTTATGTATATAACTAATATTTTGGTAATGTTAATATAGTTTCAATGGACACCGACGAGGATCCCGAAATTGGGCAAGAATTCCAGAGGAGTTCCTCCAAAATCCGAACAGTTAGCACGTTAAGGTCCCGCTAATCACCTACGCGACCGTGGAGATGCACCACCGATCGGGTTCTGCGGCAATTTGATGTCGACAACCGATTCCGTGGCTCTGAGGTGCTCGATGATGAGCACAATGTGGACTTACGGCAAAGACACGGATTGGCCAATATTTTGGTCGAACATATCGAGAAGTGGGAGAACCAGATGACTTTTACCTAACCGGAACCGATCGTAGTTCCCGAGTTAAGCGTGCGTGCGTGAGTACATGCCATGGTTTAGAATCCATGGCAAGTCAGATCTGTTGTCGGTCAAGAGAGGCGACGCAAATTCGCGAGCGAAGGAACGTCGGCCCTTTACATCCAAGGAGAAGGGTGATGAGGCGGGCCCAAGAACAAACGCCTACACGATCATCGGGCCCATCAACGCGCTATTTATCAACCACCGGCCCATCAACAATACTTATACAATCACGGCCCATCGGCTCATTGACAACACCGATAACACAATATTCACGCTTTATGCCAAAGGCATCGCCTTACATGTATCCTCCTAACCCATATATGTTTCCTTTTCTAGTCCCCCTGTGTTGGAATCCATGGTCGTTCGAGTCCGCTCCCGACAACTCCTTTTAGCCACCGATCGTGAGGCCGACATCGGTGTGGGATTAGAGGAGGTGCCGTCGGGAGCAGCTTCTTTCTACTGCACTCTTCACCGACGGATGCGCCACCCCGCCGTGGTTTATGCAAACACCCGGTCATTATTTTATCAAGGTGGGTCATCATCGCAACACCTGTAACTGCACTCCATCGCCGGAGGGACCTGGATTCCCACCGAGGTTCCACAACCCCGCTGGAAGCTAGAAGAAGGAGGAATCCAATACAGAATCACGATCGCCCTGTGGTACCGGGTTCCCACCGACATCCGCACTAAACCCTAAACCCCATAATTTGAGTAATTGTAAATTAATTTATAATTTGAGTTTAATTTTTTTAATTAAGGTTTAATTTTTGTAATTAAGTTGTAATATATATTATAAAAATTGAGTTTGTTTTTTTATTTAATTTTTTAATTTATTTAATTTTAATAACTTTGAAAAAATATGTTTGGTTTATTTTTTTTTTGTAATTAAGTTGTAATATATTTAATACAATTTGAGTTTTATTTTTGTAATATAATTTTTTTATTTATTTAATTTTAATAACTTTGACAAAATAGGTTTGGTTTATTTTTTTGTAATTGTTGTAATATATTTAATACAATTTGAGTTTGTTTTTTTTGTAATTTAATTTTTTAATTTATTTAATTTTAATAACTTTGACAAAATATGTTTGGTTTATTTTTTTTGTAATTAAGTTGTATTATTTTTAATACAATTTGAGTTTGTTTTTTTTGTAATATAATTTTTTAATTTATTTAATTTTAATAACTTTGACAAAATATGTTTGATTTTTTTTTTTTTGTAATTGTTGTAATATATTTAATACAATTTGAGTTTGTTTTTTTTGTAATTTAATTTTTTAATTTATTTAATTTTAATAACTTTGACAAAATATGTTTGATTTATTTTTTTTTTGTAATTGTTGTAATATATTTAATACAATTTGAGTTTGTTTTTTTGTAATTTAATTTTTTAATTTATTTAATTTTAATAACTTTGACAAAATATGTTTGGTTTATTTTTTTTGTAATTAAGTTGTATTATTTTTAATACAATTTGAGTTTGTTTTTTTTTTGTAATATAATTTTTTAATTTATTTAATTTTAATAACTTTGACAATATATGTTTGATTTATTTTTTTTTGTAATTAAGTTGTAATATATTTAATACAATTTGAGTTTGTTTTTTTTGTAATTTAATTTTTTAATTTATTTAATTTTAATAACTTTGACAAAATATGTTTGATTTTTTTTTTTGTAATTAAGTTGTAATATATTTAATACAATTTGAGTTTATTTTTTTTGTAATTTAATTTTTTAATTTATTTAATTTTAATAACTTTGACAAAATATGTTTGGTTTATTTTTTTTTGTAATTAAGTTGTATTATTTTTAATACAATTTGAGTTTGTTTTTTTTTTTTGTAATATAATTTTTTACTTTATTTAATTTTAATAACTTTGACAAAATATGTTTGATTTATTTTTTTTGTAATTGTTGTAATATATTTAATACAATTTGAGTTTGTTTTTTTTTTTTAATTTAATACAAAAAAATGTACATTACATAGCCAAGAAGAGACAAACAAGCTAAGAACACGGTCAACTAGTCCGATTTGGACACTAGCGAGATGTATGGTCTGGTTCCTACACCACCCACCGCCGACTTTGGTTGGTCGGTTCTGATATCCATATTGTTGCGTATTCTAGTCGAGGAAGGTCGACCTTTTGGTTTGCGCCTCAATTCTCTATCCCAGCAACTTATACTTGCAAGCGATACCGATGGCCACTTACGCTCATCTGGGATCGGTGGGAATACGTGTTCCACACGCTGTACATGTTTTCTAATTTGTAGACTTCGTCGACATAGCTCATGGGGTCAAGACGAAGATTATGACAAGCCGCAAGTACATGAGCACATGGGTAACGGCGCATCAAATATCCCACGTCGCATGTCCTATTTGTCAAGTGTACACGATAATGCCCGCCAACAATACCCGCTCTCGTCTCTCGTCAAACTCCGTGACACGAAACCATAGGTCGTCGCGATCGTGACAAACTGTGCATAGTGTTCGCCGTGCCTTCCACGGTTAATTTCTTGCAAGACCTTCTGCTCCATACATGGCCTCCTTGCATCCGCCTCTATAACTCGGCCGCTCTCTTCTAAATAGTGCCACTAAACGAAAATATGTCTCCGTGAAACCGTCAGAATCGGCAGATGACGGTTCCTTTTAGCACGTAATTTATGCATTCGGCCAGTTTGTGGTCATATGACCATATCGTAGGCAGTCATCATATGCTTGTGTCCACTGCTCAAAAGGAATATTGCATGTAGTCTGCGCTTTCTGCGTTATCTTCGCAAAACCGCCAACATCTTGTGAAAACGGTCTTTATTGATCTCGCACCGCCAATATACGTTGATATCGAATATTACATACCACTATTCAAATTATGAATAAATCAAAATTTCAAAAGAAATTATATTAATAGAAATTTCATACCCATATCGGTCACTTGCCGCTTCATTTTTTAGATCGGTGTTGCCCATAGTAGTTGGATGCCACATGCCTCGGATAATATCGATGGGTGTGCGATGCCACATGCTTCCCTCGTCGCTCTATTGCCGCAAGTATTCCAGGCCCGATCCGATATAACTAATATGTCGTTGAGGCGGACATGCCTCCTTAACCTAGATAGGAAGAAGTCCCACCATCACCGACTTCGGTGTTATTATGAACTAATCGGAAGGATTCTCCCACAAACCGCCTTGTGCCACAACTAGCAATAGCCGATCGCGATATCTACCATACATGAAGGTACCATTAATTTGTACCAATGGCTTGCGATGTAAAAGCATCTCTAAGATTGCTTAAATGTCCGTAACAGCGCTTGAACACCGTGGCATCCACGGAAAGACATTTATCATTGTAGTACGCGGTTGCCCGCTTTCAATGTCATAGTCCGGGACATATCTCTCCAAAGACCTTACACCACCGCCATACTTCATTATATGAAGGCCCCACCGACTGCGGTAACTTTTCCAACGCCTTCGCTGGCTATCCAAGCTTTTCAGAAGAGGGCGTGTACCCCATTTGGCTACGAATATTGCCAATTAAGGCCGACATCGTAGTTTTGGGATCGGCCTTCACCGCCGGATTATTAAATCACCAACATGTCCGAATTCATCCTCGGATGATCTTGTGTTACACCTGCCAACGGCACGTTAAATAATGCAACATTACATAATATTAGTGTTATTCAAATCATTGAACACATAGTGGTACTGCACGGTAAGACATGTATGCGGACCTTTGTACTTCTTCACCTCCCACATCCCCGCCCTTTTCCTCAACGACGCCATGATTTTCCATGCACATGTGCCGCCTTGCACAAAGACACTTCGCCTCGCATCTATCGAGCTTTGATTTAACCATGGTGTAGTTAACCCTGCCTCGATGTCAGATTGTTTCAATGCACCAAGAAAAGTGTTCTTGTTGGAAAACGGTTACCAACTTCTAATTGGTCCGAATCCAACGAAGAATTTGTACGGTCACGCGTCCGTGTGGTAGTTTAGGAAACTCCAATGCATCATCTTGAGATAGATCGACATTATGCATGTGCTACCGGAGGCGAGTATGCCCCGAATAGCGGATCTTCTTCTTCTTCGTCAACCGCCTCAACATCTTCAGTACAATTGGAACGGGCTCCGCTCGTAAAATAGTCCAACTTCGCACCGTCAGCCCCGCTCCCGAGGTGGATCCACATCGGATTCATCGTCCGATCCTCCATAACTCGCAACAAACGAGGGCCCTCGCCGGTGGATGCCGTCGGTAATACATCATCCCTCCTTAAACATCTTTCAGAAGATTCCAATCGTATGTGGATTGCCATCCACTAGAAGTTGATGACGCCCCAATGCGTATTGCCATCCGACGCCGATTGACGAATATGCATGTCCCATCCACCAACCGAAAGTGTCGTGCGGGGTTATGTTTTCCATACTACCACCGCACACGGCACTTCGTGTTTTGCCTCCCACTTACAGAGTGTCGACTGGGTCGTGTATTCCCCCGAACGATACTAGATGTTGAGGTCGCAACCAGATCACTTGAGATGAAAATTCTACATATAACTCGAGATAGGGCGATCCACCGGCAAAATGAGTCTCCACCATTGCCTCAAGGCTCCGAGGACCTTTGATGTCGAATGCGCCATATCTCATCGGATCGACAAGCGCAAAATCTATACTTAATAGATCGAACTTTCATTGGCGTTGTTCAATATTTTACGCCTAATTCTTTTGCGGTTCCACCAAATCGACGTTTCGATTAAAACTCAATCGCTACCGTGTTCTCCGATAAGAAAACAACACCATTTTCGTGTCACGACTTCACCATCGTAGTAAATAACACTATTAATACGCTCACTCATTTTGATTTTTTTTCTTTTTGCTTGAATGCTTTTCGCCAACCGAGAATGCAATTTGGCTGATGATAGCCTAATTTTGCCGCTGGCATCTGTAGCAAAAGTGCGCCCACGGAGCGCTTTTCGCGCTCCGGTAAGTGCACCTCGCCGAAGCGTTTTTGGCTACGGTTTGTTGTAAACGCTCCTCAAAATAATTTTGCCGAGACCATCAGTAGCAAAAGCGCCCACGTGAGAGCGTTTTCGCCACGGTTCGCTCAAACGCTCCTCAAAATTATTTTGCCGGAGACTACCGCCCAAAAAATTAATTCATTTTTCACATTGCAAGTGGATAGGAAAGATTAGCTAAAAGCGTCCATGGGGAGCTTTAGGTTAACTCAGCAAAGCGCGCCTCGTGGAAGCGCTTTTTTTTGAAGTTGGCCTAAAGCGCCCCCATGGACGCCGCTTTTAGTCGATTTCAAAAACGCTACCGACGTGACGCTTTTTGGGAAATTGCCCTTCCGGTCAATATTTTTGAAACCCGTCCTTTCCGTAATTTTTGTATTTTTTGGTATTTTGGGATATTTGCCCAGAGTATATGGACTAATTAATTTTGGGTAAACTACATTCAAGGTCATTAAATTATTAGTAAGTTTACGTTTTGATCATTCAACTTTAAAATGTTATAAAATGGTCATTGAATTATTCGAAAGTTTTCATTTAAGTCACTGGACTATTAAAATAGCCACTACATGGCCTTCTTCGTTCGCACTACTTGCACCAATCGAAAGTTCTCATTCCTTCTCTTCTATAATTTACTTTATTTTTTCATGAAACACCTTTAAATATCAAGAATTTGCAAACCAAAATCCGAATAGCTTTATTCTCTGATCTTCGATACTAACCGTCAGATCGACTTGGATTTAATGTATGTTCTTCTACTCGAGGATAGGTACTGACCCACTATATCAATCATCTAATTGTTGCTTATAGCTTGTTAGCCAGATTTTTTTTTTTTGTTTAAAACTTAATAGTCTAATGACTTAACTTTAAAAGTTACAAAATGATCATTAAAGATATAAACTTACTAATAATTTAATAATTTTAGGTGTAATTTACACTTAATTTTTAATGTTAATTTTAAAAAATTAAATTTTATTTCTGTATTAAATTTGTAATTATTCTTAATTAATTTTCTTTCAACTTTAAGCCTCACAATATATGGATTCATCTAAATTTATTTTGATATAAGTCTAAATATATTTTGATTTTAATTCGATTGAACTTCGTAATAATTGATTATTGTTTCTTTTTACAAAAAGAAAGAAACAAGGAAACAAGGAAACTAAATTCGAATTACCTCCTCTCTACAAGCGTCGTTATGGAGTAAGGGTTTAATGCTCGTTGGCGAAGTCTAAAGACGAACCAGACCTCTCTCAATGTTTTGAGCTAAATTCGCCAAGTGGTCCACGCCACTATTTCCTTCACGATGAATGTGTCTAACCTCGGCCACCCATCATTCATTTATCAAGTTAAGGCAATCTTTAATAAAAGTACTTAGAGGATGATTATTCTCAAAAGGTCGTCGAAGGAATTGTACCACCAGTAGCACATCTAACTCCACCACGAACAGGCGAATCCCCAAGGATTTTACGAGACAAAGATTGGCTTGAACCCCTCATAACTTTGCCTTTAGGTTGTCTGTCCCGATTTTCACCATAAATCCTTCAATCCAATGAGCCCAACTAATTCGGATAAGACCCTCGATTGAAGCTAAGCATCAACGAGATTTTATAGCCCTATATGTGTTGAGTATGTAACTTCCTTGAGGCGGTTTTGTCCATTTAATCCAGCATGGTCCTCAAACTAACCTTGACATAACAACACTCATGGCAGCAAAGATGTCCGCAGCAAACTTCTGAGCAAATTGCAACACTCGCAAACCTGTTGGATTTTTCCCTGGAAGACAAATTTATTTATAGTTTTCCAAAGTCTCCATATAATGGGAATAAATAGAACGCCCCAAGGCAAATTAAACTATACTTGGCACTTAGATATGTTGTTTCGTTGCAGCCAAACATGAAATGGAACAAAGAAGAAATCGGGCTGCCAAGTAGTGACCTGAAGATCCATCCAAAGTTATTTTGCTGGTAAACATTCACGAACAATATGATCAAAAGATTCAGTATCATGCCTACATAGCGAACAAGTTGTTGCAACAACCATAATTTTAAACACGCGAATTTAATTAGTATTAAGGCGATTCAAATAAGCCAACCAAATAAAGAAACGAAGTCGTTGTGGACATTGTAACCTGCAAATCCATGCAAAATTAGCATCAACAACAAAAGTAGAAGATGTCGAGACTAGCATGTATAGGCAGAACCTACCGAGAATTGATCATTACTTTCAATGACCATCGATAAAGGAACAACAAAAATCTTTAATAAAGATGCTATATCAAGGTCACTTTCAACCACAGACAAATCCCATTGTCTATTACTAACAATATACTTCGAGACCTTGTTCGTTCGATGTTCCTATTCATTATTTTGATATCGTCGCGACAAAGGAGCATCTCCCACCCACCAATCGCTCCAAAAATGAATATGTTGACCATCTCCTATTCTCCATTTGCAGCCAGATTTGATAACGGGCTGCGTTTTCCAAATCCCACGCCAAGTAGAAGAAGCATTCGACTTTTGTTCCACCTCCATAAAGGATGCACCATGAAAATATTTCTTCTTGAAAACATCACACCGCAAGGGATTCTACTTGTTAAAGAGACTCCAACAGCCTTTGGTAACATGGCTAGATTATTTTGTTGTGCTTGTCACAACCTTAAACCACCTTTCTCCTTTAAGCAACAAACTTGCGACCAACTCACCAAGTGATTCCTTGAAGTTTCAGTAGACTCTCCTAATAGCAAATTACTGTTAATACGATCTAATTAATTACACTCCAAGATAGGTAGGAGAGCCGATTGCATTGTATATAAGGGAATAACACTCATTGTAGATTGTATAAGTATTCCCCTTCCAGCAAACGAAAGAATTTTGCCTTTCCAATCATCGAGCTTTTTCATTACCCGATAAATAATGTAACAGTACATCTCCTTGGAAGCTCTTTTATGAATAAGGGGCACCCCTAGATATTTGTCCAAGTCATTAGTTAGAGGAATGCCACAGACTTGACTTAAACGAGAAGAGATTGTTGAATGGATATGAGGTGAGATAAATAGCTTAGAGTTTTCCAAATTAATAGTCAAACCCGATGCTAAACTAAACTCTTGAAGACAATTTTTTACCACCCGCAACTATGTTTCTTTCACCTTTGCAAAAAGTAGCAAGTCGTTGACAAAGAATAGATGAGACAAAGCCGATCATTGACTAGCAATTTTGAAAGGTTGCCAAGAATAACTGACTTTCTGTTTCAATATCATATGTGACAACTTTTCCATCGCAAGGATAAATAAATATGTCGAAAGGGGTCTCCTTGATGCAAACCCCTCATATGTTGAAACTCATCCGGTCGTTGACCATTCCAAATGGGTGCTATTTTACTCGAGCGGACACAAAACATTATGAGTTACTACAATACGCCTAGGCACTCTGAAATCTACCTAAGTCTATTGTAAAAAATCCCAACTCACACTGTCATATGCTTTGTGTAGATCAATTTTGAATATCATAGACCCTTGTTGTCCTACAAACGCATCATCGAATGAACTGCTTCTTGAGTAATCAAGATATTATCCAGAGTATTTTGTCCTGCCAAAAAACTATTCTGATAGGATCCAATAACACGTTGCAAAATAGGACGTAATCTGTTAACCAACACCTTAGAAAACACCTTATAAGAACTGTTAAACAGATTGATAGGGCGGAATAGAGTCATGTTATTAGCATTAATAACCTTAGGGGGTAAGGATAAGAAATACCTTCAAAATGTTTTCATCGAACTTGCTTGTAGAAAAGGCCTCTCGTACAAATTGAAGGAGAGTATCTTTAACTGTATGCCATTGTCGCTGCAAAAAGATTGGATGGATGCCATCCAATTTTGGGGCTTTAAGGGATTTCATGAAAAACAACGCCGATTTAACTTTCTTCATACCAACTTCTGCAGTCAAATTCTCACACTTTTCGGCAATAAATTATTGACAATACAAGGAATAATTATCATGCAAAGGACTCACCCTCACATCCCTAAAGAGGTATTTAAAGAAATCCACAACGTGCTCATAGATGGTCTTGGTATTGGACATCCATCACATTTCAATCATAAGACCTCTTATTCTACTTCGATTTCGGCGGGACAAATGGAAGAACTTGGTATTCGTTTCGCCATGAACTATCCAATCAAGCTTGGATTTTTGGAACCATAATAATTCTTCTTGAACTAACACCTATTTATATTCCGTGTTCATTTCTTTTTCTAATTCTTGAAGAGTCGGAGAATACAAATAAAGCGAAGAGTTCTGAATACCATTTACCCGCTTAATCAAGGTCTTCTTCCTTTAAAAATATTCTCGAAACTAGTCTCTTTTCATTCTTTAATCATCCTCGTAGCACCCTCAATAGCTTCCATCATTGAACCAATATTTCATGTTGGATATTGGCAGCAACATATAGCAAAACAAACTTAAACTTGTTATGTGATCAAAGGAAGCAAAAACGAGACAGCAAAACAGAAAACAAAACTTGAACAAAAGATGGCTGAGAACTTAATGATTTTTCATTGAAATTTTGAAAATATATGAAGGTTACATGACAAATGGACAATTACCTAATAGCATAACTACTCCTACTATACTTGTCAAATACAAACTTGAATTACACACAAAAGCTAGCTGACATATCAGCTATTACATCAAATTCAAATCATAAACTCATCCTACTAACTTGATAAACAAATTACAATGAAACCAAACTAAGTTACATCGGAACAAAATGGAAAAAATAGACAGATGCACTTGATTCATCATCCATGCTGGTCTATTAGTTGTGTTGCAGCTGGTTTCCTATTGCGTTGCAGGCCAAAGCTCAACACTTCTCCTTGGACTATATGCAACAAACACCAATTTTGCTTCTTAAAGCTTCGAACCTTGTGGCTCATTTCTAATTCAGCTTCCATGTCCTTCTTCCAATGTCTGTCTTTGACAGCTTCTTCAAAACTTGAAGGTTTTACTATAGCCACATTGCATCTCTTGTAAATATCAGCAATGGACCTGGTGCCTCTCACAGGAGGATCATCCACATTTGCATTGCTAAGCTCATTTTCTGTTGATTCCAAGCCACTGTCAATTTGATCTTCTTCAAATTGACTTGTATCTGAACCATCCAAGCTCTAAAACTTTTCTTCATTAAATTTGACATCCCTACTCACCAAAATCTTCTTGGTTGAGGGATCATATACCTTGTATCCCTTGTTTGTGCTGCTGTAACCAACAAATATCCCTGGAACAACTTTTCTTTCAAGCTTGGTTCTTTTTTCAGTTGGAATGAGGGCATAACAGACACAACCAAACACCTTCAGGTGTAAAACAGTTGGCTTGAGTCCATGCCAGGCTTCAAAAGGTGTCTTGTCCTTGACATCATGTGTTGGCAACTTGTTGAGCAAATACACTAAGGTATTGACAGCCTCAGCCCAAAATTTGCTTGGCAGCTTGTTCTCAAATAGCAAGCATCTGGCCATGTCCAATATTGTTCTGTTCTTCCTTTCACATACTCCATTTTGTTGAGGAGTATAGATTGTAGTTCGTTGATGGTGTATCCCAGCCTGTTCACGCAATTTTGAAACCTTTCAGACAAGTACTCAGAGCCATTATCTGTTCTTAAGGCCTTAATCTTGCAACCTGTCTGATTTTTAGCTAAAGTCTTGAATTTGCTAAAGGCTTCAAACACTTCAGACTTCTGCTTCAAAAAATAAACCTAGCAAAATCTAGTCAAATCATCAATGAATACCACAAAATACCTGCTTTCATTCAAGGAAGGAGTCTTCATTGGTCCACAGATATCAGAATGAACCAGATCAAGCTTTTCTCAAGATTTCCATGCCTTGTTAATAGGGAAAGGTAATCTGGTCTGTTTGCCAAACTGACAAACCTCACACACTACCTTCTTTGGCTCAATCTTGGACATATCTTCCACCAAATTCATTTTTTGCAACTGACTAAGTGAATTGTAGTTCACATGCTCCAGCCTCCTATGCCATAAGGTTGCATCATCAGTCTGAGTTGCATATGCCTTTGCTTGCAGTTGATTCACATCCACAATGAAGGTTCTGTCTTGTATAGCTACTGCTGTTAACACCTGACCAGTAGTACCTTTGATCACACAAGTTTTGTCTTCAAAAATTAAAGAGTAGCCCTTCTCCAGTAGCTGACCAACACTCAGCAAGTTTTGATCAATGTCAGGTACATAAAGAACCTCTGAAATAGTTTTGTTTCCAGACTTGGTGCCTAACACAGCCTTACCCTTCCCTTTTGCCTCCAAGAGTTCACCATTGCCTACTCGAATTTTGGACTTAAAGATAGTGTCCAACTCCTTGAACATGCTCTTATCAGAAGCCATGTGGTGAGTACATCCATTGTCAACTAGCCGGATCTTGCTCACCTTGCTCGAGCTTGCAAAGCAAGATGCTGAGAAAACATGCTCTTCCTGCATTGCAACATCTTCAGTAGCCTGAGCTTGGTTTTGCTGCTGAGCTGGTGCCATGCCTTTGTTCTTGCAAACTTTCTCTACAT
The DNA here is from genome assembly GCA_025506655.1 of Gossypium rotundifolium. Taxonomy (NCBI): domain Eukaryota; kingdom Viridiplantae; phylum Streptophyta; class Magnoliopsida; order Malvales; family Malvaceae; genus Gossypium; species Gossypium rotundifolium. Next base: position 148,800,260 of record CP106732.1, on the reverse strand, counting down.
GTCCAAACTGCTTGCAACTCCTACATTGAACGTCTGGTCTGTACTAGCAATACTTCTCCAAATGTGTGGTCTTTTGGCAATGATTACATGGTGGAAACATCCTCTTGCCTGAATCTTCCCTTGGTTTCTCCCTTTTATCGAGCCAAGGCTTTTTTGCTTTTTGACTTGAGCCTCCACTGGCCTTTGCTTGGAAAGCTCCCTCAGGATGCTCTTCCTGCCTATTGGCCCTTCTTTGCTCAAGTGCATACAATGTGTTTATCAACTCAGATAATGAAATGGTTGACAAATCCTTTGAGTTCTCAAGTGATGAGATTTTAGACTCAAACTTCTCAAGAAGGGTGGTGATGACCTTTTCAACAACTCTGCTCTCACTGAAGTCTTCTCCTAGCATTTCTACTTGGTCTGTTCATTCTTGTTTCAACATCTTCCAAATACCTTGAACAGAAAATCATACATTCCTCTGCCAAGTAGCCTTCGACAATTGATCCTTCCAGGTAATGCTTATTGCTGCAGTAAGACTTCAATTTGGATAGGAACCTAAACACGATATACAACATTATCAAAAGTTGCAACTAAAGGCATTGAGGTGAATGAAGGAATAAATTGCAAATAAAGTAAGGCCTTTCTATGGGATACATCCATCGATAGAAAACAGGTCCACCAAGCATTGCTTCACGAATGCCTTTCGTTATATTGGATAGTTCAATTACACAAGATGTCACCTTTTTCGACATACAACACCGCATAGAAACTAGCAGTAAGTCTTGCATCAAGATGTGATAGTCATGCGATTTTAAGCCATATAGTCTTTAATATTTAAGACTCACATATCGAGATATATTTGATGCATACGCATCCGATACTTTTATATCCTTCAACACCATACAGAACACTTCTTTCTTCGTCTTCAACATTGAGAAAATAGCAGGCGGCAACCGATATTTCATATTTGGAAATGCTTGGGGATGAAGCTCAAGCCAAATTCCTATGTGGACTAAATCAAGTCGACTCTAAAGATTTTCTTTTGATTTTCCATCGACATTCAAAATAGTTTCAATGATGTTCTCGCAGACATTTTTCTTAATGTGCATGACATCAATATTATGTCGTAAAATTTGATGCTCCCAATAAGGCAACTAAAAAATACTTCTTTTTTTCACAAGTCCACCTCATTAGGATCATCCTATTCATTAGATTCATCATCAGATTCATCCCTTGATCTTCTATTTCTTTACGTGTTGGGCGGTTGATTCATCTTCCCATAAATGAAATTCATATCATTCAACATGAACAATATTTCAGATCCACCGGTCTGCAAAGGAGCTTCTCTGAACTCTTCAGTACCGTCAAACTGAGCACTCTGAAATCTAAATCTATGATTTTTCAATAACCACTGACGATGCCCTATGTAAGAGAACTTCTTTCCATTATATAACCATTGCGAACATGTTTGCGCAACACAACAAGGACAGGCATAACGTCCCTTGGTACTCCAACCAGATAAATTGGCATAGGCTGGGAAGTCATTAATAGTCCACATCAAAGCTGCGCGCAAATTGAAGTTTTCCTTTCTCAGTACATCATATGTCTCAACACCATCCCATAATTGTTTTAACTCTTCAATAAGTGGCTGCAAATATATGTCAATATCATTTTCGGGCCCTTTCTCTCTAGGGATAATCATAGATAAGAGAAAGGACGATTGTTTCATGCAAACTCATGGAGGTAAATTGTAAGGAACAAGCACCACAGGCCAAGTAGTGTACGCAGTGTTCATGATTTTGTAAGGGTTAAATCCATCAGATGCTAGCCTAAGCCTCACACTCCGAGGATCGCTTGCAAAGCTTGGAAATTTGGAGTCAAATGATTTCCAAGCTAAAGAATATGCAGGATGCCTTAACAACCCATCATCGGTCCATCCATCATGGTGCCACGTCATTGACTCAGCTGTCTTCGACGACATGAAAAGCCTTTGAAGCCTTGGTATTAGTGGAAAATGCCGTAAAATCTTAACGGCGCTTTCTTGACTGTGTATCATTTTCATCCTTGTTACCATCCTCTGTATTTCTATTCATCCAATGAGATTGACCGCATACATGACAGTACTATTCGTTTTTCTGGTTGCCCCAATACAACATGCAGTCATTTGGGCAACTATGAATTTTGTTGTAGCTAAGGCCCAAATCTTTTATCAGTTTCTTCATGTCTTTGAAAGATTGAGGGATTTTTGCAAACGGGAACATTTCTTGCAAAAACTCTAACAGCATTGTCAAAGAGTTTTCGGTCCATCCTCCCAAACATTTTAAGTGAAAAAGACTAATATAGAAAGACAGTTTGGAAAATTTTGATCCCTCATACAGTTCTTTGTTCATTTCACTAAGTAACGTGTAGAACCTCGCCACTTCTTCATTTGGCTGTTCATTAGGTACACTTCTTCCCCCTTCGGTGAAAGTATTTCCACCAAAATTATAATCATCGGTTGTACCCAAGTCAGGTGGAAATGATTGCAAACCATTACTGCGCATATTAAATGCATCTCGCAACATGCCTTCCATGTTATCTTCTCTAACATTCTGATTGTAAGCAATATGAGGATAACCCAGATTCATCGATGAAGAGGCTCCACTAGATGTACACTCTCCATGGAAAATCCATTTTTTATACCCCCAGACAAAGCCATCAACAACTAGATGTTCGTAGACAATTTCACGATAATGCCAATTGATATTGCAACACTTCTTACACGGGCAAAGAATCATATTCTCTTGGCTTGCATTTTGAAATGCAAAATCTAGAAAAGTTTCTACTCCATTTCGATAGCTGTTGTTTACCCTTGACAAATTCATCCAAGTCCTATCCATTTCAGTAGTTGTTAAAGTCTAAAGTTGACAATAAATTACACGGCTAAATTGTTAATTTATAATTTATGTAAGTAAAGATATGATATATATAATTGAGTACTATGTAAGTTATGTAAATTATGTAAGTTATGAAATTTGATCTTAAAATTATGTAAGTTATATATTTTGTAAGTTATGTAAGTTATCCGAGTTATGTAAGTTATGTGAGTTATGTATGTTATGTGAGTTATGTAAGTTATGTATGTTATGTGAGTTAAGTCAATTATGTAAGTTATTTAAATAATTATCTTTATTACTTTATTGATAAAAATTTATTAGTTTTAAAACATTTAAAAATATTAAATATGAAAATAATGATCATTAATATAAAAATTAGTAATTTGATTTTTATATTAAAATATATTTAAATAATGAAAAACATAAAAAACAATGTATTTTATATTTATAACAAAATATTTATAAGTTAAAAAATATTCAAAATATTAAATATTAAAATCAAACATTATTAATATAAAAATTCTTTTAATTTTTATTCTAATATTGGTTTTGTATTCTAGTATTGGGTTCAAAGAATCTGCTACAATTCTTCTAACTAACATTTATAGGAAAAGATTAATATATTAAAAGGAGTTCCAAGGACTTGAGAAGTCTTCAGTCAAATATCACTCCTCAAGCCAATTGGATGCGGACAATATATACTATTTATAGTTGATATGAAAATTGAGATGTTGATTTAAAAATTAAAAGTTAGGAGTTAAATAAAATTTTATTTAAAATAAATAATTTTAATTTTTAAAATTAAAGTAATAATTTTACAAACTTCTAGATGTTGTTAATTAGATGAAGTGTAGTTAGAGATGTGAGGTAAACAATAGATTTAATTAAATAATAACTATAGAGCTGAATTTATTTATTCTTATTTAGTTTTCATCTAACCTTATCCGTAATTGTTAAAATAATTTTTCGTATTAAAATTCTTCTAATTACTAATTTTTAAAAAAGAATTTGATTTTCATATTAAAATAAACAGACTTTTAATTTATTTAAAATTCATAATATTATATTATTTTATACACAATTATGTACGACAAAACCTAAGTAGCCTACCTTGCTTTCGATACCATTTATACTTCAATTTAAGTTATGCATTTATACTCCAATTTGTATGTTCCAATTTACCATTCATTCCAACAAGTTTAACAAAAATCAAATCAGAAATTTGGACAACATATATATCAACCAAGCAGGATAAGACCGCAATTTGGACAGAAAATATGTAAGATTCATCATACGTGGCATTGTTACACCTGAGGAGGATCCATTATATCTTACAATGAGATATAGGGTAATCCGTTAGGTTTCCAGCCTATATACTTTGAATCTTTTTTTTTTGGACAGCAATATAATAAACAACATATATACCAACCAAGCAGGATATTAAACAGCAATTTCGACAGCAATTTGGATAGAAAATATGTAAGATTCATCATACGTGGCTTTATTACACCTGGGGAGTATCAATTATATCTTACAATGAGATATAAGGCAACCCGTTAGGTTTCCAGCCTATATACTTTGAATCTTTTTTTTTGGACAGCAATATAATAAACAACATATATACCAACCAAGCAGGATAATAAACAGCAATTTGGACCGCAATTTGGACAAATTCATCATGATATAACTCTTACTGATCAGAAATTTGAACTAAAACATACCTTAATAATTTCAAGAAGCTAGTCTACTCCACTCTCACCAAGAAACAGAGGCTGCAGTCAGAAATACAAACAACATTAACCCAGTAATACTTAAAAAAAATAAAAATAAAAATAATATCAAACAACATTAATTTAAGTTAACATTTTACCAATGGAAGTATAAGTACTGATATTTGCTGGAATTTTATCTACAAATATCAAGTAAGAGCTTTTTGAACCTCAAGACCGGAAGCGTGGAACCTACAAATGGGGGGCACACTTTACTACAATAAAACAAAGTCAAAACAATAAAACAAGTTTTAAAAACTAAATATATATCGAAAAAATAACATCTTAAATTGATATACAAATATCAAATAAATTTAAAATTTAATATGTACAATGAATACAACTTTATTATTAAATTTAACATCAATTCATTAAAACATTAATAGTAGATCTCAATTAAAATAGACTAAAATAATATAAAGTTACAGATTTAAAATATAATTTAATGTGACATAGTTTAATAGTTATCATTTGTCACACTAATAATTTGTCACATATGCGTGTTATTCAAAATTACAAATTGAATAATAATTTAATTTTGCATTTAAATGCTTAAAATTAACTTAATCAAGCACTAAATTTCAATTTGAATAAGTATGATTATGCTTTGTAGTGAAAGAAAATTCATAATAATTAAATAAATATGCTCAAAAATGAATATTTGCCTAATTGGGTAATACCTTTTTCACAAGTAAATGTTAAATATTTTTTTTAAACACTTGCTTACTGTTTGTAGCAGAATTATAACAATGGAAGCCTGCAACCACGAGAAAGATAAACACTCATTTTTTACCAAGCTAAACATGAACCTAAGCCCGATCTAAACCCACCCACATACACCATCACAATTTATCAGTAAAAAATAAACAATAAAATATTTCCCCAAAAACACTTTTTATCCGTCAATATGTTAAAAAAAATAAGAGACCAACTAATAATCAAATATTTATTTGCATATAAATCTAATTAATATCTAATCAGTGACTGATTACTTGAACTCATTACTTGAAATGTTCAAAACATTTAACAGATACAAAACAACAACAATGGCCTCAAAATTAAAAGGTAAAGAAACGTATTCTTACGTCTAACACGATGACACCTCGAAAATGCTTTTCCTCTTGCTTTTTAGTGTAGCCAAGCTGAGAAATAAAGAACAATTCAGAATCAATTCAGAAATAAAGAGAATTGCATAGGTGGAGGCAGATCATTCTGCATAAATAGAAATTAGAACACCTTGTTCGACCTTTGAACCATAATTAAAATCGTCAAAATTTACTAGTTTTTTTTCTTAAATATAATATCAACTATGTAGTCTGTAATCAAAGCTAAGAAAATTCTTTTACTCTGTTTCTCTCCTATTCTATAATATTAACTATGCATGGCTGAGCAACAATTAATTTAACACATTATAAACTTTTTTCTCATGGACCAAGTTCTAGTAGCTAAAGTGTAGAGGGCCAAAGGCAAAGTGGCAAACAAGACACTAATTAAAATCTTACCCTTTTAAGTTTTCACTGTTTATATTGTTACCTTTTCTTTATATCATAAATATAGTGAAAACAAAACACATTTCTATTCTTCAACAAAAGTTTTCTGATTTTTTAATAAAATTTCAAGTAACAATGTGTGCAAATATATAAGGCCTCCTCGAAAGTTATTAAAATTTATGCATTACCTTTTGCAAAGAAGAATTTGGCTAATAATATAATCTCTTTCTTGTCGATCAAGCACTTGTTGTTGGGCTTTTGCTAGTGCTGCTCACAAGTAAAAATCCCAGTGTAGTTAAGACAATCTAATATAAACTTATCCTTAATATTTCTCCACTCACGCCATGGATAAACAGACAAGAAATATAAGTATGAAACATAACTAGATGACTACAAAACATACTTTGAACGGTGAAGTGTTTTGGAATCACCATTATAATGTACCGCACTTAGGATTAATGTCACCCCTAAGATTTTTAAGGTTTACATGTAGTGGGAAGATATGGAAAAAAAATAAAGGTTTATATGAAATTTGCACTTTCTTTCTTATGTTTTACTTCTTCTTATTCTTTCATTTCATTGCCTCCTTTGTCAATATATAGGAACAAATCAATCTATTGAATGGATAAATTTGAAAAGTAATAATTTACCTAATTTGTATGTCATTATTTTGAAATAAGAAAAAAAACTAAATCATCATATCAATTCAATCGATTCAATTGATTAAATCATTTACCTAATTTTTATTGTTAAAATTAACATAACTGACTGAATAACCAGATAGTTCCACATAGCGTGTCATATGTATCTTATGTGTCAACAATTGACATGATTGAACGCCACTGACATGTCAAAGGAACATTTTCTTTTGTTATCAGGCACTGTAAAATGGTGATTATTCTACATGACTATTATTAGTTTCTCACCTTAGCTAAATGCATTATATCTCAAATAAAAACTAAGAAGCATGAGATCCATCGCCATAAAAATTTGGATTATGCCTTTTTATGAAAAAAAGTCCAAGCAAGATATAATTAAATTAAAACTTTTGCAGAGTAGCCAAACATACCGCCTTTTGTCGCTAATATAGAACTCTTGCCGCATAACCTTTAGATTATAATCACCTAAAAGCGGATAAATTTACCACAACATTAATCGATAGGGTGATCACAGTGACGCAACCGTTTACCTTCTGCTTTCAGTTCTCAAAAAGAAAGGCAAGGAAGCTATACCTTGCAAAATGTATGTGTCCTGGAGTTGCGCCAGCTCCCAGCAAAGATCTGGAATTGTAACACCCCTAACCCGTATCCGTCGTTGGATTAGGGTTACGAGGCATTACGAGACTCGCCCCAAACCCACACTCTCATATAAAATATTTTAACAGCGGTGATGCATAAACAATCCTTGCTTTCAAAATTTAAACACTCTCTTCTTCTTTATTCATATCATATTAGCAACCAAACTTAATTAATCTAACAAGGTAATCAAACCCTTGAATAGTAGTAGCCAAATGTACCAAAACCCTACTTATAAAAATAAAGGCCATATCAAAAGAATATCAATTATCAAAAGCATTCAATCCTATTGTCAACCAATCACTTAGATTAACATATTCAAATCATAGTATACTCAACTTGCAAATCCTTAAACATGTCAATCCACATGTATGAACTAAACCACTTATCTCCTGATTAAAATTGGTCAACTTATTTACCTATTTACAAATTCTCGGATGTCTCCTTTCCATTGCTTTTGCAATTGTAAGCTCCGTAAATCGCACACATGACGTAATTCGAGCAACGTATCGCACTCATATTGTCATACAATCGATTTCGCACACCCAGTGCTCGGTATATCCATTCGCACACACAGTGCCCAATCTACCGATCTCACACACACGGTGCTTGGTTATAAACTCGCACACACAGTGCCCAAATCAACCGATCTCGCACACACAGTGCTCGGTTATAAACTCGCACACACAGTGCCCAAATCAATCAATCTCCCCAATACAAATTTCACATATGGACAAATTTTTATATACATAACTATGAGTTTATACATATCACGATTACTCAAATATCCATCATCACATTCGACACACATGTTGCACTTATAGCATATATCCTCCATCTTTAAATATCAACTCTCATTTCATTCTTATATATATACACCCATCGTATTTTACATATAGACATATAAATAAACGCTCCATACGAAAAATCAAGTTCACATAACTTTCATCAAAACATACATTCGACCATTACATACTAATTCCATCAATACATTCGACCTCAAGACATAACCAAGTTAAAGTCATTAACATATATAAGCATAACATAAAATAAAATACGATCCAGTTCAAATGCTTTAACTTACCTCCAAAAGTCGATTAATTCGAGTTTCTCGGTTAATCGTTTAACTTAGCCTTTCCTCGATCGAAGTCTTTTTTTTTTCTTGATCTAAACAATACCAAGTAAAGCTTATTCAAAATCATTTCATCATTTTTTTTCAAATTAATCCAAAACTCATAATTTTATAATTTTACTATTTTACCCCTATAATTTATAACTTTTTCAAATAAGTCCTCCAAGCATAAAACACAAAATATCAAGAATTAGCCAATACCAATTGAGGGCCGAATACCCTTAGCTACTATATCAATTCATTTCTTCCATTATTTTTGTCCTTTAACCCCTTCTAAAATTTCATTTTATTAAAAATCTCTATGTTAATATCATCAATTTTTCTAAAGGGAACTTTGTTAATCTAACATCCATGCATCATATTCTATCATTGACCATATAAAACTCAAATTTCCTTTCATGGTAACTCACGAATTACCCAACAATTTCAAAAATTTAAACATGGGCTAACTAGCACATTAAGCAACAAAGCTAAAAATATAAAAAATTATCAAGAACCAAGACCAATTCATACCTTAAATCAAGCTTCCTAATGCCGAAATGGCTTGAGGATTTTTCTTTTCCTCTCTTTAGCTTTCGGTGAAGAAGATGAAACCCAATGCATGTCTTTTCTTTTTCTAATTATTTTATTACTAGCTTATGATATAATATTATTATTATAAAATAACTTTAACATAATTTAATCATGTAAGTGCATTCTGACATGCATTGCCGTCCACTATCCCACTTAGATTGGTTAATTTACCACATGGATCCCTCACTAAATAAAAACACATCAATTAACCACTCAATCAATCAAATAGGCTACTTTTATCACTTATACACTTTAGTCCTTTTTCTTAAATTAATCACACAAACAAGCAAGTTATCTTACGAAACTTTCACACATGCTAATTTATAAATAATTATCACAGAAAAATTAATATTTAAAAAATTTTGGACTCGAATTCGTGGTCCCGAAACCACCATTCCGATTCGAGTCGTAAACGGGCTGTTACAACTCTCCCCCTTAGGAATTTTCATCCCCGAAAATCTTACCAGTAAATAGGTTCGGGTAGCACTCTTTCATCGTATCCTCTGATTCCCAAGTTGCTTCTTCAACTCCGTGCTTTTGCCACAATACTTTAACTAAGGAAATTTTCTTATTTTGCAACTCTTTCACTTCACGAGCTAAGATGCGAATTGGTTCTTCCTCATAAGTCATATCAGCCTGAATTTCCACCTCTGATGGATTGATCACATGAGAAGGATCGGATCTGTACCGTCACAACATTGATACGTGGAACACATTATGAATCTTGTCTAATTTGGATGGCAACCTCAATCTGTACGCAACCGGCCCAATACGCTCGATAACCTCGTACGGCCCAATAAATCTCAGGCTTAGCTTTCCCTTACGGTCGAATCTGAGTATTTTCTTCCATGGTAAGACTTTCAAGAACACTCGATCTCCAATCTAAAATTCAATGTCCTTATGCTTCAAATCTGCGTAAGACTTTTGACGATCCGATGACGCTTTTAAGCTATCACGAATTACTGCTACTTTTTATTCGGTTTCCTTAATCAAATCAACCCCGTACATCTTGTTTTCCCCGAGTTCAGTCCAGTACAAAGCTTCGTAGGGTACCATTTTGATACTAGATTGAAAGCTATTATTATACGCAAATTCAATCAAAGGCTAGTATTGTTCCCACGTATCCTCAAACTCAAGAACGCAACATCTCAACATATCCTCGAGTATTTGAATAACTCGCTCAGATTGACCATCCGATTGAGGGTGGAAAGCTGTACTAAAATGTAAATTGGTACCTAAACTTCTTGCAGTTTCTTCCAAAACTGCGATGTGAACCTCGGATCTCTATCCGAAATAATTAAAATAGGTACTCCGTGTAACCATACAATCTGCGATACGTACAATTTAGCTAACTTATCAAGTGAGAAATCCGTACGTACCGGAATAAAATGAGCATCTACAATAGCCCAGATTGAATCTTTCTTACTTGGCGTCAACAGCAATCCTGACACAAAGTCCATAGTGACTCGCTCCCACTTCCATTCAGGTATCATAATCGGTTGAAGAAGTCCTGATGGTACATGATGTTCATCTTTAACTTGTTGGCACACTAAACACTTTGACACATAGTCTGAGATGTCTCGCTTCATACCATGCCACCAATAATGCTGTTTTAGATCGTTATACATCTTCGTGCTACCCGAGTGAATCGACAATCTACTACTATGCGCTTCATTACAAATCTTTCTAATTAACTCAGGGTTCTTCCATACAAAAATTCGATTCTTGAACCGTAAGGCCACTTTTGGTTCGCTGTTATGGAATAGAGCTGTAATTGAATAGAGATGTAATGGAATAGAGGTGTAATGGAATAGAGCTGTAATAAGTAATTCAACTGTTTGGTTGAATGGAATGGAATAGAGCTGTAATAGAATTCTTGTGTTTGGTTGAATGGAATGATGTTGTAATAACATAAGGAAAAAAACTAAAATGACCGTAATACCCTTAGCGATTTTTTAGGTAGATGATTATTGTTATTGTTATTAAATTTTAATAAGATTATTATTGGAAATAATTTAATAAAAATAATAAATAATTTAATCATATTTTAACATAATTATTATTAAATATAATTTAATTAAAAATAATTTAATAACATTCTTAATATAATTATAATATGAATTAAAAATTAAAATATATAATACTATAAAAATATATATAATCTACTATATTATTTTTAAACTGTAATACATATTTAATGTGCTAAAATATCATTATTGAAACAAATAATTTAATTATTCTAAAATAAAAAATAGAATAATAAATAACTTGAGAATTATATTTTGCATAAACATAATATTCATATATTAACAAAAGGTTAAATGATTTCACTAGTTTATATGTCATAATCCATATATTATAAAATTTTACAACATCAAAAGTTACAACATTGTAATGCCATATATCATGTCATTATATCGTCCCAAATATTACAATCACAAAAGTTGCCAAAATATCATTTACACAACTATAATTTTGTGAATTTGATTAATTGATGAGTGACATTTAATAATTTTTAAAAAATACCCATTTGATTAAATATAGTGTGTTAAATATATTCCTTTTTTAAAAAAACATGATTTGTTTTTTTTTGATAGAAACAGATTGGGCTTTTATTTATTTAAAAGAAAAATAATGTAACATATGAGAGCGTAAACATGATTTGTTTTTTCGATGAAGCTTCAAGTGAGTTATTAATAAATTTATGTTTGGATTTTATTTTTACCAAATAATAATAATTTGCAACATTAATTGTGTTGTAGAATAATCGTGCATTCAATATGGCCATTACTAAGAAGAATCATCTAACAACAACTAGAGCCAATCGCAATGAAAGATGCCGGTGACGATCAAGAACCATCTTTCTCCAAATTGAATTAATATGAGCTTTGAGCTTAAGTGCCACAAAGTTCTTGACATGAACCCAGCTACACCGGCAATTACCCATCCGAAAATTTCCAAGGGACAATGGATAGACACTACAATCAAGTACAAGCAACAATAAGTTATGTTGTTGGGATAATAGGCCTCACTTTAAAGAAATCTCTAAAAGTCCGGGCATTATCTTTATGCTTTTTTATTGATTGTTTTTCGACTTTTTCAATGTTTGGAATCTCTTTAAAAGTTGGGGGCAAGGGAGTTGAGGCGGGGATCAACTTGGAACTTTAAGAAATAAACTTCCAATAAAGTTTATTGAAATCCAAAAAATAAAATGATAGAGAGCCAAATGAACTATCTTCTCATTCGAGAGGGAAAAGAAGAGAAGAAAAGAAACTAGAGAGCTTACCGGTCTTGGAATAAAGATAAATAAGGAGTATCCATATAGACAAAACAATTTGGACAAGGCCTGATGGTGCTGAAAAGTACTTGAGAATAACATACAAGATAAGAGGAACCACAGTGACATAGCCATAGAACACACTAGCAGACCAAGTAACTAGATTTATGTCATAATCCCATTCTTTTTTCTAGAGCTTGTGTGCTATATAAGTCACAAAAGTTCCAATAGATGTTGCTACAAATATAAGAGTGGTGCATATCCAGAATGGTCCATATCCAGAGTGGTGCAAATGTTTTTGACCATGTGCAACAGAAAAGAAGCTTTCTAGTCTCAAGCTTGAAAATTTTACCATATATCTATGTTCGACAAATATAAATGAGTTACAGGGAGAAAACTCACAAATCAAGGTTAGTAGTCGTTTTCTCTGTAAATGTTCCTCTAAATGGAAAGAGTGACTCACATCGAAGTATGGCTTGTATGCAGCGATGGTGAATATATGAAACCAGCCACTCCCTTGTGGTTTACCATATCCAGGTTGAGATCCACCAGCAGGTTTTGAAAATGTATTTGCCTCAATAGCAAAGTAATCATTTGCCACCAACATAACACCAACCATTGTTCATGTGAAAATCTAATTAGATTTTTCAATGAACTACAACATTGCAGATACTACATCTGATTTATTTGATCTATTAACTGTTGCTCAACTATTTGTTTTATGCATAGCAGATATTTCAAACATGTGATCAATGACATGGATCATCTTTCATGCTATAAAAACTTTATAAACCTAACCTTTAGATCACTAATGAATTTATGCAAAATGCCACTGAGATCATGAATCCAAGATATATAAGCACCGGGATAAACAAATCAAAGCATAAGCACCATCACAAAAGGAATTCAAATGAAATGGAAACAGAAATATCATCAGCATCGAGAGGAGGTTGAGTTTCAACAAAGATCTTCCCTTGTGCACCAAATGGAGGAAACGTTTAAAGGTTCGAATCTATAAATTTAAGCAAACTAATTTATAAAAGTAGAACTAAATCCACAAATTAGCTACCTTAAAACACTAAACAACACTTTATTGACCTTACAATTTCATTATACATTAAAACACACATTCGTTTCATTCATTTTAAACTCCGATTTCCTTCTCTTTCCTATATTTTCCAGCAATCAATCAACTAATAATACTACATATAAAATAAAATGAAAAAAAGAATTCAAATTCAGATTCAGATTCACAATGACAACTGAAAATAAGTTTAGTTCACCTGTAAATTTAACGGAGACATGGTGGATCTAAAACCTTTGTGAAATTAAGGATTAAAAACCAAACTAACAAAAAAATCATTAAATATATAATTATAAATTCAAAACTAACCTTAGGGATTTCGGAGAGGGGGAACTGATTTGGGGGAAAAAAGAAATTAGGTTCTGAGAATAAAACAATTAAAAATAGAATAAGGAAAAAAAAAAGCCATTACCTGAAATATGGAAATAGAAGGAGAGAAAGTTAGAGATCTGTGGGAGAAGATGAAGAAGGATATCTAAAATATGACAAGAGAGTTTGAGGGCAGAAATTGTGTAGAGAATTTGACGGCAGATGAAGGAGAAGATGAAAGAGGGCAAAATTTGAAAAATGAGAAAAAGAGTCGAACGTAATAGCTATGCGGTGTGTGGGCAACGAATGGCTATTACTGACCTTTACCGTAATAGGGCTCGAATGGAATCAAAAGAATAGGATTACTGACCAACCAAACGTTGGTTTGGTGGTGGGCCCATCGAATTGGGGGGGAATGCATTCCTATTCCCCCCAACCAAACATGCCGTAAACATCCTTCAGCATCTATTTGAAAATCTGAATCCGCACTCGAACCACAATGATCTTTCTTTGCTTTTAAAGCATCATCAACTTCTTGAGCTTCTCGAATCTACTGCTCAAACATTGGTCTCACCTTCAACTCAGCAATGATCGCACCATCCTCAATAATAGCTATATCTGCATTCATCGCTCTTAAAGCAAATAGCGATTTTCAGCTAAGTGCATCTGCAACCACGTTAGCCTTTCCCGGGTGATAATCAATTATAAGATCGTAATCTTTTCACAGTTCCAACCATCGTCGCTGCCTCAAATTCAGGTCCTTTTGGGTCATTGAGTACTTTAGACTTTTATGATCCAAATAGATGAGGCATTTCTCACCGAAAAGATAGTGACGCCATACCTTTAAAGTAAAAACTATAGCGACCAACTCGAGGTCATGAGTTGGATAGTTCTTCTCGTGCGGTTTCAACTACCGCGAAGCATAGGCTACAACTTTACCCTCCTGCATCAATACACAACCGAGTCCGTTCAATGATGCATCACTAAAAACAATAAATTCTTTACCCAACTCTGGTTGCACAAGTACTAGGGCTTCGTCATAAAGTTTTCAGCTGATCGAAACTCTTCTGACACCTTTCTGACCACTCGAATTTAACGTCATTTTGCAACAGTTTTGTCATTGGAGCTGCTATCATAGAAAATCCTTTCACGAAGCGTCTATAATATCCAGCAGGTCCCAGAAAACTACGAATTTCCAATATATTCCGCGGGGGTTTCCACTTAAGTATGGCTAAAATTTTACTCTAGTCAACCCGAACACCCGATGCTGAAATAACATGCCCTAGGAAGCTAACTTCATTCAACCAAAACTCACATTTGCTGAATTTTGCGTATAATTATGTTTCACGCAAAATCTGTAGCACTAATCTCAAATGCTCTACATGCTCGGTTTCGTCTCGGGAGTAGATCAATATATCATCTATGAATACCACTACAAACCGATCTAGATACAGTCTGAATACTCGATTCATCAAATCCATAAAAATCACAGGGGCATTAGTGAGCCCAAACGGCATTACCAAAAATTCATGATGATCGTATCTTGTCCGAAAGGCAGTCTTCGGTACATCTGATTCTTTAACTCGCAACTGATAATATCCGGATCTCAGATCAATTTTTGAAAACACAGAGGCTCCTTTCAGCTGATCGAATAAATCGTCAATACGTGGCAATGGATATTTGTTCTTAACTGTCACCTTATTGAGTTATCGATAATCGATGCACATTCTCAATGTTCCTTCTTTCTTCTTCACAAAAAGAACGGGCGCACCCCAAGGAGAAAAACTCGGTCGGGCAAAACCTCTATCCGTTAATTCTTGCAACTAAGCCTTTAATTCTTTTAATTCTGTAGGTGTCATTCTATACGGAGCTATTTTAATCGGGGTGGTCCCTGGCATAAGCTAAATACTAAACTCTTCATTACGAATAGGTGGCAATCCCAGTAATTCCTCCGAAACACATCTGGGTATTCACAAGCAACAGGCACAGATTCAATATTCTTTTCCATTACTTTGCTGTCAATCACATACGCAAGATAAGCTTCGCAACCCTTTCTCAAATACTGTCGAGCCAATATCGATGATATCACAGTTGGTACCCATTCAAATTCACAGATTCAATCTGAAGTATTTCGTTATTTTGACACCTCAAATCAATAGTATTTCATCTACAATTCACTATTACATCGTGTGTGGTTAACCAATCCATACCGAGGATAATGTCGAACTCATGAAAGGCAATAACATTAGATCAACAGGAAAACACATATCTCGAATCATCAAAGGGCAATTCTTGCACACTTTATCCACCAATACATATCGACCCAGGGGGTTTGAAACTTGAATCACAAATTCAGTAGACTTAACAGGTAGAGTCTTATTGTAACATCCTCAAAGTGGGCCTACTCATTTATATGATAGTCTAATATGTTAAGTTGGAATTGTAAAGGTTAGGCTGACTTTTTGATTAAATATTTGGATTAGGGTTAAAGTTAGTGCTCTGGATAATTTAAAGTGAAATAGTGGGCTTTAAAAATTTGGGTTAGGTGGCTAATAAATGGTGCTAGCTTATAATTTAATAAGATGGTTAATTAATGACAAGCTGGGCTTGTGGCCCAAAGGATTAAAGTGCATTAAGTGGGCATAAGGTGGCGCCTTAAGGGAGGAGGAATTTGGGCCCTTGTGTGGTCGTTTGGGCCTTAAAAGATGGGTCAAATTTGGCACTTAAATGGGAAGGGGATGGACGGCAATTAGGCTACCTTTTAGGAGTTATTTCTTTTATTTAAAGTGTTAAAAAGCTGATAATTAATAAGGAGGAGTTGGTTTTAAGGTGGGCTTTCCTAAATGTAAGATAAGGATTGAGTTATTAGGAGAGTTAAAAGCTATCAGATGACAGCAGAGTTGGCCGAAAATCCAACTCTGGGAGGGGAGAATTGGCCGAAATTCCAACTCTGTGTGTGTGGGTATGCCAAAATTTCTCTATAAATAGGAGTAGTATTCTTCAATTTCGATATTCAAACCCTATTCTTCTTTCATTCTCTCGCCAAAATTTCCAAGCCTTCTCTACGTTTCTTTTTCTTTTCTAAGAGCCAAATTCCTTTCTTCATACCTCATCTCCTATAGCCGAATCTATAAGTGAGATCTCTTTTCCAGAAGGTGCAATCGTAGTCGTATACTCTTTAGTAATCTGTAAGTTTTGAGATTTTTCTTTTCTGTGATTCCTTATTTTTATCAAACTCCTAATCTAAACCATTTTCCAAGGTCCTTTCGATTATACTCTTTACTCCTAGAAGCCAAAACTATCCCATTAAAGCCGATTTGGTGGAAAAATCGAAGGTAAGAAGTGGTAAGTATGGCGAATGGTCTTCCATGATTCTTTCCATTTAATGAATGGCATATGGGTTAGAATGGTTGTGATTTTGATTCGCTTAATATTTGGGAATGGCCGAATGTAGGAATGTTGGTGGTGACAATTTCTAAAGGATATTCGGGATTCTGCTAACTAGGTAAGTGTTTGTTTTAAAGGTTATATTTAACTAATGAGTTAGATCTCATCGTTATTTGGTTTAGTGATTAAGGGATTGATATGGACTTAACTAATGATCAAGCGAGAGAAGGTTGGATCAGAAAGCGTCGCCCAAATTCAAGAAGCGATCTGTTTGAAGAGTGCGAGATTGGCCAGTGGTGTGGGTCAAAACAAAGTCGATCATGGGCCAATAGTAGTTGTTTCAAGTGATAGTAACGTAGATATAGCAAAAGCCTTAGTACGCAAATCAGGTGTGTAACACTTCCCCACCGTCTAGATCTGATTAATAATAAATGTATATATATGTATATGTGTTCACAAGATTTATATGTTACATTAAAAGCCAAAATCTCGGTTTTAAACGACGGACCCTCAGGTTAGTAAATAATCTGACTATATGTTACAAGTAAACTGTTGGACATGTTTTAAATTATTGTGCATGTTGTATGGGGTGGGTGATGAAAGGAGGAAGTTATATGTACAAGTATATGAGTAATGGTTTTTACCGTGAACTCATCAGAGCGACTAATGTCGTGAATCGTTATATGGGCTTGACCATTATATGTTATAAGGGCTTCGCCAATATATGTTGATGAGCGACTTGACCGCCATCTTGGAGAATAGCGATGTGGGTTGATTATAGAAATCCCCAATGGTGTGTTGGTTGGTATGGGGCGTGTAGCAGATGGAAACCTAGGCAAATGGGTTGGGCTTTGCATATAATATGTTTCCATGTAAATGAATTTATTATTATGTTTAATGAGGCCCAAATCTAGTGGTGCATGAGGGTTGCACACTGAGTCTCGCGACTCACCCCCTTTAAACTAACCTTTCAGGTGACGATTAGTGCATCGGACCAGGCCTGAGTGAAGCCCAAGGTGGCCATGTAAAAGAAGGTGGATCCAGCGACAAAGTTTCTCCATATTAGTTTTTTTTAAAGTACTTTATATGATGGATTTAAAATGCATTGTAATAAGGCCATAGGCCATTTGTTTACATTTTAGATTTAAAATGGGCCTTTAGTATTTATTCTCATTTTAATTTCTTTCAAGGACATGTAATTAAGTTTTGGGCTTTTGACTATTAAGGCACACTTTATGTAATTTTCTATTTGGGCTTTTTGTCAACACGATTTGTTTTACTAAAATTTTCTTAGTGACATACCGAGATCCGATAGTAGTGTTTGGGCGGGTTTGGGGTGTTACAAATTAGTATCGAGCTCAGTTCAAAACTCACTTTGGGATTTTGGGCCCAAAAGATTTTCTAAAATGGGTTTTAAAACATGGATTTTATTAGTAAAGGTTTATTAGCTCAAGATGGCACTGCGTCTCTCGCCAAGTTCGCCAGGTAAGTACTCTAAACCATTGTGTGATATAAATGTGGGCTTAACGGGCTTATGGGACGTAGACTATTTAGGTTAGAACTTGATGGACTCTAGGCTTAGACAAACAAATTCTTAAAATCCATAAGTCTTAACTTCATTAAACAAAACCTGTAAACAAGCCAAGGACTAAAGTGTGGTAACAAGCATATGCATGTCTAGAAGAAGATCCGGAAGAGCTTGGTATTTAAGCAGTCCGAGTGACTCACCTCCTCTTCGCAGGAATCTCACCTGGTGCATAGTGATTGTTCACTTTAGTCATGACAGGGTGTGGTAATAGGCATATGCATGTCTAGGAGTGGATTCAGGGAAAGCTTGGTACTTAAGCAGTCCTAGTGACTCACCTCCTTTCCACTAGAATCCTACCTGATGCGTAGTGACTATTCACCCTAGTTACGAGTACGTGTTGATAGGCCAAAACTACAATTAAAACCCGAAAGGGACCAGCCACCTGTTTTTCTCACAAAAATTTTTTAGAATATTTTACTTTGAAAAAATACCTATAGTTTGCGTAAATACCCGATTTACAAAGTCAACAGAATCTTTCCATAGGAAACAAAAACAACAACAACAACATCAAAATATCCCTGAGTTGTAAATGACCAAAACACCCTTAATTTGTAAAATGACCAAAATACCCCTAATTGGCAAAATTACTGAAACACCCCCAGACTTCAAAATTTTTGAAATATCCCTAGATTTTATAAATTACCAAAATAACCCCAGATTTGTAAAATTACCGACATACCCCTAGATTTGTGAAATTATCGAAATACCCCCAAGTTGGAAAATTATCAAAATACCATTATTTTGCCAAATCACCCGAAACATTATTTTGGAAAATTACGAAAATACCCCTATAGGATAAAATTACAAAAATACCCCTGGGTAGCGAAATGACGAAAACACCCTTAGGTAATGAATGTTACTTGTATAAACGTTGTGTGTGTATAATTCCTAGAATAGGAAGACTGAAAACTGTAGATAGGTTCGAATTCGAAAGAATCACTTTTAAACTATATTTCAAAAGAATGTTCGGGGATAATTAGTGGAAACAATTAATGACTCAAAATTTTTAAATCAGATAAACGCGAACTAGAGGAATGAGTACAAGAAGTCGAGGACGTCTGCCACATGGACGTGGTAGAGGTAGGATGACAGTGTCGAAACCCGTAGGATCGGGTCATGGGTCCGGAAGTGACCGGTTCCACCAGCTGCTGAGGTGGAATTTCAAGACCAGACAGGAGGAGAGGACGTGGTGTCCCAGGCTGTACTGAGGGTTTTAGAAAGAGTGGCTGAGGCTGGTATGGGTAGAGGAGCCCGAAAATCTGTGCCTGAAAGGTTAATGAGTAATGGGGCCAAAGTATTTAGGGGAGACTCTGGCATATCCCCGAGTTCTACTGAATATTGGTTGGAGGCAGTGGAACGTATAATGGATGACTTAGACTTCACGGTGGAGGAGAAGCTGAAAGGGGTCGTGTCATTTCTTCGAGACGAGGCCTACCAATGGTGGCTCACGGTGAAAGAGGGTACGATCGCGGACCTGATTGGCTGGGATCTCTTTAAGGAGTCATTCCAGGGAAAGTACATTGGGACTAGTTACATGGATGCTCAAAGGAAAGCATTCCTGAATTTGGTGCAGGGGAGTAAGTCTGTGGTTGAGTATGAGGCTGAGTTTCTATGCCTGAGTCGTTACGCTCGAGGAATGGTAGCAACGGAGTATAAACGATGCGTTCGGTTTGAGGATGGGCTAAGAAATGAGCTAAGGGTTTTGATCGCGCCACAACGAGAGAGAATTTTTACGGTTCTAGTAGATAAAGTCAAAATAGCTGAGGAAGAGAAACGGGTTGAGAGACAAGAAAGGGATAAGGATCGGGGTGAGAATAAGAGAAGTTTTGGGCCATCGGGAGCATATGAGAATTTTTAGAAGAGGCCTAGAACTGATGGGCCAGCTCGTGCTCCATCGGGCCATAGTCAAGCATGTTCTATATGTGGGAGAACCCATTATGGGGAGTGCAGAGTGAAAATCGATGGATGCTTTAGGTGTGGGTCCATAGAACATTTGATGAGGGACTGTCCTCAGATGGATCGGGGACAGCCAACGAGCCGAAGTTCTGATCAGGCTAGAAGAGGTGGTCAGCATGGATCAATGGGTCGTGGTCAAGCCAGAGGTGGCAATGGCGCAAGAGGTGGTCATGAAGCACCAAAGTGAGGTGCGAGGTTATGTTGAGGCAAGGCACCACTTTGGTCTATGCAAGACATCGCCAAGGGGACGGAGACACTCAGATGCGAATAATGGTGCGTACCCTACCATAATATACTAAGTGTTTATTTTGGCTTTAGCATTAGAGTGCGCAACGAAAGCATAGTGGTGAGACTTAAATAGTATGATTTCTAGTTAGTTGGAAATTTTGAGGACGAAATTTCTTTAAGGGGGTAGAACTGTAACATCCTCAAAGTGGGCCTACTCATTTATATGATAGTCTAATATGTTAAGTTGGGATTGTAAAGGTTGGGCTAACTTTTTGATTAAATATTTGGATTAGGGTTAAAGTTAGTGCTCTGGATAATTTAAAGTGAAATAGTGGGCTTTAAAAATTTGGGTTAGGTGGCTAATAAATGGTGTTAGCTTATAATTTAAGAAGATGGTTAATTAAGTGACAAGCTGGGCTTGTGGCCCAAAGGATTAAAGTGCATTATGTGGGCATAAGGTGGTGCCTTAAGGGAGGAGAAATTTGGGCCCTTGTGTGGCCGTTTGGGCCTTAAAAGATGGGTCAAATTTGGCACTTAAATAGGAAGGGGTGGACGGTAATTAGGCTACCTTTTAGGAGTTATTTCTTTTATTTTAAGTGTTAAAAAGCTGATAATTAATAAGGAGGAGTTGGTTTTAAGGTGGGCTCTCCTAAAGGTAAGATAAGGATTGAGTTATTAGGAGAGTTAAAAGCTATCGATGATGAGAGTTGGCCGAAAATCCAACTCGGGAGGGAGAGTTGGCGAAATTCCAACTCGTGTGTGTGGGTATGTGAAATTTCTCTATAAATAGGAGTAGTATTCTTCAATTTTGATTCAAACCCTATTCTTCTCTCATTCTCTGCCAAAATTTCCAAGCCTTCTCTACAGTTTCTCTTTTTCCTTTTCTAAGAGCCAAATTCCTTTGTTCATACCCTCATCTCCTATAGCCGAATCTACAAGTGAGATCTCTGTTTTCCCGAAGGTGCACTGTAAGCCGTATACTCTTTAGTAATCTGGTAAGTTTTGGGATTTTTCCTTTTCTGTGATTCCCTTATTTTTATCAAACTCCTAATCTAAACCATTGTTCCAAGGTCCTTTCGATTATACTCTTTACTCCTAGAAGCCGAAACTATCCCATTAAAGCTGATTTGGTGGAAAAATCGAAGGTAAGAAGTGGTAAGTATGGCCGAATGGTCTTCCATGATTCTTTCCATTTAGCTGAATGGCATATGGGTTAGAATGGTTGTGATTTTTGATTCGTTTAATATTTAGGGAATGGCCGAATGTAGGAAGGTTGGTGGTGACAATTTCTAAAGGATATTCGGGATTTGGCTAACTAGGTAAGTGTTTGTTTTAAAGGTTACATTTAACTAATGAGTTAGATCTCATCGTTATTTGGTTTAGTGATTAAGGGATTGATAAGGACTCAACTAACAATCAAGTAGAGAAGGTTGGATCTGTAAAACCGTCACCCAAATTCAAGAAGCGATTATTTCAGTAGTGCGAGATTGGCCAACAGGGTGTGGGCCAAAATCAAAGTCAGATCGTGGGCCAATAGTAGTTGTTTCAAGTGATAGTAACGTAGATATAGCAAAAGCCTTAGTACGCAAATCAGGTGTGTAACACTTCCCCACCATTTAGATCTGATTAATAATAAATGTATATATATATGTATATGTGTTCACAAGATTTATATGTTACATTAAAAGCCAAAATCTCAGATTTAAACGACGGACCCTCAGGTTAGTAAATAATCTGACTATATGTTACAAGTAAACTGTTGTACATGTCTTAAATTATTGTGCATATTGCATGGGGTGGGTGATGAAAGGAGGAAGTTATATGTACATATATTTGAGTAACGGTTTTTACCGTGAACTACTGTAGCGGCTAATGTCGTGAACTATTATACGGGCTTCGGCCATTACATGTTATAAGGGCTTCGGCCAATATATGTTGGTGAGCAGCTTGACTGCCGTCTTGGAGAGTAGCGGTGTGGGTTGATTGTAGAAATCCCCAATGGTGTGTTGGTTGGTACGGGGGCGTGTAGCGGATGGAAACCTAGGCAAATGGGTTGGGCTTTGCATATCATATGTTTCCATGTAAATGAATTTATTATTATGTTTAATGAGGCCCAAATCTAGTGGTGCATGAGGGTTGCACACTGAATCTCGCGACTTACCCCCTTTAAACTAACCTTTCAGGTGACGATTAGTGTACGGACCGGGCCAGAGTGAAGAGCAAGGTGGCCATGCAAAAGAAGGTGGATCCAGCGACAAAGTTTCCCCATATTAGTTTTTTTTAAAGTACTTTATATGATGGATTTAAAATCCATTGTAATAAGGGCATAGGCCATTTGTTTACATTTTAGATTTAAAATGGGCTTTTAGTATTTATTCTCGTTTTAATTTCTTTCAAGGACATGTAATTAAGTTTTGGGCTTTTGACTATTAAGGCACACTTTATGTAATTTTCTATTTGGGCTTTTTGTTAACATGATTTGTTTTACTAAAATTTTTCTTAGTGATATACCAGATCCAGTAGTAGTGTTTGGGCCGGGTTTGGGGTGTTACACTTACTGGCTACTAATGTTTCACACACATACAAATGAGTTGAGCCAGGATCAATCAAAGCAGTTACATTAGTATCAAAGAAAGTAAAAATACCGGTAATGACGTTTGGAGATGAGGCCTCCTCTCTAGCATGAATGGCATAAGCTCTAGCCGATACACGGGTATCTGCTCAGATAACCGCATCTAAAGTTCCCCTTTGAGCACCACTCCTACCTCCCCCACTACGAGCTGATCTACCTCTAGCTGTAGTGCCACTCGATCTCGCGCTCTGAGTAGTACCCTTCTCAACAGTCTCCAGACAATCCCGAACGAAGTGATTTTGTGAACCACACTGGTAGTAAGTGCGATTAAAAGATCTACCCCAGCACTCTTTAAAATACCGTCTACCGTACTGCTGACACTCAGGTTTGCTCAATCGAGCATTACCGACACTAGCCACTGATGTAGCTCGTGAACTCATTGGTGGTCGATCTCGAATAGAAATCCCAATATTGGGTTTGGGTTGACTACCATCGTACTTAGACTTCTTTGTTGCCATCGGTGAAAATCTACCTGCGGATCTCTTCCAAAAATCTTTAGATTCGACTTCAGCTTTCCATTTTTCTTTCCCCAGTTCTTCAGCTTTACAAGCTCTTTCCAGTAGGACAACGAACTCAATAATCTCAAGAATGCCAACCAAGAGTTTTATGTCTTCATTCAGACCATCCTCGAATCTCGGGCACATAGCAGCCTCAGAGGATACACATTCGCGAGCATAGCAACTAAGTTGCACAAACTTGCGCTCATATTCAGACACAGTCATATGGCCCTGTTTGAGCTCAATAAATTCTTTACGCTTGAAATCTATAAAGCGCTGACTTATGTACTTTTTACGAAATTCAGTTTGAAAGAAGTCCCACGTTACTCTCTCCTTCGGAGCAACTGACATGAGAGTATTCCACCAGTAGTAGGTAGAATCCGTAACAATGATATGGCACATTTCAAACACTCATCGGGTGTGCAAGACAGCTCATCAAAGGCACGGACAGTATTATCGAGCCAAAATTTAGCTCGCTCCGCATCATCATCGTCCTTAGCTCTAAATTCATGAGCTCCATGCTTTCGTATACGATCAATAGGAGGTTTAGTTACTCTTTCAGGATTGGCAACAGGAGGTACAATTGGTATTATAGGGGGAACATTTGGATTTAGAGGTGGTTGAACAGCCAGAGTGGTTCGTAAGTAGTGACTGAACCAATCATTCATCATATGATGGAAGGCCTACTTTACCCTCTCATTTGGGTCACTCGTAGCAGGTCGAGATTCTTCAGACACGGTCCCTTGCGCGGGAGCAGGCGCCACACTCTCGACATCATCAGCTAATGCTTGCTTAGGATCCGGATCCATTACTAAATGAATGAAACAAATACATTTCACTGTCAGAAGTCATCACACTATCACATTGTAAATTATGGCATGTATAGCTAGACTCTCACGTGCTACGTTAGTCCGAGAACCGACTAAACCGTAGCTCTGATACCAATCAAATGTAACACCCTAACCCGTATCCGTCGCTAGATTAGGGTTACGAGGCATTACGAGACTCGCCCCAAACCCACACTCTCATATAAAATATTTTAACAGCGGTGATGCATAAACAATCCTTACTTTCAAAATTTAAACACTCTCTTCTTCTTTATTCATATCATATTAGCAACCAAACTTAATTAATCTAACAAGGTAATCAAACCCTTGAATAGTAGTAGCCAAATGTACCAAAACCCTACTTATAAAAATAAAGGCCATATCAAAAGAATATCAATTATCAAAAGCATTCAATCCTATTGTCAACCAATCACTTAGATTAACATATTCAAATCATAGTATACTCAACTTGCAAATCCTTAAACATGTCAATCCACATGTATGAACTAAACCACTTATCTCTTGATTAAAATCGGTCAACTTATTTACCTATTTACAAATTCTCGGATGTCTCCTTTCCATTGCTTTTGCCATTGTAAGCTCCGTAAATCTGCACACATGACGTAATTCGAGCAACGTATCGCACTCATATTGTCATACAACCGATTTACACACACGATTTCTCGGTATATCCATTCGCACACACGATTTCCAATATATCCATTCACACACACGGTTTCGGTAATAAACTCGCACACACAAAGGTTTCGATAATAAACTCGCACACACAAAGGCCCAAATCAACACACACAAGGCCCAAATCAATCAATCTCCCCAATACAAATTTCACATGTAACATCCTAATAATTAGGGGTTATGCATCTTATTTAATTGAATGATGTTGCATGCTTAAATATGTTAAGTGTGTTTTGGAAGTTATTTTTTTAGCTTCATTAATTAAGTTAATGCTTAGTGAAACTTTTAATTTCTAATAATTAAGATGGAGCTAAGCATGTTAGGCTTTAAGAATTAATGACAAGGAGCTTAAAACATAAGATGAGTAATTAGCAAAGTGGTAAGGACACATGGATGAGTGCTTGAGGAGAGGTTGAATCCCTAGCTAGCAAATGGGAGGATTTTATTTTGTTTCCTTCCCTATAGTGTCACCAAGGTTCTTCTAGAATGGATGAGCATTCTTTTAATTTTGGCTATTTGACCATATGAAAAAGGCAAGCTAAAGACTTATGGCATGGAATCAAGATAGGATGATAAGATAGGGGGGACAAAAGGCTTGATATATGGGCAATGTTTTGGAAGCTTGTTCATGGTCATTTGACCATGAACCTAGTCGGTTTTAGGGGCTAAAGAGAGTGGTTAATGGTGATAGCAATCTAAGGGTTGATGGGGAAGAATTGTGGAGGAAA